>JANFAF010000064.1:0-413157 GCA_024663475.1 Pisolithus thermaeus
TCTCCCACCCCCTGGGGAATCTCCATACCACCCTGGAGAATCTCCAACCCCACACTGGGGAATCTCCTACCTACCCTGGAGAATCCCCATGCCCCCCTGGGGAATCTCCCACCACCCCTGGGGAATCTCCCACCCACACTGGAGAATCCCCATACTGCCCTGGAGAATCTCCAACCCCCCCTGGAGAATCTCCCACCACCCCTGGGGAATCTCCCACCACCCCTGGAGAATCTCCTACCCACCCTGGAGAATCTCCATCTGGGGAATCTCCATACATCACTGGAGAATCCCCATAACACTCTGGGGAATCTCCGGACATCACTGGAGAATCCCCACACCACTGTGGGGAGTCTCCAGACATCACTGGAGAATCCCCATAACACCCTGGGGAATCTCCATAAATCACTGGAGAATCCCCACACCACTCTGGGGAATCTCCATACATCACTGGGGAATCCCCACACCACCCTGGAGAATCTCCAGACATCACTGGAGAATCCCCACACCACCCTGGGGAATCTCCAACCATCCCTGGAGAATCCCCATACCACCCTGGGGAATCTCCAGACATCACTGGAGAATCCCCATAACACCCTGGGGAATCTCCATATATTACTGGAGAATCCCCACACCACCCTGGGGAATCTCCAACCATCCCTGGAGAATCCCCATAACACCCTGGGGAATCTCCATGCATCACTGGAGAATCCCCATAACACCCTGGGGAATCTCCAACCATCCCTGGAGAATCCCCACACCACTCTGGGGAATCTCCAGACATCACTGGAGAATCCCCACACCACCCTGGGGAATCTCCAGACATCACTGGAGAATCCCCGCACCACCCTGGGGAATCTCCAACCATCCCTGGAGAATCCCCACACCACTCTGGGGAATCTCCAGACATCACTGGAGAATCCCCACACCACCCTGAGGAATCTCCAGACATCACTGGAGAATCCCCACACCACTCTGGGGAATCTCCAGACATCGCTGGAGAATCCCCACACCACTCTGGGGAATCTCCATACATCACTGGAGAATCCCCACACCACCCTGGGGAATCTCCAACCATCCCTGGAGAATCCCCACACCACCCTGGGGAATCTCCAGACATCACTGGAGAATCCCCACACCACTCTGGGGAATCTCCAGACATCACTGGAGAATCCCCACACCACCCTGAGGAATCTCCAGACATCACTGGAGAATCCCCCCACCACTCTGGGGAATCTCCATACATCACTGGAGAATCCCCATAACACCCTGGGGAATCTCCATATATCACTGGAGAATCCCCACACCACTCTGGGGAATCTCCATATATCACTGGAGAATCCCCACACCACTCTGGGGAATCTCCAGACATCACTGGAGAATCCCCACACCACCCTGGGGAATCTCCAGACATCACTGGAGAATCCCCACACCACCCTGGGGAATCTCCATGCATCACTGGAGAATCCCCACACCACCCTGGGGAATCTCCAACCATCCCTGGAGAATCCCCACACCACTCTGGGGAATCTCCAGACATCACTGGAGAATCCCCACACCACCCTGGGGAATCTCCAGACATCACTGGAGAATCCCCACACCACCCTGGGGAATCTCCAGACATCACTGGAGAATCCCCACACCACCCTGGGGAATCTCCATGCATCACTGGAGAATCCCCACACCACCCTGGGGAATCTCCAACCATCCCTGGAGAATCCCCACACCACTCTGGGGAATCTCCAGACATCACTGGAGAATCCCCACACCACCCTGGGGAATCTCCAACCATCCCTGGAGAATCCCCACACCACCCTGGGGAATCTCCATACATCACTGGAGAATCCCCACACCACCCTGGGGAATCTCCAACCATCCCTGGAGAATCCCCACACCACCCTGGCGAATCTCCATGCATCACTGGAGAATCCCCATAACACCCTGGGGAATCTCCATGCATCACTGGAGAATCCCCACACCACCCTGGGGAATCTCCATACATCACTGGAGAATCCCCACACCACTCTGGGGAATCTCCATACATCACTGGGGAATCCCCACACCACCCTGGAGAATCTCCAGACATCACTGGAGAATCCCCACACCACCCTGGGGAATCTCCAACCATCCCTGGAGAATCCCCATACCACCCTGGGGAATCTCCAGACATCACTGGAGAATCCCCATAACACCCTGGGGAATCTCCATATATTACTGGAGAATCCCCACACCACTCTGGGGAATCTCCATACATCACTGGGGAATCCCCACACCACTCTGGGGAATCTCCAGACATCACTGGAGAATCCCCACACCACTCTGGGGAATCTCCATACATCACTGGGGAATCCCCACACCACTCTGGGGAATCTCCAGACATCACTGGAGAATCCCCACACCACCCTGGGGAATCTCCAACCATCCCTGGAGAATCCCCACACCACTCTGGGGAATCTCCAGACATCACTGGAGAATCCCCACACCACCCTGGGGAATCTCCAACCATCCCTGGAGAATCCCCACACCACCCTGGGGAATCTCCATACATCACTGGAGAATCCCCATAACACCCTGGGGAATCTCCAAGCATCCCTGGAGAATCCCCATACCAACCTGGAGAATCTCCATACCTCACTGGAGAATCCCCATACCACCCTGGAGAATCCCCATGCCACCCTGGAGAATCTCCCACCCCCCTGGAGAATCTCCAACCTCCCCTGTGGAATCTCCAACCCCCCCTGGGGAATCTCCCACCACCCCTGGGGAATCTCCCACCCACACTGGAGAATCCCCATACTGCCCTGGAGAATCTCCACCCCCCCCTGGGGAATCTCCCACCTACCCTGGAGAATCCCCATACCACCCTGGAGAATCTCCCACCCCCCCAGGGGAATCTCCATACCACCCTGGGGAATCTCCCACCACCCCTGGAGAATCCCCAACCCCCCCTGGGGAATCTCCAACCATCCCTGGAGAATCTCCCACCCACCTTGGAGAATCTCCATACCTCCCTGGAGCCATCCCCTCTGCAAATTTCCCATACATTCCTGCAGAATCTCCATCCCCCCATATGCCCATACCCCTGGAGAATTACCCACCTGACACAGAAAGTCCCCATGTCCCATTGGGTCACACCAAACCTCAACTGCAACTGTGCACAACAGAAGCAATGTGTTGGTAGTGAATAATAGGCTTATGAGGAGATGCACAGCTAAAGGATGGGCCAGTAGGTGAGTACCTCGGAGATGTGGACCTGAAGGAAGGTGATTGCAGACTTCAGTGCAGTGGCACATGTTGCTGTGGGAGGGGCTGAGTAGCATGAGGTGTAGGAGTAAGGGACCACACTCCTTATGGGCTGCACCATTGTAGTGGTAGTGAGACCAACATGACCAGCCTAACATAAAGAGCCCCAATGCCCCCCTCTAGGATCATACCAAATCTTCACTGCAAAGGTGAACATTAGACTTCCAGGTAGATGCAGGTCTGAAGGATGGGCAAGTCAGTGAGTACTTCAGAGATGTAGGACTCAAGGAAGATGATCACTGAATTCACTACAGGAAACCAGGTGAGAATGGAAGATGCTAAGGACCACAGCAGTGAGATGAAGTAATGATATTTGTGGACTGCTCACCAGTGGTATCAGTAAGAACCAAAGGGGCTTAATGGAATTTCCAACCATAGTAGGAATCCCCTGAACTCTCATGGCCCCAATGAGAATCTGCAACCTGGTATGGAGATTCTCCATGTTCCCTGGGGAATTCCCCCTCATCATGGAGAGTTCCTGTTTGGTATGGATAATGTGCCACCCCCCATGGAAATTCTCCATCCCCCAGAGGGCATCACCAACCCTGTCTGGACACTCTCTATGCCTTTGTTAGGGAGTTGTCAACCCAACACAGGGACTTTAGCTTTGGCAGGTGGTGAATTTACCCTGGAGAAATTGTGGTTGCCACCATGGGTAGGTCAAATCAGCATGGGGAATGTCCAGGATTGTACTGGGAAATGTGTTTGTTTACCTTGGAAAATTCCCAGTTGCCACCAAGGGGAGGTCAAGTCAACATGGGGAATCCCCAGCATTGGACTGGAAAGTAGGTTAATATAGCCTGGAGGAATCCAAGTTGCCACCCTGGGCAGGTCAAATCAGCATGGGGAATGTCCAGGATTGACCTGGAAAGTAGGTTGGTGTAGTCTGGAGAACTCCCAATTGCCACTTTGGGTAGGTCAAATTACCATGGGGAATGCCCAGAATTGGACTGGAAACTAGGTTAATTTAGCCTGGAGAAATCCCAGTTGCCACCATGGGTAGGTCAAATTTGCATGGGGCATGCACAGAATTGAGCTGGAAAGCAGGTTAATTTAGCCTTGAGAAATCCCAGTTGCCACCCTGGGTAGGTCAAATCAGCATGGGGAATGCCCAGAACTGAACTGGCAAGCAGGTGAATTTAGCCTGGAGAAATCCCAGTTTCCACCATTGGTAGGTCAAATAGGCATGGGGAATGCCCAGAATTGAACTGGAAAGTAGGCTAATTTAGCCTGGAGAAATCCCAGTTTCCACCATTGGTAGGTCAAATAGGCATGGAGAATGCCCAGAATTGAACTGGAAAGTAGGCTAATTTAGCCTGGAGAAATCCCAGTTTCCACCATTGGTAGGTCAAATAGGCATGGGGAATGCCCAGAACTGAACTGGCAATCAGGCTAATTTAGCCTGGAGAAATCCCAGTTTCCACCATTGGTAGGTCAAATAGGCATGGGGAATGCCCAGAATTGAACTGGAAAGTAGGCTAATTCAGCCTGGAGAAATCCCAGTTTCCACCATTGGTAGGTCAAATAGGCATGGGGAATGCCCAGAACTGAACTGGCAAGCAGGCTAATTTAGCCTGGAGAAATCCCAGTTTCCACCATTGGTAGGTCAAATAGGCATGGGGAATGCCCAGAACTGAACTGGCAATCAGGCTAATTTAGCCTGGAGAAATCCCAGTTTCCACCATTGGTAGGTCAAATAGGCATGGGGAATGCCCAGAACTGAACTGGCAATCAGGCTAATTTAGCCTGGAGAAATCCCAGTTGCCACCATTGGTAGGTCAAATTGCCATGGGGAATGCCCAGGATTGGACTGGGAAGTTGGTCAATTCAGCCTGGGGAATACCCAGAAAATGCAGGTAATATCTCGGAAAAAATCATATTTGGACCCCAGCCACTCCGATATATTGACACCCAAAATGTATTTATTCTGGAGAAATGGATTTCCCCGATTTTCTCCAGCACCTATTGCATGGCAGGCCTGGAGATTCCCCAGCCATGAGCTGGAGAATCTCCAGAGGTTGGGAATTCCCAACCAGTTGACACCTATTAGGCTAATACATCTATAAGAATATATAGACCTAATAGGTCCCCGTAGGTGGTTGACTGAAGTGCCAGGTGGAGTATCTTGTGTAACTTTTTTTTTTTTTTTTTTGGTTCTGTATTTAAGTGCGTGAGGGCGTTAAGCCCTATGTTGCACTACTCTGAGTATGTAATAGCCGACTTGGGCCCCCTGTGGCCCACCCTGCTCCACCAGTGCGCAAATGCCCTGCAGGCAAGCCTATGGCCCCCTGCAGTCCTCTGTTCCCACTGGCCATTTTAGATGCCACACCTTGTGTGGTGGAGTGGGCTTAGGACATCTGTCTAACTATTACTTTCTATCCTACAGTTTCCTGGCTACCTTGGGGTGAGGTGGGGCTGTGAAAGTTTTGCAAACCGCTCTGCTCTGTGTGACCCTGGCTATAGTTCTGAGTGCCAGTGGTGAGTTCTGACATTTGGCCAGCTGGCTGTGGGGTGGACTTGATGTGGGTAGCATTGGGGGAGCATTGTGGGGTGAAGGCCCTGACCATGGTGGGAGGGGGGTCTTGCTTTCAGCACGTTGCTGGGGGTAAAGGGAGTGGGGAATGCATGTTGAGTCCTGTGTGATTGTGTGCTCACCATCATATAATGTTGAGGGGGTGTCTGTGGTGCACATTACTCCTGAGCGGGTGGGGTGATCGGTATCTCATCGAATGTCATGTGCAGTCTCTTCATTGAGTTTATGTGCCAGAGTACATGAGTTCTTGCTTCTGGTGAGTTGAGCAGGTAGGCAGTTTGTGTGGCCTTTCTTCCTAGCACCATGTGTAGCACATGGCATTCTCTAGTGTATCTTGGGCACTGGAACAGGTAGTGGTGGACATTTTCTATTGCTGCATTGTCACACTGCAGGCATGTTGGTGAGTCAGCTTTTTTGATGTGGTGCAGGTGCTGGTTGAGGGGGGTGTGCCCAGTGCATAGTTGTATGTACAATCCAGCCTGCTTTTTGTAGAGTGCGCCTGCGAGGTCCAGGGACATGTTGGATGGGAGGTCAGACATGATGTTAGTGTCACATCTGTATCTTGGAGATTGTTTCCATTCCCTAGACCAAAGTGCAGTTAGCCTTTTGTTATAACTTTGTTTAACAGCTGAAATGCTATGTGGTAGCAGAGAGTGTAGTTTTGCAGGTAGGGTGTGCATTGGGCTGGAGTTGTTCCTGTCTGATGCCACTGCCTTGGCTTCCTTGTCAGCATGTTCATTCCCTGCTATGTTCTTGTGTCCCACTATCCAGCATATGTTGATATTGTCATAGGGGATTTTGCCCTCCCTCAGTACCTTACATAGGATCATTCTGAAATGTGACAGTAGATAGTGTCCAGGTTTCAAAGTGGGCCACTCACTGGAGAGTATGACTGCTTGATTGTCAGCCAGGATGGAGGCTGGATACATCACTTCATCCCTTGTTGATAACAGATGAGCTGCCAATATTAGCACTGTGGCCTCTGCCTCAAAGATGGTGTGTTCTGTATCCAATCCTAAGTGGTACCTTAGGGTAGCTATGTGTACCAAGTCCACGAATAGTGATGCCACCATGCCTATGCATCTGTCCTGGCTGGATCTGTCAGTGAAGATCATGGTGTGATCCCTGAGGTTTCTGAAGTCATTGATGGCACCGTCCTTGTTGGCTGCTATGGCCATGGTGTGCATGGGGGGAGAGCAGGGCAATGTAGGGCACAGGTGTATGGTTTCAATCTTATCAGGGAGAGTCCTAGGTCATGTGTGAGTCGGTGCAGAGTGGAGCGGTGTCTGCACACATCCCTCTTCACTACTTTGCATAGGAGAGGGTGGAGGGGGTGCTTGGCTGGTAGGGTGGCTAGCCATAGCAAGGTGTTGTGTATCGTTCGTTGGAGGAGAATGGGTGCTGGCTGGAGATTCATGTGGGCAAGGAGGGAGTCAGTGGGGATGGATCGCATTGCCCCTGTGGCTGCAATGGCTGCTGTACATTGGATGGTGTTGATCTTTCTGGTGATGCCGACTGAGCCTCTCTTGGACTTGGTTAGGTTGGGTGAGTAGGTCAGGTGTATCCAGACACTCACTCTGTAGGTTATCTTGGGAAGTACTGTCAATTTGAGCAGTTGTCACATTAGCTTGAGGGGGATGCCCCAGGTTGTTGATGAGAGTCTACATAACAACATTGCATGCCTGGCTCCTTTGGCTATCACATGGGCTGCATGTGTCTTCCACCAAAGTTCATGGTCGAGCATGACCCCTAGGAAGCAGTGGGTGGGTGATGGGTCTATTCTGATGCTGTGTAGGGTGATTGGGGTTCTTAGTCTCAATCTGCTCTGAGTAAAGTCCATCAGTGCGAACTTATTGGTTTCAAAGTGGGAATTGTGCTTAGTGGACCAGTCATAGGCTCCGTTCTCCCTCTCCATTATGTTGGTCAGTGTTGCATGGGTGTTGACGAAGTCTTTGCCAATTGCTAGAATAGCAGTGTCATCTACGAAGGCTAGTGTTAGTTCATTTTTGCCGTTAGCTGTGTCCACCAGGTCTGAGCTGTATATGACATAAAGTATCATGGAAAGTGGATCCCCTTGACTGATTCTGTTGGTGATTGGGAACCATTCGGATTCGTAGTTGTCAAAGCACAGCTTGGTCTTTCTGCCTCTCAGTAGTCTTCCGGTGTAGTCGACAATGTCCTTTGGGAGTCTTCGCATTCTCATGTTGTGCAACAAGCAGTCTGTCACTGCATTGGGGAAAGCCCCCTCGATGTCCAGGAACAGGGCAGAGACTACCTTGTGTTGACACCATGCATGTTTGATCATCGCTTCTAGTAGGAGCAGCAAGTCTTCTGTAGACTGGCCAGGTCATCCCCCAAAGTGTGTGCTGGGTAGTAGGTTGTGTGCCTCTGAGATGTACAAGATTCTATCTGCCACTATGGCTGAGAGTATCTTGGCCATTGTGTTGAGTAGGGTGATCAGACAGCATGCCTTAGGTGTGGAGTAGTCAGGTTTGCCTGGCTTGCATAGGACGACCGTGATCGATTCCTTCCATGGTTCGTAGTATGTGTGGAATGTGAACACTGTGTTAAAAAGGGGGAGTAAGTATTCTAATAGACAGGGACAGCATTGGAAAACTATGTTGGCCACCCCATCTGGCCCTGGGGCCTTGTATGGGCTGAGTTTGTTGATCGTCCATCGCAGCTGTCCGTCAGTAATATGGGCCCACTTTGCAGCTGGTTTGGGGTAGGCGTGAGCCTCTGGAACTGACGACTGCACTGGAGGGGGGGGAAAGAGTGTTGAAGCCAGCAGATGGCTTTTGTCTTCATTCGAGCTTGCCATGGTAGGGTTGCCATTGCTGTCAGCTCTGCATAGTGTTGGAGCCCTTGTTTTGCTGCCATCCCCTGTGGTGCCAGAGATATACTTGTTGGTGATCCAGAGGTCCATGTCACTAGCTTCCTCCAGCCAGCTGCGCCAGTGTTCCTTTTTCGCATCCCTCATAGCCTTCTCATATTCCCCAGCCTTGGTTCTGTGTAACCTGTGGCTTGTGTGATCTGGTAGTGCTCTGAACATGTACGAGGTTTTACTTAGCGTTTTCAAGTCGTTTCTCAGTTTGGTGAGGTCTTTGTTCCTCCAGCATTTGCAGTGCAGATGGGGGTGGGTGTGGGGCACTTCAGAATCTATCATTCGCTGAAGGGCAAGGTCTATGCTGTGGGCTGATCTTTGGAACTCTTGCTCACTTGCCAGGACTCTTGGTGGGCCAATTGAGTCCAGTTCAGCATTGAGTCTCTGGTTAAACTTTTCCCAGTCTACTTCTCTGTAGTTCAGTGTCAGCTGGGATACAGATGCATGTAGGGTGAGGTCGAATCCAGTTAGGACAGGGAGGTGGTCAGTATTGGGGCCCCAGTGCCCCAGGCATGTTACACATGATATAAGTCTTTCCACTAGCAACTCCATACAGAAGATGTTGTCTGGGTGTGTCCAGTTGCCAGTTCTTGAGGACTGTAGGGTGGGTGTATCTTTGGGCAGGGCCTGTACCAACCCATAGTTGGCCACTAGGTCGAGTACTTTCTGCACAGCTTCCAGGGCTGTCGCCGTGAACAGGTGCCGGTTCTGCTCTTCATCCCACAATGGGTGGTGCCTGTTGAAGTTGCCCAGCCATATCATGTGATCCTCTTCCCTTGGCCGAACAGTGGCTATGTTCATGGACAGGTACTGCCCAAGGCCATCTACCATTCAGTCATGGGTACAGTCATTGTAGACATTGAACACCATGCATGTCCTGGAGGATGTTCTGATCTTTACTACCACTACGTCCACTGACAGGAAGTTGACCTGTTCCCAGGAGTTAGTACTTATTGCTGCATTTATGAACGTTACCACTCTCAGTTTGTCTCCTCACATGAGTTTGTTGGTGGGATAGACCACCCTCCACTTGGAGTTTGCCTTCGTATTTCCCAGCATGTTGATGGGTGGTTCCTGGATGGCTACCATGTCCCATTCTGTTGCTAAAGGTGAGTTAATTAGTGAGAACATTGCTATGTTAGAATTATTAAGATTTTGTTGCCATATTCTGAGCGACATTAGTTGGGATTCTTGCTGGGGTTGTTCAGTCATGGGTAGGTGGGGTGGGGTTGTTCGCTCCTGACATGTTGACTTTGTCGTTGAAGTGGATGAGAGTGGTGGAGGGGGAAGGGGGAGGGGCTGGGTCAGGAGGCAGGGGGTGGTGGCGCTGGTGGGATGTTGGGGGGCTGCCACATCCTCCTCTCAGTCTTCTGGGGGGTCCCCTTTCCCGAGTGTTGTTTCATATTGTCATGACCTCGCCCAAAGTGGTTTGGCATAGGGTTCTGGAGGTGTCAGGTCTCATTGGGTTCTGTGACATCGGGGGGATGGTGGGGATTAATGCCATTGTTGGGCATGGTGGGAGGAGGGCCTGGGTCCACAGTTCTTCCATGGGGAAGTAGGGCATATTGTTCTCAGGAGTGCATTTGTCCAATGCATTGCAGCATTTCATGAATTCCAGGCATTTCCTATCAGAGCTGGAATGGGTGTCAGTTTGGCAGTTAATGCAGTGGCGAGTTTGGGGGAAAGTGCATGCTGTGACACAATGGTTACCCATGCAGGTTCCACAGGTGTCTTTGTGGTGTGTGCATTCTCACAATATGTGGCCAAAGCATTGGCATTTGAGGCATCTTGTAGGTTCTTTCTTGTCTTTGTGCAGACGTAGGTAGTCCATCTGAATGTAAAGTCCTTCCTTGAGGATCTTGTTTGCTGCCTCTGGTGTGGTCAGCACAAGGATGGCATGTGCCACCCTTTGGTTCCTACTTCATTTCATGGGGTCTTTTGCCCACTTGGCAGTCGCTACAGTGTTGGTGGGTATGTCATTCTCCTTTTCTATATCTCGTAGGGTTGTGGGGTCTGTTATATCAGCAGATATGGGGAAGAATGGGACTACCACATGATAGAGCCTGTCTGTCAGTCTGATTTTGCCTCCTAGTTCATTGACGAAGGTGGTTCTGTTAGTCGGGTTCCTTATCCAGTTGGCAGCCTCACAGCTGTTCATTTCAAGAATTATGCCTTGGTTTTGGAGGCAGGCAACAGATTTGAGTTGCAGCTTGGGGCTCTCTAGGGACTCTAGAGTGTCCACAGCATTCTTGAGTAGCTTGACAAGGTCTTCCTTCTTCATATCGCCCTTGATTGTGGGGTGGTCGTGGTCCAGGTCCAGCAGTATTTGCCTTTCTTTGACAGCTGTGTGTGCCCTTGCAAGGTCGGTAGTCAGGTTTGCTGGGGGGAGGGGGGGGGTGCAGTGGTGGGGGTTCCACAGTGTTGCATTAATAGAGCATCACAGTAGGGAGACAGCGAGAAGGGTGATTGGGTCTTGGCCAGCATCTTGAGGTTGATGATTGCCTCTTTGATGTAAGTGGTGTCAGAGGCCAGGGATTGGAGTTGCAAATCTAATGTTGGGGTATCAGCTTGGGAGCCATAATCTGTTACACACCCTGAGTTCTTAGGAATGCCTTCTACCACAGACTCCAGCTTTTGATTGGTGTCCATCAGGGAGTCAGCTGCCAAGAGGATTTTTGCGACCTGTGGGGAGATTGCCACTACAAGCAAGTTTTCCAGTTTTGATGAGACGTCTTTGATTACTGCCTGTGCAGTGGCTGATGCAGAGAGCTCTTGGACTAGGTACACTGCGGAGCATATCGCCAAGTATACTGTGGGGGTAACTCCTTTCATTTGTGTAATGTAGAAAAGGGCATGGGATAAGTGTTCTGCCATCAAGGGCTCTCCCAGGATCATGTGTTGGATTTTGTCTAGGAAGGTTCTGGCTGAGATGGCATCATGGACACTTTCATCTTGGCTATTAATGATTTCTGCGAGGGGGGTGACACTGCTTCTAGTTGTTGGACAGGCAGGTCCACTGTTGGCAGGAGGGGGCGCTGTTTGGCCCAGTCTCGAGGGTGGGTGCCCCGGGTGCGACATTGTGACACGAAATGTATGTTGTCCTTACTGCCTGATGGGCTAATTGTGTTCTGTGAGGGTCTAATCTACGCTACTTTATGCCATAGTGGGTTACGGTGGGCTCTACAATCCTTTGGATGACGATGTTGGAGGCCGGTTTTTGGGGTCCTAGTCAGGGTGCCAAGTGGAGCAGAGTCAAGAAGCGTCATCTTGTGTAACTTGTTGGAGATTGAATCACCCCTGTGTGATACTTATTTTTGGTGCGCCTTTTTGGTTGATTACATAAGCACTTAGAGCGCACACTTAGAGTACATCTTGGTACTGTTCCCTCAGTAGTTGAGTCACTACTGAGGGTAAGTCTACTATTTACTTAGTATTTCCATACTTACTGATAGCCTGTAGCTGCCTACAGGTACATCTAATATAATAGTAGTTGAGTCACTACTGAGGCTGCCTACAGCCATTTTCTACAGGTTATGAGCCCCACATAGCGCAGAAGAAAATTTTATTAGAGGCAACTCGCAGTCGACTCAAAACAAGTGACTACTCAACAATTTACTACTGTCCTTACTCGAAAGCTATTGGATAATATGACGGATGGACTACCTACCCGAGCTCGCACACAATGGGCACAATTGGACAACTTATGGAAGTTCGGTCCTATGCACCATTTCTGATGAAGGCTTGATGGGGTTCCTGATTGGGTCCGAAAGACAACCTACACATCCAGCAGAGCTTATGGGTCGTGGTGAGGGTTGGACACCCCAGACCGACGACGAACGAGCAGAGGTTGCAGCATGGCGAGCTGCCAGCCAGTCATGGACACAACAAAATGCGATGGTAAACTACATCATCATTAGTGGTATTCTGGATACCATTTTTGGCTTCATGCTACACCTAAAATCGCCACTCGAAAAGTGGGATTACCTGGAAAAGCGCTTTGGTCAAATTCCAAGACCAGAGAGTTGGCTAGTTGCTGAGGAAGCCGAGCAACGAAGCAAGTCGAATATGGCTACAGAAACTGGTCAGGAAGCTCTCGACAGTAACAGCGAGTCAAGAGACCTACCTGGCAGCCAAAACGAACCTACAGACAGCCCAAGTGACTGTGCTGAGACTGAGGCTGGGCATGCGAAACCCGAGCCCAAGGTCGTAGATGCGCGGCACTTGAAACCTTACCTATGAGGGGTGGAGGTTGAGGCTATAGACTCGAAACAGCTGGAGGAAGGCATGGACGTGCTCAAAGCACCTGACGAGGGTAGTCAGTGTGCAAGCGACAAGGCCGAAGAGGAGGATGACTTACCAATGAGCTCTGACGCTCTCAAAACTCAACAGGACCTACCAGATGCTATGAGCGAATGCGCCGAGACCCGGACTGGGCACCAGAAGCCCGAGGACGAGGTTGCAGACACGCGGCACGTAGTGGATGTCCTACCCATGTTTGAGGTGGGGAGTATAGGTCAAGCATGGTACAGCAAACATGCGAAGGAACATCAAGCACCTGACGAGGGTGGTCAGCACACAGACAACAAAGTCGAGATGAGCCGAGACTTACCAAAGTCAAGCTCCAAAGTTCGCAAGCCTGTAGGTCACCCTACTGGACAGGCAGGTGAACGTGCTATGGAAGATGCACTACGGACATCTATCGAAGACAGTCAGTGCACTGGGACAAACAGCGAGATGATCGCTAACGTACCTGATCCACCCGGCACACCCACGAAACTCTCTACCCTACAAGTCGAACACTCTAGACTATGGAACAGCCCTTCGGCACGAGCACATAGTGCTACGAGTATGGAAACCAACCTATCGTGCACAGGAAGAAGCAGCAAGCGACGAGAGATGAACCATCTCGAACTTGACTGCAAACAGGCATTGGGACGCCCGAAACGAACCTACCGAGGGCACACCACATCCGAAACCCTGCCTGGCGAGGCTTGGGGGATGGGGGTGTACAGTTCAGCTAGAGTTGGTTGGGGAGACAGCACAACGACTGGGTCAATAATGACGACAAAACTGGAGATAAGAGAAATTAGCACCAGAACAGTCGAAACACGAGCCCACTTACCACATTGGGATATGACCCGAAAGGAGCCTGATAAGGCTGGGGATACCAGTGGTAGAGGTGATGACACAGCTAGCAAGGACTTCGTCGACTTGCGTAGAGTCGAGAAAACGCTGCTAGCTATCAGCAGAAGTCAGCAGGGTGAACAAGAGGCAAAATGGCGGAATGGCTTACCTGTGCCACCAGAAACGCCTCCCAACGGTTATATGCACCCTCCAGGGACCATCAGGGACCCGCACCCACATGGTGGAATGAAGACAAGAGCTGAAGAGGTCAGACGTGCAAGACAGATTAAAATGAGAGGTCAGATGCACTGTCGTGACAACATACATGGCAGTCCTGCCATTTTGAACCCCAATGAGGTCTCGCGACACCTCCAGAACGTTGCGAATACTTACCAGCGCCAGGGGGTGCCTCCCAAGTCGATACGGAGCACCGGCAGACTGATGAATGGTCATGCAGCAGCCTGGCAGCCTCAGATACCTCCAACCAGCGCCTACTATGGCAATAAATCTTCCAAGGGCCTCCGACATCATGCAAGACTCAGGTCGAATGCCGAAAACAAGTCGCGGCAGGCCAAACGATCCATGGCTGTATGAAACCAGCCTACATGGGACAACTTACAGGGTAAGGAGGATGCTAGTGGTCGTGGGCATGATGATGCATCTAGGAGTGGATACGCCAACTCGCGTAGAGTCGAAGAATCACCGCTAACTGACAGTGGAAGTCAGCACAGCGAGCGAGAGGCAAAACGGCTGAGGTGCTTACCTGCAGCACCTGCACCATCTCCAAATGGCATACTGGACATGCCTACACTCTTCATGGACCTACATCGATGTGGAAGAGTAAAACTGAAGGCTGAAAATGTCAGCAACGCACATGCAAGGCAAAATGCCTACCATGTACAAGTGGCCCCCAAGCGGCCACTTCCACTCCTCCCTACACACTCGAATCGATCCCTGGACGCTACCAGAGGGTCATGGATGACCAAGGTACGCTGTAACGAGACACGGCATGCACAACAAGTCGAAACGAGAGGGCACACGCACCATACAGCTGGCATTTACATGCAGCTACCCCAAGGGCTCTCCAATCCTTCAAAGCGACTCCAGAACATCGCCAACACATACTGGCGGGAGGGGGTGCCACCTGGATCGATGCGGAACGACGTGAAACGGCCGAGAAATCTTCGTACGGCCAAACGGCTGCCTCGCAGCAGCAATACAAGGCAAGATAATGAGTACAGGGCTGGATGGCCAAACGACTCACCTGCGCCACCTAAACAGCCTCCCAACGGCCTCATATACACTCTTTCGACCCTCAGGAACTTGCGCCGACATGCTACGATCAAGACGAGATCTAAAAATGTCAGTACAATCGAAACAAGAGGCAGCAAGGCCTCCAGACTTACTGTTCCCATTCCGCCACCTCACAAGCTCGCGAAACACCTCTGGAATGTTGCAGACACTTACTGGCGACATGGGATACCCCCCGGACGAACGCGAAACGTCGAAATTCGATTGTTATTCGATACGGCGCCCTAGCGGCAATGGTACAAGGCAAGACGACGCGCGCACACCACGCGCATTCCGAAACAGGAAGTTGCCACAACGCAACGACGCGTCGACACAACCACAACACACTCGTTACACACATGGACTCGAAGCTCACTAGCAGCAGACTACACACTCGTTTATTGAATTATTGAGTATACATTCATTGAGTCCTTATTTTCTGCACTTCTACTTATCACACAGTGGAGCTTCAGGGGGTGTGTTGGAGATTGAATCACCCCTGTGTGATACTTATTTTTGGTGCGCCTTTTTGGTTGATTACATAAGCACTTAGAGCGCACACTTAGAGTACATTTTGGTACTGTTCCCTCAGTAGTTGAGTCACTACTGAGGGTAAGTCTACTATTTACTTAGTATTTCCATACTTACTGATAGCCTGTAGCTGCCTACAGGTACATCTAATATAGTAGTAGTTGAGTCACTACTGAGGCTGCCTACAGCCATTTTCTACATAACTGAGCATTAACGACTGATGTATGGACATCAATTCTCAGGCAAGCAATAAAATCGATCAGAAACTCCGGAGTAAATCAGCGTACAGGCGGCGCAACAAAAATCAAACTCACGACTACCAGATACATGGCCTAGGAGTTCACGGTGAAACTAGCATTGCCCAATTTGCATTGCAGTGACTTACGGCGCTGACCCTTGTAACGACGTCGGAATAAGTTTACGAACTCACTGTAAGTCCAAGCGTACAAACCAAGTTGCAGACTGTAATACTTGCACCTGGGCATAGTGCGCGATCAGGTAGTAAGCCAATATAAACACGGACAACGCAGCGTGAGCCGTCTCAAGAATGCTGCCCTGAAAGATGAGCGTTGGGCCACCTAACAAAGTAGAACGTACACCACCAGCGCAACCTATATGATAAGAACGTCAATCCAGGCACTGGAAGTTGGTGGACACACGAGCAATCTCAGGCCCATCCGATCATCTACATACGTCCGGAAATAGAAGAATGCTCGTAGGGATGTAACGCCATATAATCTAGATAATGCAGACGTTCACCTATCAGCATCATCGGGCGCGAAGGGAGAGTTCGATGACTAACTCACATCAGCCCGACCAGAGTACCGATTAGCGGTCCTCTAATAAGGGATTCCACCGTTTCAGTCTCTTGAGACATTTCGGGTAGGCACTAGACGTGTTATGTCCGCCAGAGAATGGACTGGGTGATATATGAGTGTGCTGCGGGTTTAAAGGCTGTTGAACGACATCGAGGAAGTTCACTAGCTGCAGATTGGTACTGGCGCTCATCAGCACCGGGCGTTGACGCTGCACTGGGATCACATCTTATGCCACTAACGTTGCTGATATTATTTACTGATGCACACGTTGAAGTATCAACAGCCTGGAGACTTGTCATTAAGTAGTGTATCGGCATCGGATTGCGCTGAGGAGCTGCCCACTCACTAACCACGACATTTCTTTGAAATGCCATGCCACCAGTTTTCTCTCCATAGTCCAATTCATCTGACACACCCAAACTTCCAAGCATCAAATGCAACAGCCTAAGGGTAAGTGGATACTGCCTTGCATAGCACCATAGAGCCGCCACAGAGCTAAACCAAAGCAGAATACCAGGGAATAACCTCGCAACTGATGACAGGTGACTACATATTTGGCATGGAGAAGCATCGGACTTGTAACCTGCATCGCAGCGTGAACTAAGCCTTGGCAAATGCGACTTTTCTTTCGGCCCTGACATGGTGCGGTTGTATGTAAGTACAACTGAATATTATACACATCGAACGGATGCTGTCAAGTTGTAAGCCCGAAGCCCGAATAGCCGTGGGTGTGGCGGTGCAACGGTAACGGTTACACCCCGATGCTATGCTCTAGCCCGTTGTTGTGTGACTTGATGGCGAGACCCTGGAAGGTGTCTGCGACACTCGGCTTGCATCGCAACTGCTGAGTAAAATCATCATCACCAATCATGTGAGCTCTGTAATGAAGTACCCCTATCCCTAGTATGGTGAGGAGATTCCCATTCAATCCCCACTTTGTGTTACGATTCATGTCTAGAAAAGAAGGCCAACCTTACTCCAGGGACCCACGAGACGTATCCTCGACCCTACATTACGATACACTGCGCGCCCTTGCGAACAAAATACTTATATGTGCACACTGCTGCGTTTCTGTTGCCATTTCTCTCTGTCACTATGGTGGACACCATCACAGAGGCTACCGTCGCTGCCATGCGAAGTATCTATTATCATAACTGTACGATCTCTTGTTCACTTTGGCTGCGGGTTTTTGATAAGTCCACTAGTTGCCACACTGGCACTTTCGTTCTGGGACTTTCTAATAACGTTCGGAGATGAAGTCCGTTACATTTGGCCGTCAGAACTCGATACTTCCTACTTTCGCAGAGAGCTCAACACTCATTTCTTACAGGATGAAAAAAAGGCATGCCTTCAAATGGTTGTACATATTCCATCGCCATTTCCTACTGGTTGTTCAGATGTACGTCAGACGACTGTGTGCTAGAGTACTTTGCTAAACCACCATGTCAACGGCGCAACAGAACGTCCCAGATCGCTTTCCCCTTGTTGCCCGCCGTGTCTTCCCCAACTTCTTACAATTGTCGTGCTTTATTAACGGTTATGACGGTTCTTGTAGAATGCGCCAATTTCACTTTGGAGTTTATACTGGCGTTCAGAGGTAGGTCTCAGTTCCACAGTCCTAGAGATATTTTAACTCATCTCATGTCCGATAATCTAGTTTTTGCACTGCTCGGCCGTCGCCCATGGGTATTGCGCCTTCTTGGATGCCTCATCCTAGGGGAGATCATTTGTTCTATGCCTACCTCGTTTTCAGGTCTCAAGAGTTATGCGGGTGGCATTCTGTTCCAGTTGTCACCCAAAATTAAAATACAAATGTGGGGTCTTTAATTTCTAACACTTATAAATACTGACACAGCAATAGAGCATTTACAACGGTTGTGCATAGCACCCTCATCTCGTTGACAGTGGCCAGGCATATCGCTATCGGTAGAACGAGGAGTAACGGAAGTAGCATCATATCACAGTTTACACGCGACGGAACTGCTACTTTTCTCATGGTGATGGGTAAGCGTTATCTTTAGCAATTCCTTGTATGGGTGGATTCATCTTGTTGTGACCAGGTCTACTCGGTCTCGGTATCGCTACATCCGCTGTGAAGGATTTGCAGCCAATTATTTTGATTTTGTACGTGCCCATATGTTGTGCCAAAGTTTGGTTCATAATGCGTCGGATATAGTTGGGCTTTGACTTGCCATTCAATCTGCGTAGGTTTCTTTCGCTGTAAAAGATTCATGTAGATCTGGTTCACAGATTGCGCATAACAGGGAAGTCGTCTGATATTGGGCACGGCACGCATGCAGGACCGCGTGGGAGCGCTACGGGAGGACGAGAACGTTCTGCTCACCACCCACATTGATGTTTTTCTTACTGAGGACTTGGATTGATATCCAAACATCAGAGCCTGGAGACTTGTCAGTAAGTAGTGCACTGGCACCAGGTTGCCACTGAGGTGCCGCCTATCCACTGATCGCGATGTCGCCGCATTTGGTTTGCACGCCCAGTTTTCTGTCCGTAGTCCAATCCGTCTCGCGCATTCAAATCATCCAATGGCCTAAGGGTAGGTGGATACCACCTTGCATAGCCCCATAGAGCCGCCACAGAGCCAAACCAAAGCAGAATATTGGTGAACAACCTCGCAGTTGATAATAGATGACTATTTAGCATGAATAACCATCGGACCCACAACCTGTGTCACGGCGTAAACTGAGCCTTGCTATTGCAATTTTCTCGGACCCGACATGGTGCAGACGTACAATTGAAACCTGAGTGTATGGAGTCAAGTCATAACTCGGATGCCTCCGTCGTGCCCCATGGAGCGTGTTGTATGTAATGCGCTCGGTCCGCATCAATCGGTAGCCCTATTAGTCGTCAGTGTGGCAGTGCAACAGTAAGTAACCTCACGCTAGTGGCAGATTGATAGCCCATGTTACGTAACTGAACGGCGAGACCCTGCAAGGTTCCTGCGACACTCGGCCTACAGCGCAGCTGCTGAGTAAAATCATCATCAACCATGTGTGCCCCGTGTTGAAGCACCACTGACCCTAGTAGGGCGAAGAGATCTCCATTCAGTCGCAATCTGTTTGGAAAAGAAGGTCAACGTTTCAACCTTATTTTCAGGGATTCACGGGGCGTACCCCCCGGCCCTATATCACGACACAGTACACGCCTTTGGGAACAGAATACTTACTTATATGTACACACGGGTCCGGCATTGCTGCCGCCATTCCTCTCTGCCACTATGGTGGACACCACTACAAGCACTACTGTCGCTGCCGTGCGAAGTATCTATTATCACAGCCGTATGTCCACTTCTTCACTTTGACCGCAGCCTTTTGATGAGTCCATTAGTTGCCACACTGGCACTTTCGTTCTGGGATTTTCTAATGACGATCGAGGATGAAGTCCGTTACATTTGGCCGTCAGGATTCGGTGCTTCCTACTTTCCGAGAGAGCTCATCAGCCAATCATTACAGAGTGAAGAAAAGGCATGCCTTCAAATGGCTGTACATATTCCATCGCCATTTCCTGCTGGTTGTTCAGATGTACGTTAGGCGATCATGCCCCTAGTAGAGGACTTTACCAAACCACTACTAACGTCAACGGCGCAACAGAACGTGCCAGATCGCTCTCTGTTTTCTACCCGTCGCGTCTCCGCCAGCTTCTCACGACTACCGTACTTTATTAATTGTCATGACGATTTTGGTAGAATGTGCCAATTTCACTTTGGAGTTTATACTGGCGTTCAGAAGTAGGTGTCAGTTTCACAGTCCTAGAATAATTTAACTCGTCTCATGCCTGAAATCCAGTTTTTGCGCTGTTTGGTGGCCGCCCGTGGGTATCGCGCCTTCTTGGATGTCTCATCCTAGTGGAGATGATTTGTTGTATGCCTATTACGCTATTGGGTTTGAAGGATTTTGCGGGTGGCATTCTGTTCCAGTTGTCCCCTGGCGCCAATGTACAAATGTCGGGTCGCTGATTTGAACGCTTGCGGAAACTGACCAAAGAATATAGGGCATTTACGATTGTCGTGCATAGCACTTTCGTTTTCTTGACGGTGGCGAAGCATACTTCTATCGCTGGAGCGAGAGGCATCGGAAGGGACGTTATAACACAGTTTATGCGCGATGGAACGGTCACTTATCTCATGATGACAGGTAAGCGTTGTCTTCAATGGCTCTCTGTATGGGTGATTCATTTTGTTGTACTCAGGTCTAATCTGTCTTGCTTTCGCTACATTCGCTGTGCGGGATTTGCAGCCAATTATATTGTTTTTGTACGTACTATTTGTGGTACCAAAGCTCGCTCCGTAATTCATCGAGTACAGTTGGGCTATGACTGTATATTCGATCTGCGTGAGTTCTTTCACTGTAAGAGATTCTTGTGGATCTTGTTCACATGCTGCACGTAACAGGGAAGTCGACTGATATTGGGTATGGCGTGCATACAAGATCACATGGGAGGGCCACGGGAGGACGAGAACGTTTTGCTTACCACCCACATTGATGTTTGCCCTACTGAGCACTTGGATTGATATCAAAGAACAACGGATCAATCGATCAACCTTCACATCGAGCCAACGATCACAGTCTTCACCCATTTTTCACGCCCCACATTCGTCCTACGCATATATGTACTCAACTACTGTAAACTCACAGTACTCACAGTAGATATATACTTACCATCCTGTGCTGAGTGGGTATTGTATCCGAACCAAGCAACCCCCCATAACAGTCCTGCAGATACGGTACACGATATCATTGTATAGTACGATCCTGGCCTCGTCGAGTGTATTAGCTACGTTGAGAATACAAAATAATGTGTCGTGACAAATGGATGCACTAGCGGCATTACCCGAGTGACATGTAGTAGGGTGTTAGCCTACGTTGCGTAATTTGATGGCGAGACCCTGGACGGTTCTCCGGCACTCGGCCTGCGTCGCAGCTGCTGAGTAAAATCATTATCATCAACCATATGCACTCCGTTTGAAGTATCCCCGACCCTAGTCAAGTGAGGAGATTCCCATTCAATTACAATGTGTTACGATTCATGCTTGGTTAAGCTCGTCAACTCTATTCCAGGGACCCACAGGGCCATATGGCATCTCCGACCCTACATCACGATACAGTGCACGCCTTTGGGAACAGAATATTTATATCCACCACACCGGTGTTTTTGTCACGATTTCTTTCTGCCACCATGGTGGATACCACTACAGGCACTACCGTCGCCGCCATACGGAGTATCTATTATCACAGCGGTATGACCCCTTCTTGACTTCGATTGCAGGTTTTGATAAGTCTACTAGTTGCCGCACTGGCGCTTTCATGCTGGGATTTTCTGATGACCTTCGGGGATGAAGTCCATTACATTTGGCCGTCAGCATTAGATGCTTCTTACTTTCACAGAGAGCTCATCCAAGCCGCCCAATCCTTACAGGATGAAAAAAAGACACGCTTTCAAATGGTTGTACATATTCCATCGCTATTTCCTACTGATGGCTCAGATGTACGTGGGGCGATCGTGTCCCAGAGTATTTTGCTAAACCACTAGTTAATGGCGCAACAGAGCACTCCAGATCACTCTCCCCTTATTGCCCGCCATGTCTTCGTCGACTCCTCACGACTTTCGTGTTCTACTATTGGTTATGATGATTCTGGCAGAATGTGCTAATTTCACTTTGGAGTTTATACTGGCGTTCAGAGGTAGGGCTCGGTTTCAGTCTTAGATACACCCTAACCGGTTTCATGTCTGATAATCTAGTATTTGCATTATTCGGTCGTCGCCCGTGGGTATCGCGCCTTCTCGGGTGTCTCATCCTAGCCGAGATCTGTTGTTGTATGCCTTCTATACTTTCATGTTTCAAGAGTTTCGCAAGTGGCATCCTGTACCAGTTGTCCCCCGTGGCTAATATACAAATGTGGGTCGTTGATTTCGAGCGTCCACAACCACTGACAAGACAATACAGGGCATTTACAATTGTCGTCCATAGTACTCTCGCCTTCTTGATAGCGGCCAAGCTTATATCTACTGTTGAAGCAAGGGGTGTCGAAAGAAACCTTATATCACAGTTTACACGCGATGGAACTGTCACTTATTTCATGGTGACAGGTAAGCGTCGTCTTTTAGCGACTCTCTGTATGGGCGATTTATTTTGTTGCTGCCAGGTCTAATGGGTCTGGGTTTAGCTACATCTGCTGTGAGGGATTTGAAACCAATTAATTTGTTCTTGTGCGTGCCACACGTTATGCCGAGGCTTGATTCATAATGCGTCGGATACAGTTGGGCTCTGACTGTATATTCAATCTGCGTGGGTTTCTTTCATTGCCCAAAAAAAAAATCATACTCACATGCCGCGCGTAACAGGGAAGTCGACTGATATTGGGTATGGCGCGCATGCAGGACCATATCGGAGCGTTATGGCAGGAGGAGAACGTTCTGCTCACCACCAATATTGATGTTTGCCTTTCTGAGGACTTGGATTGATATCAAAACACATGGATCGACCTTCGCGTAGAGGAAGCAGCCACAGCCTACCCCCTTTTTTTCTGTCCGCATTCAATCTGCGCATGTATGTACTCGACTGCTGTACATTTAGATATATACTTACCATCCTGTGCTGAGCGGGCATTGTCTACTCACCAAAATGAGAGTGACTACATCCATAAGCCTAGGAGACATTTCAGCCGGTTTACTATAAATACGTGACATCACTACTTACACTATGATTGCACCTAACGTTACGACGATGAAAATCAAGATCCGATTGATTAGTATGTGGGTGCTATGTGGGTGTCTGGCCTGGGTACCACTCTAGGCCCATCCAAATAACCATTTCACCTTTGAAGCCCGCGGCGATTCTTCTTGGGATAGTATGCCATCATGCTGGCGGAGAAAATGTCTCCGAAGAGGAAAAGTGCGCTCCCTGCCAGTAACGGTCTATTCGACCCCTTCAGGTACAAGTCATGTCGCACTTAGGACGCTGTGGATATCGACTGGTGAGCTCCCAATGTAGTCGTGCGGATTGGCATCCCCATATTACCTCCAGAAAGATGGAACAATACCGACGACTGGTCTCCCGTCGACCATACCGTAGTATCGTAGAACGCTCGATCCACATACTGGTTCGTGATACAGCGACGGATATCTGACGAGTGTTGTCAAAGCGGATGGATAGCCAGATCGGACATTCATCGCCGTGAAGATGACAATCCACATTTTCTTGGTAACTGCGCAGGGAGTCCGTAAATCATGCATGGCCCGGCTACATCTTCGGGAGAACTCACATCTCCATACTCTCCATTTGAAGTATCTTGTGTAAATGAGCATTAGTGACTGATGCCGTGGACATCAACTCACAGGCAAGCAACAAAATCGATCAGAAACTGCGGAGTAAATCAGCGTACAGGCGGCGCAACAAGAATCAAACTCACGACTACGAGATACACGGCCTAGGATTTCGCGGTGAAACTAGCATTGTCCAATTTGCACTGCAGTGGCTTACGGCGCGGACCCTTGAAATGTGGCCGGAGTAAGCTTACGAACTCACTGTAAGTCCAAGCGTACAAGCCAAGTTGCAGACTGTAATACTTGCACCTGGCCATAGTGCGCGATCAAATAGTAATCCGTTATAAACACGGACAACGCAGCATGAGCCGTCTCAAGAATGCTGTCCTGAAAAATGAACGTTATGCCATCCAACAAAGTAGAACGTACACCACCAGCGCAACCTATATAATAAGCGTCAATAGCCCGCGCAGCCAATCATCCAGGCACCGGAAGATGATGGACATACGAGCAATTTCAGGCCCATCCGATCATCTACATACGTCTGGAAATAGAAGAATGCTAGTAGGAATGTAATGCCATGTAATCTAGATATCGCAGATGCTCACCTATCAAATCATCGGGCACGAAGGGAGAGCTCGATGGCTAACTCACACTATCCCAACCAGAGTACCGATTAGCGGTCCCCTGATAAGGGATTCCACCGCTTCAGTCATTTGAGACACTTCGGGTAGGCACTAAACGTTTTATGTCCACCGGAGAATAGACTAGGTGGTATAAGTGTGCTGCGGGTTTAAAGGCTATTGAACGACATCGAGGAAGTTCACTAGTTACAGATTCGTACCGACGCTCATCAGCACTGGGCGTTGCACTGAAGTTCCCTTGCTCAACTGCCCCCCGACATGTCACGTGACACAATGGCGCCATCACATCTCCCATTTTGAAAGTGTCTAGTGCAGCTCGGATTGCCTTCACAGCAAAAGCCATGGCTCGAGTACTCACCTTTGTGCCCCAAACTCACCCGCAGTTCATATGAAATCCACATTAGAGAATTCCTGAATGCCATCTATATAGATTCTGTTGATTTTAGCTTTAGTCCATAGAAAACAAGTACATACAGGTTTATTATTGTACATCGCAATGCCTATGCTATATAAAATTAATCCACTGTCGAGAAGCCATTTGTCGTCGTCAGGGTGCAGGGCAGGTCACTCAGGTGCGGTAGTGGAGAGGAGGGGGGGGGGAATTCAGGCCAGGCGGTGTATGGCCAAAGGCGCAGATGCAGCGGTGGCACATACCACATCGTTGACTGCGAGGCTCGTTGTTGTTGTCTGTCGGGTGTCGGAAATTATCCTCAGTGGTCGCTGGTTATCGTTGTCGCCATCTGCACTCGGACGTGAGTAGTGGTCCCTGCAGTAGTCAGAAGCGGTAGCACTGAAAAAAGAACGCACTCACTGACTAAACGACCTTCCCCATTGGGAGAGCTACGGTTTCGTCACGTGACATGTCGGTGGGCGGTTGGGCAAGGACAGCTCCCTAGAAGGCATCTGCGACACCCGGCCTGCCTCGTAATTGCTGAGTAAAATCATCACCACCGACCATGCCAGACCCTTATCGAAGTCCCTCTGTCCCTAGTATGGTGAGGGGATTTCCATTCAAGCGTAACTTTGTGTTACGATTCATGTCTAGAAAAGAAGGTCAACCTTATTCCGGGGACCCATGGAACGTACCCCCGACGCTACATCACGATACAGTGCACGTCCTTGCGAATAGAATACTTATATGCCCACACTGCTGCGTTTCCGTCGCCATTTCTTGCCGCCACCATGGTGGACACTACTACAGGCACTACCGTCGCTGCCATGCGAAGTATCTATCATCACAACTATACGACCTCTTGTTCGCTTTAGCTGCAGGTTTTTGATAAGTCCACTAGTTGCCACACTGGCACTTTCCGTCCTGGGATTTTCAAACGACGTTCGGAGATGAAGTCCGTTATATTTGGCCGTCAGCATTCGATGCTTCTTACTTTCGCAAAGAGCTCATCCAAGTCGCCCAATCCTTACAGGATGAAAAAAAGACATGCTTTCAAATGGTTGCACACATTCTATCGCTATTTTCTACTGACTGCTCAGATGTACGTGGGGCGATTGTGTCCTAGAGTCCTTTGCTAAACCACCGTGTCAACGGCGCAACCAGAACGTCCCAGATCGCTTTCCCCTTGTTATCTGCCGTGTCTTCGCCTACTCCTTACAATTGCCGTGCTTTATAAACGGTTATGACTGTTCTTGTAGAATGCGCCAATTTCACTTTGGAGTTTATACTAGCGTTCAGAGGTAAGTCTCGGTTCCACAGCCCTAGAGATGTCTTAACTCATCTCATGTCCGACAATCCAGTTTTCGTGCTATTCGGCTGTCGCCCATGGGTCGGCGCCCTCCTTGATGTCTCATCCGAGGGGAGATCATTTGTTGTATGCCTACTTCGGTTTCAGGTCTTAGTAGTTACGCGGGTGGCATTCTGTTCCAGTTGTCCCCCGACGCTAATATACAAATGCGGGGTCTTTGATTCCTAGCACTTGTAAATACTGACAAAGCAATACAGGGCATTCGCAATGGTTGTGCGTAGCACTCTCATCTCCTTGGAAGTCGACTCATATTAGGAATGGCACCCATACAGGACCGCATGGGAACGTTACGGGAGGACGAGAACGTTCTGTTGACCACCCATATTGATGTTTTTCTTACTGAGGATTCGGATTGAAATCTAATATCCATACGTCGGGAGCCCGGAGACTTGTCAGTAAGTAGCGCACTGGCACCAGGTTGCCTCTGAGGAGCTGCCCATACACTAACCACGACGTCGCCACGTTCGATTTGCATGCTGGTCTTCTGTCCATAGTCCAATCCGTCTCGCGCACTCATATTATCCAACGCCCCAAGGGTAGGTGGATACCATCTTGCATAGCGTCATAGAGCCGCTACAGAGCCAAACCAGAGCAGAATATCGGTGAATGAATCAATGACCTTGCAATTGATAATGGATAACTATGTAGCATGAATAAGCATCGGACCCATGGCGTGAACTGGACCTACGTAATTGCAAATTTTCTCGGACCCGACATGGTGCGGACGCACAGTTGAAATTTTTATGTATGGAGTCAAGTCACCACTTGGATGCCTCCGTCATGCCGCATGGAGCGCTTCACGATGCGCTCGGTCCGCCCATCAATCAGTAGCTTGCAATAGGTTTTCGGTTTTTCCGACAAAAGTACCTCACGCTGGTGGGATTGTTAGCCCATGTTGCATAACCAGATGGCGAGATCCTCCTGGAGGGTATCTGCGACACTCGAGCGCAGCTGCTGAGTAAAATCATCATCACCGACCATATGTGCCCAGTGTCGAAGTACCTCTCAGAGGTACGCTGGGCGAGAAGGATCAGGCTAACAAGGACGAAGGTTGCCAGGGTTTACTGTACCCGAAGTTCGCCCCAGGATTAGTATATTATGTAATAACTACACCATATTTGGAAATTCTTCGTTCGTCGTTTTCACGGGAACATAGACCCCGAAACCCCCTATTGGTGACGACTAGCTTATAATTACTCTCATTGCACTAGTAATGGGACAGTAAATGCGAGCTCTCGTAGTACACCACCACGACAACCCCATGCTCCTGCATGCGCACAAATATAGGGTAGACGCACAGCAACTCTCCTTCCCGGAAAAAGAATAATTGCACTGCACCGTTACTTTGCAACGAAGTGAGTCACTTGACGATTTGTCTTGTAGTGTGGCAATTCATCCCCCGAGTCAGCAGCTGTGCGTGCCACACTAACCATGTTTGAATCTCCCAAAATCTGATGTGATTGATGCGGACCGAGCGCATCATGACCCGTTTCATGCAGCCTAGTGTGAGTGATAAGATATTGCCAAATATGGTACGTACAAATACATGGCGCGGCCTCGGGTACATCGAACCCTGGAAACCTCAGTCCTTGATCATGAGAATGTCAACCTAGTTAGGTGAGGAGATCCCCATTTAATTGCAACGTGTTACGATTCATGTCTGGAAAAGAAGGTCGACGTTTCGACTTTATTCCCAGGGGTTCACGCTGTGGGCGTATCGCCCGACCCCACACCACGATACAGCACACGTCCTTGGGAACAGAATACTTATATGTACACCCGAGTCCAGCATTGCTGTCGCCATTTCTCTCTGCCATCATAATGGACACCATTACAAGCACTACTATCGCTGCCATGCGAAGTGTATATTATCACAGCCGTATGACTACTTCTTCACTTTGACTGCCACCCTTTGATGAGTCCACTAGTTACCGCACTGGCACTTTCGCTCTGGGATTTTCTAATGACGATCGATAAAGAAGTCCGCTACATTTGGCCGTCAGGATCCGACGCTTCCTACTTTCCAAGAGAGCTCATCAGCCAATCATTACAGGATGAAAAAAAGGCACGCCTTCAAATGGCTGTACATATTCCTTCGCCACTTCCTGCTGGTTGTTCAGATGTACGTTAGGCGATCGTGTCCTAGAGTACTTTGCTAAACCACTACTAATATCGACGACGCAACAGAACATGCCAGATCGCTTTCCGTTTATTACCCGTCGCGTCTCCGCCAGCTTCTCACGACTACCGTACTTTATTAATCATCATGGCGCTTCTGGTAGAATGCGCCCATTTCACCCTGGAGTTTATACTGGCGTTCAGAGGTAGGTGCCAGTTTCACAGTCCTAATAATAACTTAACTCGTCTCATGCCTGAAATTCAGTTGTTGCGCTGTTTGGTGGCCGCCCGTGGGTATCGCGCCTTCTTGGATGTCTTATCCTAGTGGAGATCATCTGTTGTACGCCTATTACGCTGTTGGGTTTCAAGAATCCTGGGGGTGTTGGCATTCTGTTCCAGTTGTCCCCTGACGCTAATGTACAAATGTCGGGTCGCTGATTCGAACGCTTGCAGAAACTGACCAAGAAATATAGGGTATTCACGATTGTTGTGCATAGCGCTTTCATTTTCTTGACAATGGCTAAGCACACTTCTATCGCTGGAGCGAGAGGCATCGGAAGGGACGCTATAACACAGTTTATGCGCGATGGAACAATCACTTATCTCATGATGACAGGTAAGCGTTGTACTCAAAGGCTCTCTGTATGGGTGATCTATTTTGTTGCATTCAGGCCTAGTTGGTCTTGCTCTCGCTATATTCGCTGGGGGAGATTTACAGCCAATCATTTTGTTTTTGTACGTGCTATTTGTTATACCAAAGCTCGATTCATAACTCGTAGGGTACAGTTGGGCTTTGACTGTGTATTCGATCTGCGTGAGTTCTTTCACTGTAAGAGATTCTTGTGGATCTTGTTCACATACTGTACGTGACAGGGGAGTCGACTGATATTGGGCATGGCGTGCATACAAGATCACGTTGGAGCGCTACGGGAGGACGAGAACGTTCTGCTTTCCACCTATATTGATGTTTGCCTTTCTGAGGACTTGGATTGATATCAAAACACACGGATCGACTTTCACGTAGAGCAAGCGGCCACAGCCCACACCCTTTTTTCATGTCTCGCATTCACCCTACGCATGTATGTATTCGACTACTGTACATTTAATTGTATACTTACCATCCTGTGCTGAGCGGGCATTGTATCACCGACTCCCAGTAACGGCCCTGCAAATACCTCCATGTGAAAACCCGGTATATACTGAACCCCCCCCCTCTTACCCAGAGGTGATTGTCGTACGTCAATATGTGCATGTGGTTACAAACGTCATCATCCAGCCAGATAATGTTGATGGCAAATATTCACGAGGCAACAGGAATAGTTTGTGCTCGAGGAAGGCGGCTCGCACCGGATGGATTTCGATAAATTTCAATATCATGGTCGTCCGTGGAGTACCATATATAGATGCACCGGATATACGAATGAGCCGACTCGGGCAATCTGCTCCGAGCCCCATAATATGTTACACGTCACATCCGTCGCTGGGAATAGCGGGCAGACTAAAGATGTACACTACCGGTGGAAATTTGCGATTCTGAGACTTTGGATGACATTTCAGGCGGCCTCTTTCTGCTGTCCCTCCTTCAATGGGATCTCCAGACCCGTTGACGAATTATGCCAGAGCCATTCGCGACGTTTACTACCACAGTGGTGTGTTCTTTTCACCAGGTGTTCTTGACATCTGACTGACGACTTGCAGTCGCTGCATTGTCTGTAATGTTATGGGATTGTATGTCAACTTTGGAAGATGAAGTCCGTTACATATGGCCGTGAGGACACGAGCTCAGAATTGGTTTTTCACCCCCAAAACTCATCACTCACAGAATGAGGGTAGGGTACGCCTTCAAATGGCTATACCTGTTTTTGCGGTACATACCCTTGTTTGCCCAAATGCGAGTCATGCAATCCTTCGAATTGTTTTGTATTTCAAGGCTTACGGCACGTCAGATCCACCCAATACATAATATCGCACATGATATCTGGGACCTCAGCTTGTGATCTATGCAAAAGCTGGCATATGTCCATGATAGGTTTGGTTCTGCTCACTAGTGCCGCCGTGGAATCTATCTTGGCCTTCAGAAGTAAGCGTGTCACTTGCTGCACGGCATTCTGAACCTATAATCTATCGTTCACAGTTTACGCCCTGTTCAGACGGCAACTTTGGGTGACACTCTTACTCGGCTGTCTGATTTCGGCGGAAGCTTTATGTGCTCTGCTCACACTGTGGAAGCGCTACCTCTTGGACTGGGACGAAGCGTGTATAATGTTTCCTGTTTTACCCATAAGCAAAGTACATGGGTGAGCTCGTTGTCCATTGAATACCCGGTGAAACCAACGAAACCTTCCAGGGTGCTTTCACTTACTACAGAAAGCACCTTGATCACTATGACTCTGTTGAAGAGGTATGCCATAGTCAGGGCAGGATTTTCGAAAGTCCCAGTTGTGACGATGGTCACTCGAGACGGGAGTCTTGCGTACCTATTAATGCTAGGTACGTACGTACGTTGTGAAGTTCTTCGCAGAAACTGCTTAACCTGCACAAGCACTACTTGGTTGTTCCTTCGGGATCGTCAAGTCGATGGGTTGGCCGCCACTCGTGATGTTCTTGTACGCATTTGGCCCCCTATTCGTACGGCTCAGTCTGATGGTCATCCTCTGTGACACAGTTGGACTGCAACCATGCATTCTGCTTGTGTAAGTGCGACGATGTGCTCTTTTTCGTGCCGGCTATATGATAGGGTGTAGGGAAGCCGTTTGATCCTGAACGTGGCACAACTACCGAGACCAAAGGGGACTGAGCATACTGACGGGGGCATCCTGCTAACGAGTCAGATCGATGTTAGCCTGGAGAGTGAGTCGACCACATAGTCTGAGTCCTACTATCACATAGGTTTTGCCAGCTGTAGCAAGTATAATTATTTCATATCCATGTATGTATTTGTCATACCAGTGGCAAGCACTTTTCGAGGGGCAAGTCGACGTTTCGCACGATCACGTTAGGCGGAATTGAAATGGCTGCCTCCGAGTAGTGCTTTGAGGTCTTGACCGTCTTTCTGCCAGCCCTTAGCGATCTCGACGCTCTCGTTGTGAGCCATGTCCAAGTCCTCGACCCCTCAACTTTCCAATTCGCTACTTCTTCGTAGACAACTCCAAGAGTTAACCAAACGTCCAGTGGAGGGCTTCTCTGCAGGTATGGTCAGCGTTTCTTAATAGCATCGATCTTCAATAGCATCCTGACAGAATTGGCGTCCAAGGGCTAGTTGATGATGACAATCTCTACGAATGGGAAGTCATGGTCATCGGGTACGTGCCGTCCAGATCGCCGCCGATTATCACTGATAACTCCCTACGGCTAGTCCACCCGACACCCTCTAGTTTGTATTTTTACTATTCACTGTCTTCGAACTCAAATCAACGAATACTTTCAGCGAGGGTGGTATCCTCAAGGCTCGACTTTCCTTCCCCCCAGAGTACCCTTTGCAACCTCCCAAGATGCGATTTGTCACACCAATGTGGCACCCTAACAGTATGTCAATCGCTCGGTCGTGCTATGTGGGCTCTAATATACTCGAGACAGTCTACCCTAACGGTGACGTCTGTATTTCAATTCTTGTAAGCCTGAGATCACACTTCTGGCATGTATGCGAGGTCCATGACTCTCGATCGCCTTGTTAGCATGCTCCCGGGGAGGACCAGTATGGTTACGAGGATGCTAGTGAAAGATGGCTTCCCGTCCATACAGTGGAGACTATTGTACGTCTGATTTCTCCTGCACATATCTGCGGTTGACGCATACGCGATTACAGCTCATCAGCGTCATCTCTCTGTTGTCTTCTGACACTCCCAATACTGACAGCCCTGCCAACGTCGATGCTGCCAAGGAGGTCCGCACTGATCTAGCCGGTAAGTTGATATTCTCTTTTGTAATTATCGCATGATTAATGACGTCTGTTACAGGTTACAAGAAGAAAGTGCGTCGACTGGTCCGGCAGTCTGCAGAGGCGGCGTGGGATTAGCATATTTTTTTTGTTGCAGTGCCGATTGTGCCATTTCAACTCCAACATCACATTAGTGTATATCTGCCATCTGTCACAGTACTAGTCTTGATTCATGCACGTTTCCTGGGTTGGTTACGAGTATGTCGAGTTTGGGGTACTGCTCACGTGATCAGAACGGCGGGTGGAGATGGCACTCCCCTTTGACATCTTGGACCGCCTTGTAAGTCGACCTCAAACATTTCAGCCAGTTTACAGATTCTCCAAGAACTCATTCACGATGTCCGAGCAACCTGGCGAGGCAAGTTCATCAGAACATCTTGTTCATTCTCTTCGTAACCCACGTAAACGCAAACATGCATGTATGTCGAATCCCCGATCGCACTCCATCGCTCTCCGTCATTACACAGGCCGTTCCCGCAGCCCAGAAAGGCAGCTGGGCATCGTTTCTGAAATCGTTCGTACTATGTTGAGCTACCAGTTTCAGTATGGAGACGACTGAACCTGTCCTCTCTCCCTCTATCTCTCGGGTCATGCAGGCTTGCGGGGTTCACTGGCGATCTATCGTCCATGACCGCTCCACCGTTCATTCTTTCACCCACTTCGCTCACTGAATTTCCGGGTACGAGAATTTCCGTGAAAACGTCCATCCTCCATCGTTTATCTACGTCATTAGCTTACTGGTGTGAGCGCCCCGAGCTGTTTGCAAAGATCGCGGACGGCAAGAACGAGGAAGAACGTGCATTGGCGGTGCTTAGGTGGTTCATTGTAATTACCTTTCCTCTCGTTATCTGCGTCAATGCCGATGTCCTGCAGAGCACCCTTAAAGGTCAATATACCTCACGCAACGAGTCCATGGGATCCGAAAAGAAGTAAGCCAAATCACTCTTATCCTTCGCAATTTATCTCAGATATTTTGGAAGACCCTTGAATCCCGTTCTTGGCGAGTAAGTCAGCGCACACGACTCCCTGTATGCAAGTTACACTTACATCATCCAATGTAGGTTATTCTACGGGTACTGGCCCGCCACTGCGGAGCGCGGTGGCAAAACCACCCTCGTTGTGGAGCAGGTTTCCCACCACCCTCCCATCACTGCTTACCGTATTGCCAACGAAGAGAAGGGGGTTGTCCTCACCGGGCATAATGCTCAGAAGACCAGTTTCAGCGGTACCTACTCTTGATACTTCTTTTCATGCGACGCTGAGCCCTTCACTGTGTTTCAGGTGGCAGTATTATTGTCAAGCAAGTCGGCCATGCTGTTTTGACTGTTAGACTTCCGTCGGGTGATGTCGAGGAGTACTTGATCACACTTCCCCGCCTTCGCATCGACGGGTTATGGTATGGCTCACCCTACATCGAACTGACCGATACCAGTTACATCCAGAGCTCTTCGGGTTGGTTGTCTCAGGTATAATTTTCTACACAGTGCACAGATGCCCTTTGACCGATGACCTGCAAATGTAGATTGACTACAAGGGAAAGGGCTACTTCTCTGGAAAGTCCCATTCCTTCAAAGCAACCGTAACGCCGCCGGCCCATCTCTATCGCCAGCCACACGTGATTGAAGGGACGTGGCACTCAACCTCGCGGGACGTTCGCACTGGCGCGATCTTCCACGACGTAACCACCCCGAAAGAGGAAGTCACCGTCGCGCCTATCGGAGAGCAAGGCGAGTGGGAGAGTAGGCGTTTGTGGAATGTCGTCGCGAAAGGTATCAGAGACGGTGATTTCGATACCGCAGCCAAGGACAAGAGCAGGATTGAGGTAAGAGAGTACTCGTGCTTTGAAACCCTGATCGGCTAACATTTGCAATCCAAGAATGAGCAGAGGCAAAGACGGCGGGACGAGCTCTCAGCGGGAACGAAATGGGAGCTCAAGCACTTTAAACACATCGAAAGCTGTCCAACATGTGAGTTCATCAGCTTTCGCCACTGATCCTTCGTCAGCTTTCTGATATTCACACCTCAGATGAGCGCCTTGGCAAGTTGTTCTCTGTGAATCCACCCACGGAGGACGGATACGATTACTTGAACAACGGACCTCATACTTAGATGTGCTGTTAATCTGGTCCGTGGATAGATATGCTTGTTAAATGTCCCTTGAAGACTATGTGCATCTGTCCTATACAGCCCCCACTGGTGCGGGCTGATTACTTGCCTTCTCCTTCCACCTTTCCTTCTTCTGTTTACAACTCGCATAATAATGGACGTTGGGTAACATTTCTCCCCGTACTTGAGTTGTTGTGAGTACCTTGTGAAAGTGCGGCCGATGTGAGGCAATCAGACTGCTAGAAGATGCCCAGAATGGAAACATGTAACTTTTGGCTGATCAACGTCCAATTCCGTGTCGTATGTACAAAGGTAGCCAATGGAGAGGCGGTGATTGGATGCAGCTGTGATGTATTCAACCTTGCAACACTGAACCTCCACAATCACTTGCAACACCGGACTCGAACTTCGAGGGTTGAGTGCATTTACGTAGATGAAATGTTTCGTTGCAGAGGAGAGGGATATCTGCAGAACATCAAACTTATGTGTGGAGCTCAATATAATATTCACACACCTCCAGCCTTACGCTCCGATCGGGCATCATCTACGATATACACATAGTCGGATAGGTTCTTTGCTCACACGTCCACGCACCACAGCTAGAAAAGATGCGGCGCTTCCGGTAGGCCGGCGAGGGCTCTCAGCGTCGTGGGAGTCCGGTCATTGAAGGGCTCGTTAAATGCGCAACCAGTTGAGTTCTCGAGACCCGTCCACGTTCGCAAGTATGTGGATATCAATGGTAGACGGCCACGATATGTCGAACTTCATGGTAAGGATGCACGGCCTAGAACCAAACGCTATTCAACGCAGGAATGTCACTCGGGGTCCAGTGACAGAATGACGGCACTGACCTCAAACACCGAAGATACGACGGCGGAATTTTGGGACCTGTTTTGCAGGGTCGAGCTTGGAGAGGTCCGGTAAGCACCCGATAAGACGGTCGACAGAATGTTGGAAGGGACGTGAGATGCCGAATACGTGAGTGATGTAAGTGACTGTATTTCACTAGGATAAGATAGGCAGGTGAAAACATGGTCCATGGCGGAAACATGTCGCGATTCTCGGTCGAACGGCGTGGCAGGGCCCCGGGCGGTTTCGTAGGCGACATACCCCTCCGTTAATTAGTTGAATACAGACGAAGTTCTAGTCGAGAAGTCCCTTTTTCCAGATCGACTTATACGAGTGCGTGCAATGCTGGGGACGGTCGCCGGCGGTGTCCTGAAATACAAACCTATTGCATTCCCCACTGGAGGAGTAAAGGAAACTGGGCGCAATAAGGAAGAGCTCCTGGGAAGTAAAATGGACATCCGGCCCCCAATCTTATGTGACCCGGAATTGGCTTTGGACCATTGAATGAGGCGCTAAGCAGCAAGGTCTTCCTTTGGTTAGGTACTAGAGAAATTCCGTGACAGGCCGTTGAGGTTGTGGGGAAGAGATCGGTAGCGGAAATAGATTTCGAGGCCAACTTTATCAATCTGTGCTCATGCCAGGTTGACTACACCATGTTTAAGTCCCATGAATTACATAAGACGCTGCGCACAGGCATTCTGGCAGCTGTCTGTCTGCTTTGCCTGGCGATGTCAGGGGAGGTACAGTTGGGACCAGGCCTCATTGGCAAGTATCACTGCTCGACCGAACTGTACCTTAAATGATTCCACAGAGTTGCTGTTCGCAGGATTGACAGTCGGATTAGCGTACGTCCACTCCTTATCGCTGCCGTTGACCAAACGATTATCTCCTCCTAGTTGGCTGCATGGCGTGGCGGTTCGCCAGTACGTGTTTCACATCCTAGCATTCTCGAATGACAAGTATCTCCTCAGAAGCGCAGTACGCCTCCTTTGTTAGTTCCTACTAGCCGCTATTTGACTCGAAAGGTCCTGCTTGTCGTGTCACTATACTGTGTCATTTGTCGCCTTGCGCCCCTGACGTGAAATCTCGCTGCACAGTACTCTCGATACTATCAATACTCTTGCCGATTTAAGCCTCTACTGTCGTTCATTTAAAACCTGTCGGTGGCAAACGATGTACGTTTGCACCCTTGGGGGTGTCCTGGTATATTTCCTTCCCCTTGTTAATTGTTCCCACACTGGATGCAAGTCTTGTAGGGATTTGAGTGTAAGTGACAACCTTATAAAGGCCATGTTGTTAGCATCTCCCTGAGAGTATCTCCATTTCTCAAGATGGCTTTTGGTACCAGTGTAAGCGCGAGATGACTATCTAACTTCCCATTCTTGACCACAAGTAACCCCTATCCACAGTTTCCGGCTTCGTTCTTCGTGCAATGGTTTGAGACATCTCTTGCTCTTCTTTTGGCGTTTTCAATGCCCACGCAATAGTATCTATGGCCACAGAGTTTGGATAAGTAAGGGATGTTCCTTTCTTCTACCGACATTATTTGATTTGTACTTTCCAGTTGGTCATCAAAACAAGCCACTGAAGAGTGCAACGGTAAGCTAGTCTGTCCTTCCTCTGCGACATGGATATAGATATCTTTCTCTGGAACGGTTGTCGTTGCACTGGTGCAACCAGGTGAGTCGTGTAGTTTCCGTGTCTCCCCTATTGATCAGAGCAGTTGTCTGGTTTGGTGTGTACTTCACATGTCATCAGGATTAGGTTAATCAATCTCTGCCTCGAACCGCCAAGCGTTATTGGGAGTAGCGTAAGTTGGCTTCCCCAAGCACGTCATCCTCTTATACCTGGCGTTGACAGACGGCACGTTGAGAACATCATCACCCTCTTTAACAGTCCGGTATTTCATGAATTGTTTTGGGCATGAACTTCCTACATCGCGTGGACACAGGGGACAGTACAACCCAGTTAATTCTTCAGGAAGTGCAGTATGTGATATGATCATCACGACTAGTGTATTCTACTATCTTCACACTGCTCGAACTGGCCTATTTCGGTATGTGTCTGGTTGATAGTTCTGTGTTCTCGTTTACGATGACTATACAATGATCATGTTTCCATAATGACCCATCATCATGCTAGGGAGGACAACCATATTCAAAAAGCTCAATACGGTATCTGTTCAGATGGGTCTGATCACTTTGTGAGTTTCGCCCCTTACTGATCGACTTTCGGCCATTAACTTGAGTGGTTGTGATACCGTGAAAATTATTGGACTGCTTAATTTATCCTGCGTGCAGCGCAGCCTGAATGCCCTCACAATCGTTATGCTTGTGAGTTGATTCGCCTACGGCTGTAGTTTCCCTTAAGTGCTGACTACTGCCCTAGGGCAATGTGAAGTACTATCAAGATAACTTGGTTGGGAAATACTTTACTACCGCGCCGGGTACCATGAAGAGCAAAAGTCAATGCCTTCGTGGTCGCCACTTATTCTTGGGTTGACTTCGCCCTATTAATAGCATACCCCCTGCTAGCTGTGTAAGCGAACAATCTATTTCCTCAAATGAGGAAACCCAGCCGCGATCAACAACAAACCCAGGCTTCACCACTCGGTGTTCCTACTTTACTAATCATTCGCTAGCCTCTGTTCGATGTATACTCTGCGTTGAGCAAATGCAAATACACCCGGACTTGAATTCCATGGGACTTGGTCGTGAGGTTCCACAACGCAGGTGGATGGGTCTAGTGCGTTTCTCTGTAGTTTCCCGTGCTTTTCAAAATGTGCACTGGAGTAGCCATTAGCTCAGCAGAGAGTATAAGCATACAACTTACAGCCTTCTTTCAAGGAGTTTGGAAGTTGCGTGGCCATCCGTAAAAGCTAAGCGCTCAAAAAGGCACTTCTTGAACGCTTAACATTGAGTAACAACGCTTGCCGAGCACTCAACCAATTCAAAAACTGCAGGAAACGCTTGCCGTAAATTCAGCCGTCTTTCAGATGTGGGACGGAGTCCTTCTCATTTTAGTGTTCTTGGTCCATGTGCTGCATGTAATCGGATGACAGAGGCTGTACCCAGGGTCGCTGATCACTATTCATCCCTTTCAAGACGTTCCCACAAGCAGCGGCCACTCATAAGTTCAGTGTCTTTTGTCCGCTTATCTCGCTTGCGGGAAAACTTGAACAGTGATGTCGTCGGCCATACCCACTGATCTGAGGTGGGGGGGCGGTCTTATTGGCAAGTATCGCTGCTCTATCGAACTTACTCTGATCCCACCGAGTCGTTCACAGGACTGACAGTCGGACTAGCGTACGTCCGTCTCTTATCTTCGATGTTGGCCAAACGATTACCCGCCTTGTAGTCTCTACGGCGTGTCCGCTTGCCAGTACCTACTATACGTCCCAACGTTCCGGAATGATAAGCGTCTTCTCAAAAGTGTAGTACGCAAGTTCTATCCACTGCTGCTGCTCTTTTCAGCTGACTTTTCCAAGGTCTTCTTTGTCTTGTACGTTTCCATCTGCGCTTTATGCCTGTGGCATCAACGTACGCCCTGCAGCGCTCTTGACACCCTCAACACTATCACCTTGACAAGCTTCTACTGTCGATCACTGATATTCTGCCGATGGAACACGTCGTACACTTGCACGCTCGAGATGCCCTGGTACGTGTCTCTTGTTCCAGCTTGCCTCTATCCTTGATGAAGATCCCGCAGGGATTTGAGTGTAAGAATCCCCCAGAATATAGGATTGATGGCAGCATTACTGAAACTCACCTATCCTTTCAAGAGCGCCCTTGGTACTAGTGTGAGTGGGACCCTACTTAGCTCTCCATTCCGGACTAAACCGATTTCGTTGCAGTTCACTACCGCATTCTTCGTGCAATGGTGCGGCATACTATGTTCTCTCATACTCTCTCGCCTTGTTCTCACTGTCAGGCGATAGTTTCTATGCACATAGGGTTTGGATAAGTATGGTTGACCTCTTTTTATACAAACATCGTCTAACTCGGGCTTTCCAGTTGGCAATCGCAATAAGTTTTTGACGGGTGCAGTGGTATGCTCGTTTGTTCCCGGGCCCTCCACGGATGAATATAGACTTTTTCTTTGCATAGCTTATCGCGGCTTTAGTACAATTCGGTGAGTTGCATCGTCGGCTCACGTATCTTTTTCTTAATCGGACCAGGATTTGGGGTTGGTATGTTCTTTATATACGTTCCTTCAGCATCAGTTAACTAAACTCCGTGATCATCAAGCATTGTTGGGGGCAGTGTGAGCTAGCGTTTCGTGATTATTTACAGTGATTTGCTTACGCTGGGGTTGACAGGTGTCACAGTGAACTTATCAACACTCTCTTTGTCAGTCCGGTATGTCATGGCTTGTTTGAACCAAATCTGCATAGATGAATATGCGGAACAGTTCTCACCGGTCAACGCTCTGGGAAGCGCGATATGTGATGCGATAATTACGACAAGTATATACTTCTATCTTCGCTCTTCGCGAGCTGGTCTTCTTTGGTAAGCCTCTTGTTATTAGTTTCGTGTCTGTCAATTACTCGGACATCGTCCGTTTTCACATCGATGCTTGCTCTTCGATCATCGTTTCTAGGAAGGACAACTATATCCAAAAACTCAATTTTGTCTTTGTTCGGATGGGTGTGTTGACCTGGTAGGCGTTTGTCTTTCATTGCTGGAATGTGACATCACCTGACCGCATACCCTGTCTTTCATGCGGGTTAGCCTGGGTGCCCTAGCGATGACTATCCTTGTGAGCAAATTTGCGTATACTTCCAATTTCACTAACATAGTGACTACCGTTGGGGGCAAAGTATTATTATGATCAAAAGTCTGGGAGCAACCTTACTACTGCACCGGGTGCAATTCTGGGCAAGAGTTAGTGCTCTCTATAATCCACTGCACTTGTTTTTTCGGTTGATCTTGCCACGTTACTAGCATACGCGAATTCCATGCTAGCTGTGTGAGCAAAGCAATTATTTCACCTGACTATGGGCTCATATTAGCCCTCGTGTTTTCTTTGCACAATGCTGATGCACGTGGCTACGGAAGTTTGAATGCAAGAAAAGGCATCCGCGATCGTCAACAAGCCCAAGCACTGCCGCTCGAAGTTCCCACTTTACCGAGTATTCATTGACCTCCACTCGCGATGTATAGACATATATACCCTGCAGATATGCTCCGATGTGAGAGGCTTGGAGGGGAGGTCTCTGAGGTATTCGGGGTGAACCAGCTCTTGGGCAACGCATTGGTGACCAGTGCGTGGGGCGTCTGTATCTGAAGGGGTGGATCACCTTGAACGCTTTGGCTGCTTCCCATACAATTACTTATGCATTATAGTGTATTGCTCTTAGCAAAAAGGGGGTTGTAAAATTTTGCACGGATGATTAGATGTCGAATCTCGTACATAAAGTCTTGCTCCCTCATGCCGTATGCGTGTGAGCTGGCCACATCCCTACGGTTCCAACAAACCGGCGAAGGGACAGCACCTACTCATCGCCGGTTGCCTCTGCCGTACTAGTTTGTGGCTTCCGGTTCTCATGCCTACTACCCTTGCCGTTCTTCCACCTTGCATTGGCGACGTCTACGTGATCCAGCCGCTTCCGAGAAAGTAATGGAACGTATTTGACACCTCTCCTACATGTCCCTCCTCCCAAGGGCACTCCGATGACGGGTAAGGAGTTGTTAGGTAGTCGTGGAATAGTGCCCACAGATAGACCTGTCCGGCTGAAGGGGAAGTATTGCGGGGGAACTGAATGGTATCGCACGGCGGCTGACAAGAAGTGGCCCTCTAGGGCGGTGTGAATGAGGGAACGTTGATAGACTGAATGAATCTGGCGGACTAAGCCCGTTCCTGAGTGTTTTTCCGTCCCAAGACTGCCGGTCTCGCAGTTTAGGTTATTTTCACACTCTTCACCAACAACTTTAGTGTTAACGTCACCATCGCTCTGCCAATGGACGTCCGAGCCTGAGAAAGCACAATCCCACAGCATAAGGGGTAGAGGGTCCGCCATTTGGTACTCTGGTTTTCTGTCTACGATAGGGAGTTGGAGACCGGTCTTGGTGGACTCCGATCCGTCTGTATTCATGAGCGTCGGGATAATCGACGGAGGCTCAAGTCCTGTACCAACAAGAAAGAGGACGGCCATGATATGTCGGACCTGATGGTAGAGGAACGCGCTGCCGACGAGGTCGAATACATAGAGCTGGTCGTCATGTCCGGCTCGCTTGGTAATATCGCACAGGTCTGGTGATGGCTCGACAGGATTGACCTGTGCACTAAGAATGCGACGGCGGAAGTCCGTAATCTGTTTGGCTGGGTCGAGTTTGGAGAGGTTCCGGAAGTCGTGTTCACCGACAAGGTAGTCCGCAGCACCTTGCATGAGGGAGAGGTCGAGCCCTTGAGTAGTAAAGAAATATTTATAGTGACGGTGTTTACAGTTAAATCGGGCTGAGAATGAAGGCGAGACGGGGGACCACGCCAGAACACGGATAGTAGGGGGAAGTATGCGATTTAGGATGGAGACGTATTGCAGTTCGCGTTGAGGAGGCCGGGCAGGCTCTGAAGGGGAATCTGGGGGAGACATGTCCAACTCGGTGAATGCGAAAGTTGTCTCGTCGACCCTCGGAGTCACTGGCGCACACTCTCTGCCGGCGGCCTCCGGAAGGACTTGAGTGAGTTGAACAGGGGCGTCCGCCAGTTCAGGACGCGGTGGAGCTTGGGCATCTAGACCCTGAAAAGCACTCCTCACCCAGAGAGAGACGACCTGGCCAGCTGCGCTTACGCCGACGTCCGTTCGCCCGCACCGCTCCCAGCCACAACCGTCAAGACCAGCGTCCGGATCGACCAATCTCGCTTTTGCAAACGCGCGGAAAAGGACCTCTTCTACCGTAGGGAGCGGGGTGGGGTCGCTCTGGAATGCAAGTCCATTGTACTCCCAACCGGAGTAGCAAAACTTAACCGCGATTTTACGACGGGGATGGCGGTCAAAGTGAAACGGGTTTCCACCGGGTGTCGACAAAGAAACAGGTTTCTTTCGATTCGGAATTGGTTTCAAGCGCTGTTCGATCTCTGTGAGACGAGCGATAAGCTCCTCCTTTGACCAAGCATCGTAGTTTGGCGTCATGACGGGCAGATGAGCACGTGAAGGAAGATATCGATAGCGAAAGCAGAATCGACCGACCCTCATCAAAGTTCGTCAGGCGGAGAGCCCTCGGCGACGTACATACCACGCTCGCGCTACGAAGGTACATACTAGCAAAAATCTCCATCGGCCGTGTGTGTAGTTATGTATCCGCCACACCTTACCGTCCGCCTAATGTCGTATTACGGTAAAAGACCACACAGATGGCCCAGCTTCGTCGATTCCATCCACAGCGGCGAGGCATCGTATAGTATTACGTCAGCAAAGCATTCCTTACCTGGACTAAGTTAGTCGATCTCGCTTGCGCCAAGCGCTAAGCAGTGGAAGGCTGGAAGGGGGCCGACAGCCCACCACAATCATCCATTCACTTGTGTCGCTTTGGAGAAGAGCGATGGCGGATTCAGAGGTACTTGTTGGCCCAAAGTGGGGACCCGGTCTCATTGGCAAGTACCTTTGCCCTACCAAACCACTTCTAATCTCACCGAGTTGTTCGCAGGAACGACAGTCGGGTTAGCGTACGTCTGTCTCTTGCTGCCGTCGGACAAACGACTACCACCCCTCTAGTTTGTATGGCGTGTCCATTTTCCAGTACCTATTCTATATCTCCACGTTCCCAAATGACAAGTGTCTCCTCAGATGTGCGGTATGGCACCGTTGCCTGTTCATGCTGCTCGTCATCTGACTCTTCAAAGGTCCTCTTCGTCTTGTACGTTGTGTCCTTTGCCACCTTATGCCTGTGGCATAAGGCTTCCCTTCACAGTCTTCTCGATACCATCAACACTATTTGCTTGTTAAGCTTCTACTATCGAACGTTGATATCCTGCCGATGGCAAACGACTTACAATTGCACCCTGGAGATGCCTTGGTATGTCTCCGTTGTTGCAATTTTTTCCATGCTTTATGCGGACCTTCTTAGGGATCTGAGTGTAAGTAGCAACCTTTGAAAGTCCAACGTTATTAGTACCTCCCTGAAAGCAACTTTGCTTTTCAAGACGATACTTGTCACCAGCGTAAGTGCGTTATAACCACCTAGTCCTCCGCCCAGGACTACATGAGACTTCACTCTACAGTTTCTGATCTGGTTCTCTGTGCAATGGTTTGAAACATTTGTTACGCTTCTCTCCGTGCTCTCAATGCGCCCCGATAGTTTTTACGCCCACAGAGTTTGGATAAGTAAGGGTCGTCCCTTTCTTGTGCAACTGTCGTTTAACTTTTACTTTCCAGTTGGTGGTCGGAACATGTTATTGACAGGTGCAGTGGTGCGTTCGTCTGTCCTCCATTCTGCAGACATGGATATAAATGTCTTCTTCTGTATAGCTTGCCGCTGCGCTCGTACAACTGAGTGGGTTGTGTAGTTAAATCAATTCTTCTTTTATTAATCAAATCAGTCTTTGGGTTCGGTATGTGCTTCACATTTCTTCGGATCTGACTGTCCAATTTCTGCTCTGAACTACCAAGCATTGTTGGGAGCGGCGTAAGTTGGCCTTTGCAAGCGTCTTCAATCTCTGAAGCGGTGTTGATAGGTGTCTAACTGGCAGCATTGCTACCCTCTTCAGCAGTCGGGTATGTTATGGACCGTTCGAAACATGAAATATTGGATGGAATGAATATGCCGAACAGTACGCCCCGATCAACGCCCTCGGAAGCGCAATATGTGATATGATCATCACAACAAGTGTGTTCTTTTATTTCCGTCGTTCACAGGCTCGCCTCCTTTGGTACGTCTCCTGTTGACAGTCGCACGTTCTCTATATACCGAGAATTCATGGAGTGTCGCTTCGTTATACTGACAACTGCTCATTATCGATCATCCGCTAGGAGGGCCAACTATATGCGCAAATTCAATTTAATCTTTGTTCAAATGGGTCTGATCACCTCGTGAGTGTCACCTTCTGTCATTTGCTGCCCAGCTGTTAATTCAGCCGGTCTGGGATGCCGTGACAATGGCCGGAATACGCTCTGTCCTTTTGCACGCCATCAGCTCGAGTGCAGTCACATTGGCCATATTGGTGAGTCATTTTGTTTAGTGTTCTTAATGCGTTACCTTGACTACCACTGTTAAATTCTATCAAGTACTTTCAAGATCAACCGACTGCACAATACCTTACTGCCGCACCAGGTTTCATGTTGAGCAAAGGTCTGCCTCTTATGGTTTATTGCATCTGCCTTCTGAATTAAATTTGTTGTATCGGTAGCGTACTCGAACTCTATGCTAGCCGTGTAAGAGAATACCATTTGTCTCGCGAAACTGTGTCCTCATGTCAGCTGCCCTGTTTTTCTTTCATTCGTGCGGCTACGAAAGGTTGAATGCAAGGAAACTCATCTACGATCAGCAGCAAGCCTTGTCATTGGAGCTCCCTACCCTCTCAACTATCCATTAATGTCCCAACCTGTACTATACACACTTTCCATTCATGTTCTTGCAGATGTGAAAACTAACCAGCGCTAAGTATAAGTGTATGGACATGCATACACGTATACTTAATGGTGGATAGTTTCCAGAATGTACAACGGTATGACAGTATGACGCTGCATCTGTAACACAAATAACCAAAATAACATTACAACCCCGCGTGGTTTTCTGGTCGGTTTCTTGTAAAATCTTTCAGTGTCCCGGTACACGATGCTCGAATTACTGCAAGATAATGTCAAAACCAGCCCACAGATTAGGTACTCGTCCAAACAGAGTGGCCGGGTGAATGGCACTGACACGGCCGACTGCCCAGTAGCCGATTGTCGCCTTACGTGCACTGCCGTCCGTCCCCACTACCCGCCTTGCTATTACCGTAAAGACCCTAATACTCCGATTCGGTTATTTAGTCGCTCAAGCGCTCACGTACAAAATGTGTGTGCAAATTAGTGTTGCCGCGAACCAGACCATTGAAGTCGAATCGAAGTGGTAGTTCGGCCACACTTCGAGTTACCGAACTGTAACGAATTGAGCTCGAAAGAAGTCGCTGAAGCGTTCCGTCCAATCGCGTTGTTGCGTGACAACAAAGCCAGGCGTCGAGTGGATATTTGCACCGTCGAACTCTACCGAACTGACATAGAATTCGAATTGAAGCGAACGTACTTCGAGTTGAGCTCGGTTCGACGGCAACACTAGTACGAATATATTGTCAGCCCACTCAAAACTATATAAACGAGAAATTTCTGGAGACTGCGAAGGTACGTGGCCTAGCACTAACTTATATATTTAGTGGCTGGAGTGGAAGCGACCTGCCAGACCCATAACAGTCGTTCTTTTGTTCATTCGTTCCCTTTTTTTTCCCGCTGGGGACAAGAATGATGGCGGATTCAGCAGTATCCGTCGGTCCGAAGTGGGGACCCGGTCTCATCGGCGAGTATCTTTGCCTTACTAAACCTTCATCCAACTGAATTGTACACAGGAACGACGGTTGGGCTAGCGTACGTCTGTTCCTCATTACTGTAGGACAAACGGTTATCCCCCTTCTAGTTTGTACGGCGTGTCCGTTTTCCAGTACCTATTCTACATTTCCACATTCCCAAACGATAAACGTCTCCTCAAAAGTATGGTATGTCCCCCTTACCTGTTCTTGTTACTCATCAGTCAACTCTTCACAGGTCCTCGTTGTCTTGTATGTTGTATCCTTTGTCGTCTTATGCCTGTGGCATAAAGTCTCCCTTCACAGTATTCTCGATACAGTCAATACTATTGGACTGTTGAGCTTCTACTATCGAACGTTGATATTCTGCCGATGGCAAATAACGTATGCTTGCACCCTGGAGATGCCTTGGTATGTCTACGTTGTTACCACTTGTTCCGTGCTTCATGTGGACCTCCCAGGGATTTAAGTGTGAGCAATAACCTTCTGGAGGTTCGCTGTTGTTAATACCTCCCTGAAAACACATTTACTTTTCAAGACGGCCCTTGCCACACTTGTAAGTGCGATATGACTTCCTAATTTCCCATTCTGGACTACAAGGGACTCTTCTTCGCAGTTTCTGGCCTCCTTCTTTGTGCAATGGTTTGAAACATGTTTGACATTTCTTTCCCCATTCTTAATGCCGCATGACAGTTTCTATGCTCACAGGGTTTGGATAAGTAACGGCAACTGTCCCTTTCTTTTCCTGCATCATTTGACTCATGCTTTCCAGTTAGTGGTCGAAACATATTATTGACGGGCTCAGTGGTACGCTCGTCTGTTCTTCACTTTGCAAATATAGATGTAGACTGTCATTTTTCAAATAGGTTGTTGCTGCGCTGGTACAAACGGGTAAGGCACATGATTGGATTTGTTGCTCTCTTATTGACCGGATTAGTTTTCGGGTTCAGTATGTGTTTTATATGTCCTCAGAATCAGTTAATCAAGTTCTCCCCCGAACCACCAAGGGTTGCTTGGAGCAGCGTAAGCTGGGATCCGCGAGCATTTCGTCTGCTTACACCTGATATTGACAGGCGGTATACTGACAATATCACCACCCTCTTCAATACACCGGTATGTCATGGGCTGTTTGAAAAGTGAAGCCTCTGAATAGCATGGATATGTCGAACAGTACGCTCCGATTAATGGTATGGGAAGCGCAGTATGTGATATAATTATCACGGCAAGCGTGTTCTTCTACCTTCACCGTTTGCGACCCCGCCTCCTTCGGTGCGTCTCTTGTTAATAGCTTCATGTTCTTCACCTACCGGGAAATTATAATATGCTGTTTGCTATTACACTAAGGACTGCTCACTAACCACCACTTGCTAGGGAGGATATCTACATCCGCAAACTCAATTTAATCTTTGTTCAAATGGGCGTGATCACCTCGTGAGTGTCACCTCTGTCATTCTCTCCTTCGTTGTTAATTCGGTCGGCCTGGAATGCTGCGACGATGACCGGAATACACGCTGTCGCTTTGCATGCCATCAGCTCATGTTCACTCACAATGGGTATATTAGTGAGTTATCTCGTTCAGTGCTCATAATTACACTACATCGGCGACCGTCGTTAAACTCTATTAAGTACTATCAAGATCAACCAACTGCACAATATCTTACTGCTGCGCCAGGTTTCATGCTGTGCAAAGGTCCGCCTCTCCGATTCATTGTGTTTGTCCTTCGGTTAACTTTGTTCTATGGGTAGCATACTCGAATTCCATGTTAGCCGTGTAAGATTATGCTATTCTCTCCGTCAAATGACGTCTCTCATGTCAACCGCTCCGTGTTCCTCTCATTCGTTCGGCCACGAAAGGCTGAATGCAAGACAACTCGGCTATGATCAGCAGCGGAATGTCCAAGCCTCTTCATTTCAGCTTCGTACCCTATCAAGAATTCATTAAGCTCCCAGCCTGTGCTGTGTATACTTTCCATTTACATAATCCCCTTGCAAATGCACACACGCTCACTTATACTTAAAATGCTGTGTGTTTTCTTGGGCCGGTACCCAGGGACTTCAACTGTGTCTTGGGAGAATGATTTTATTTCATACTTGAGCCTATTTGAGAGACGGTTCTCCCCGCTTTCCCAACGGATAGGTTTAAAAAATTCACTATCACGATCATAAATTACAAAGCTATCAAGTCCTTCAATAAAATCAGGACGCGACACCAGATTAACTTTTTCGATCCGTCGGGGAACGCCGTCAGTGCGCCCAATTTGGTGGCCTTCGGGTATTTACGACAAAACCAACTTGTGCCTTGGATCCTAACCTTGGCATTGACTTAATGCTTGGGTATTAGATCGGACCAAGTATGTACGTTGTACGGTCAGGTAAAGCTATGTCCATCAAAGATAAGCGTAGCACGTACCCACGCCGGAACCCCACGGTTGGCTCCGTCTACCCAATATAATAAGGCGGAACATGTCCAAGGCGCGAGCGTCTTTCCATCCGCCTTCATTTGCTGGGTGATGACGGACGTATCTACTGCTTTGAAGTGGGGGCCTGGTTTCGTTGGCGAGTATTCTTGCTTCACCCAAGCTTTTTTGATCGCACTGAATTGTTTGCAGGAATTTCAATCGGGCTAGTGTGCGTTCGCTGCATATCATTACCGCCAGCTGGACGGTTACGCCTTTTTCAGTATGTACGGTGTATCAGTATGCCAATATCTGTTCTACATCATGGCGTTCCCGAGGGACAGACGTCTTATTAAATGTGTGGTATGTCGCCCCTACCTGTTTCCTGTTTCTCGCCAGTTAATTGATTCGAAGGTCCTTCTTGTACTGTACGTGGCATCGTTTTCCCGCGATATGCCCGTGGCACGATCTCTTGCTATGCAGCGTTCTTGACACGATCAATACTGTCACCTCTCTCAGCTTCTGCTGTCGAACATTGGTACTTGGCCGATGGACAACAACCTACGCCTGCGTACTCCAGCTATCCTGGTACGTCTCCCTTCTTGCAGTTTGTTCCCATATATCATGCAAACCCTCTAGGGATTTGAGTGTAAGTGACGACCATTTGAAATTCGCTTCGGTCGCCTCACTAAACTTGTCTTTGTCTTTCAAGACAAACCTCGGTTCTCGCGTAAGTGCATCTCATCAGCTTAGCTCTCTCCGTTCTCGACTGAAAGGAGTTCTTTACAGTTTGTCGTCTCGTTCCTCGTGCAATGGTTCGTTACATATCTCACATCCTTTGTGTTCTTGACGCCACCTGGATGACAGCTTTTATGCTCACAGAATTTGGATGAGTAGGGCAGTCCGTTTACTCTCAACCATTTTCTAACTTGGGTTTTCCAGTCTGTGGTCGGAGTAAACTGTTGACGGGTACAGTGGTATGCTCCTCCACCCTTGCACTGCGGACATGGATATGAAGGTTTTTAAAACAAAAATAGCTCCTTGCTGCGTTGGCTGCACTGGGTAAGTGTTGTTGTCGGCTTCATTCTCTTTCGTTAATCAGATCAGTCTTCGGGACGTGTATGTGCTTTACATGCCCTTCTTTCAACATCCCTTGATCAAACCTTCCTGGATTGCCAAGTAATGCTACAAGATATGTAAGCTGATGGTTGGGAACACTCTTCATCTGCTTATTCCCAGGATTGACAGGAATAACACTCGAGACATCGGAAACCTTTTCACCAGCCCGGTATGTCCTGATTCGTTTGGAATATGAGGGTTCTTGTAAGGCGCTGCATACGGGACAGTACTCGCCGGCCAATGCCATGGCAAGTGCAATATGTGACGGCCTCATCACAACCAGCATATATATCTCTCTTCGTCGTTCGCACAGTGGTCTTCTTCGGTATGTCTCCCCTTAATAACTCATTCTTCATTCGTTGAAGTTGTGAAATCTCATATCTTGCATTGGCTCCGGCCTTCTACCCATCCATTCCAGAAAAGAAAATCGCGTTACCAAACTCAACATTATCTTTATTCAGACGGGTATGATTACCTTGTGAGTCTTGCTTTCTGTTGTTCGACTTTCAGCCGATCATTTCAATTTGCTGGGGATCTGCTACGCATATCATGACAATGACCGGCTGCACGTTATGGTCCTACATGCCGTTAGCCTGAGTTCCCTCACAATGACTATACTCGTGAGTGATCTCGCCTTGCACTCACAGCCTCGACACCTCGGTGATCGTTCATGAACTCCATGAAGAGCTATCAAAACAAACCGGCCGGGGAATACTTTACCGCGGCACCAGGTTTCATGTTGAGCAAGGGTCTGTTTCCGATCTGTTGCACTTTTTTTATCCGTTCGTTAACTTTCCCGCTGCGACAGCATATTCGAACTCCATGTTAGCTATGTAAGCATACCATTTCGCTGCTGAACCACGTTCTCACGCGAGACCCTCTGCTTTCCTCCCGGAATGCTCATGCATGTGGTCACGAAAGACTGAATGCAAGGAACCTCGTCGACAATCCGCAACAAATTAGTCTAGTAGCTCCATCGGAATTCCCCGCGCTGGCTACCATCCGTTAACCTTAATTCAACCTCCAGCTATGATATGAAAATATTTCCTGAGCCCAGACTGCTGTCATGCTCGTAGTACAGACTATCCATGAAATTCCACACCATGTCTCGGGTAAAATGACTATATGGAGCCTTCGCGAGACAATTTTACGTGCTCTGCTGTTGCATGATGCTCTCCACTGACGTAGCCCCGATGCTCGACTGCTCAACACGGCGCGCGTGCGTTCGATTGCTGCGTTAATTTACAACCTGGTCATACTTGCTGTCGCCCACGAATACTATCGCACCATGGATTTCCCCGATTTTGTAAACATGCACCGGTTCTCGTTGAGAAGGTGGGTCATTTTGTCCTCCACAACGTCCACACCAAAGAAATTAGGGGATATCATGTAGCTACAAACTGATCTATTGAGTGGAGTGTGTGATTAACATAGGTGGAGACGGACGGCTTGGCACCAGATCCCTAAAAGCCTGTCCCATCACTTTGCGATCCCGCTCGCTGTGACAATCTACTCGCAAGGCTCCGGCGTTCGGGTTCAGACCGTGTTTGTCTATTTAAAGAGAACTGCAATCTCAGAAGTCTACCCGTTTCGGGAATCATGCGTGCATTAAGAGCGTGAAGAGCGTCGGTAGCTGCCTTGATGCTTTTGAACTGGATGAAAGCACAGCCATTAATCTCCCTCCTTTGAGCTATGTAATGGAATTGTAAGCCGCGGGGGGGATCGACACGTAGTGGGTTCGAAGAAAAGGGACTTACGGATCCGCACATTGACCAGTGTATCAGCGTAATCAGAAAAGATTCGTCGAATGAGGTCCTCCGACCCGGGACTAAAATGCTGAGCAACTAGAGTGTCACTTGGACGTCTGGTCGGATTTATTTTTATGTCTGCGTGCGTCACGAAGAGATCTCTGTCGAGGAGAAAGATGGGGTCTTGCTGGTCCGCCTCGACGAAAGCGGTAGCTTCCTCCGCGGTCTCGAACTCCACAAATCCGTTTCCGCGAGGAATTCCCTTCTCCGTGTTCACTGAATTACCAATAGGATGTCAGAGGTATAAACACTAGAAACACGAAGTATATGAATCTTACGAAGTATGACCCCTCGCACTCTGCCAAATTGCGAAAACGCTTCTTCAAGCTGTGAAGCAGTCACCGAGAAAGGTACGTTAGCAATGTATACGCTTCCTGACGGAAGTCTTAGGCTGCCTTCGGACGCATCAAGGTCTGCATTTTTGGGCTCCTGCCTAACGACTTGAGCAAGAGAAAAAGGCCGTTTGGGATGTGACAATGTCCCCTGAATTCCCTGAGGACCGCGTGCCAAGTTATTATGAAGAAAAACTCGTGACGGGCAAGCACAGAGTCGTATCCTCGACACCGCAAACGTTGCGCTGCGTGCAGAGAAGAGTGTCGTTGAGAACATGGCCAATTTTGAGTGGAATCGGAGTGAACTGCCGCGCCGTCACGGGTACAATGAGAAATATTATGTAACTATGTTTGTTAAAAAAAAACACACAGCTGAAGATCACGTGAACCATTCACAACTAAAAGCACCCGTCAATCGTATCCAACGAAATCTCGTCGTAGACTCAGGAATGAAGCAAAACACGATGTAACTACTAGACCGCAACGGCGTACATACACGATGCTAATATCATAGTCGTCTCAGTGCCTTTTTCCTCTTCTCTACTCCCGAATGTCCTGTAGTCGCCGATCTCTTCCCCGCCTTGGCAGTCGTCACACCTGACGTCTCAGACACATTTGAGTTAGCAGTGGACAAAGGTATTGGAGTGACGCGATCTTTGTTGGATGCCGACGTTACAAGAGAATTCGTCATGGTATTGGCCATCGAAGGTTGTAGTGGATGTGTGATGGGTGCCGGAGACATCGATTTATGCGGCGACACGTTAGGTGGTATAGGAAGGGGTAATGGATCCCCTGGCAGAGGCGCCGCCACTGTCGAAGCGGGAATCGAGTTGCACTCCTCGGGTTTCTCCGGTTCTGGCATTTCGAATTCTGGAGGCTTGGTACGTGGCGTGGCATGCACACCTGTTATGAGTTTCGCCCGTGAACAATAGCTCTCATAATCTTCTAGCAGCAGCCTCCCTGCTTCCTCGTCAAGCGCCGACTCGGGATTAGGGAAAATCAGAAGACATTTCACAGTCACAAGGATGTGACCAATGCCGTAGGTCGACTTCCAGTCTTTCTTCAACGTGTTGACGCATATCTCTCCTTGGGACGACACGTTCGGATGAAATATTTTCGTGGCGAACCAGCCTAAACAGTACGTCAACCAAATCCAAAAAGGCAGATGCCGACTGATGCGCACACTTCGGGGGGCCAATCGGAAACTCTGATGTGAACTCGAATTTTACTCTGAAGTACCCTCCCGCATAAGGCGTACCCTCTATGCCACACACATTGTGAACCCAAAGCAGAAACCCACGAGTAAAAAAAACGCACCTGGCCCTTCGATGATTCCGGTAACATCTAGCATGTTTTCTTCGTTAGTCACGACTCGGATGCCTTCAGGCGGGTTGTTCCTCAGTTCAGTAAGTTCTCGCATCAATCGGCGCAGGGTTGCAGGTGCAACAGACTACAACGCAGAACGGATGTGAATTTCTGAGATACTGAGGTCGTTTTTGCAGACTGCGCACCATTTTGAAGTGATAAGTCGGTGTAGTTTGTTAGAAAAGGTGTTTTGTAATGGTTGGCAAGAATGCGTGGCTTGAAGTTGCGTGATATGAACATCACGTGACATTAGAACAAACACGTGGAGAGCCCTAACCCTGTGTTAGGGCTCCAAAAATGGGCGTTAGGAAACATAGAGCAAGCCATCTAATACCGGTCAGTCGAAGCAGAGATGCCATTGTGAAGCCCAAACACATAGAATTCAGAAGACATCTTTTTAAATGCAGGGGTATCGTTCCAAGAAACTTTAATCAGTCATTGCAGCCAAATAACTCTGAAGGAGAGAAGTGTCAAGGGAGAACAACGTGAACACAGTCCACTCACCTCTCTATCCTCTAAAAATTCAAGGTAACTCAGAGAAACAGCAATCCAGAAGCTCGTCTCAACGCCTAATATGGGTTCTTCAGCGCGGTTTATTTCCAACAGTCCAGTCATGGATCGGAAGGTCAACACTGGTGTGGTGTCGTGAAACACCAATAGCGGTGTCGGTGATTGGGGGATCAGATGGTGAGATTGAGAAGATCCTGCAGTATTCAATCTTCGAATGTTATCCACGGGAGTAAGTGTAAACGACAACGAATGAGACGGTTTATGATTCTTGAACAAAGAAACAGCACGTGTGATAAATGACGTTTGATCCGCCTGTTGCTGGGTGGGTATATGAGGGGTGGAGTGGGGTGCAAGGAGAAACTGAGCAATTCGTGAGGGGACCGGTTTCGCCTGTGTCCTCGCGCTATTTGCGGGTGAAGGTCCTATTTCGTCAAGTTTCGTACTCAGTGAGCGTGGAGAAGGTGGCGTGTCAATAGGGGCAACAGGGGGTGTCGGAGGGTATGAATGCACCACTGTGGTGTCAGAGTCAACACTGTCACGGGATATTCCAGACTTCTTAGGCGAAATAGAGGTGGATGGAGGAGATAGAGGGAGGTTATTGGTGCGACAGGAGAAATACAAGGCAGCGTCCACGTAATCAGGTGACGACCGAGGCACAGGAAGGAGAGGCATAAACACTCCTGGCGGAAAAGAGGGTGACCGAATACGAATGTACCACCCCCGCTTTGGTTTATGGATGGTCCAAAGTATGGACGAGGTTTGGTTATGCTACAGGCAGAAACGTTAAACGTGGCTGACAGTTTAAACCGACACCGCTTTACGCACGACCAAGTGCTCTACGATCTCTTCGTCCGAGAGGAATCTTTCCTGTTACGGACATGAGGGGTAAAATATACATGGTTATTTCGAAAGAAACATACCTTGTACCACACGATCCTGTCTGAACTTTCTTCGAAGACATTGATGCGCAAGTCGGATATCACATCAGAGCTGGCAAACGCGGATGCGGTCGATCGCGACGCTAGGGTGTGAGACCGTGCATACTGACCTTCGTACCACATATCTCGTCATATTTGGATTGTGAGGTTGCGTCTGCATTGTCGAAACGGACAAACCGCAAGCCTTCCCTATCTTTGCTGTCCCCAGTGTCGACGTTACTTGATGGACTGATGGAGTGGCTGTGCCCTACGAAACGGTTCCCGCGAGTTCACCGCTCGCGATCAACGTTAATACTCCGTTCAGAACGCCGTACAACGCCATTGAATGCCACCTGGGCCAGTTTTCGGATGGCTTTGCGTGGCGCACTCTGTCATGGACATCGCATTTCGCGCAGCGCAAATCCGAAACGGTCAGGGGTTGTTTAAGACCACCGTGCCGAAGTCGTACGTGACGCAGGATGTATCAGAGGGAACCAGCAATAGGCCGCAGGAATCTCTACCTTCCAGTCTGTTGCGCGTTCAGGAAACAGTCGTTCCAACGGGAGAAACATTGTCTGTCAACGTTCAAGAAGGGCCGGCTGAGATACCCCAACCGTCACTCAAGGAGGGCGCTGTTGTCACCCCAAGAAACGAATTTGAGCCAGCAGCGGTAACGCAGCGTGAAAACGCGCGTGCTCTGGAAAATGATAAGACGGATCGAGACTTCGCGCCCCACGTTCAAGTAAGTACTCGTTTCATGGTGCATATCCATGGGTTGCATGTCGTGTACATGAGCACATACAGACTTGGCACGCCCACTAACATGGACTGTCCAAGCACCCAGAATACGAGGCTGAGCCTATGGGGTCGGCTTTTACGCAGCCTCATGTATCACCAGTTCTTCAGTCGTCAAAAGTTCCTTCGTCACGCATTGGTCGTATTTTCCATTATGGAGGTCTGTCGAGAAACATGTGGAGAGCAGTGCAACATTAACTTCTGGACATCTTGTACAGGTCTTGCAGCATCTTTAGGATATGGAGCCGCCACGGAGTTCCTCCGTCGTTCCGCAACTTCCCCGGATGGCACTGACAGTCAACAGTCGTCCCTGATCATGACAGAGGCCAACATCAAACGACTTGTCTCGAAGCTTTCACAAATGCGAGGGGCAGCCCTGAAGCTTGGTCAATTCATGAGCATACAAGGTTTGAGAATGTTCGTAGCCAGACGCTAATCTTATCCCGCTCACAGACACGCACGTTCTGCCACCTGACCTGGATGAGATATTCCGCAGAGTGCAAAATGGCGCCCATTACATGCCAGACTGGCAGATGGAGGTGACTGCGACCTCCCGTACCTTCTCCGAAATGGCTCATCTGCATCGTAGGGAGTGTTAAAGTCTTCCCTTGGCCCATCGTGGGCGACCAACTTTACTTCCTTCGACCGCGTACCTTTCGCTGCCGCCTCCATTGGACAAGTGCATCGTGCCGTGCTGCCCCCCTCAGCTTCACCCACAGGACGCGAAGAACGTGTCGCCGTCAAGGTACAATTTCCCAATATTGCAGATTCCATTGCTACCGATCTCGGCTACGTCAAGATGTTGCTAACTGCTGGAAAACTCCTTCCAAAAGGACTTTTCCTTGACCGGACGATTCATGTGAGAGACATGATCGCCCACTCGCCATGTTCTACCTTCAACAACCCTCCCACGTTTTCTACAGGTCATGAAAGAGGAGTTGGCCGATGAGTGTGATTACGCCCGCGAGGCGGATTTTTTGCGGAAATATCGGGCTCCTGAGCTTCTCGGCAACGACAGAAGGTTTAAGATACCCTGGGTGTGGGAAGGTAGTACTAAACATGTTCTCGTCATGGAGCACGTCGATGGCATGACTATGGGGGATGCATCCATCTCAGCTTTGCCTCAGACAGATCGGAATGAGGTGTGTACCTGTGAATTACACAGCGCTAACAGCCGATTATAATTCCTTTGCAGATTGCTTCGAGAGTCATGGAACTTTGCCTGAGAGAGCTTTTTGAGTTCCGGCTGATGCAAACTGACCCCAACTGGACGAATTTTTTGTGGAACCCTAAAGCAAAGCAGGTCTGCTTTCCCCCTGATTTCTGTTGAATGAGCGGGACTTATTGTCGTTCTGTCAGATTTCCCTCATTGACTTTGGTGCTACACGCGAATATACAAAGGAGTTTATGGACATGTGGCTTCACCTGCTTCAAGCTGCAGCTGCAGAAGACCGCGAAGCTTGTGCGCATTGGAGTCTTGAGCTTGGGTATCTTACGGGGCAGGAGAACGAGGTCTGTCTTCAATTATAGCGAGCCTGTTGAAAGAGTCATTTCTTTGTAACCAGACCATGCTCGATGCTCACATCAACTCCATGATCCTGCTCGCAACGCCTTTCAGGGATTCCACCCCACAGCCCTTTGCCTTTGGACCTGGGTCGCAATGGACGGACATTACGGCCCGAATACGAGCCAATATCCCTGTTATGCTGAGATATCGCCTCACCCCTCCGCCTCGCGAGACGTATAGCCTTAATCGGTGAGCCGCTCGACGATAAAGAATTCTTCATAGATTGACACGTAACCAAACAGCAAACTCAGCGGTGGATTCTTACTAGCTACGAGGCTCCATGCAGTTGTGGACGCCAGAGAGCTTTGGAATAGGATCACGGGCAGATACCAATTTGACCATTGAAGGAGTGTCTTCGTGATATAGCATCCAAAAACGATATGGTTGCATTGGGCTTTCCAGTGAAAAGTATGAATACACATCCGACCCGCCCGCGATCCAGACCTTGTCCAGTGGTCACACACTACGTCAGAGAAGAACGCGATCGTGTTACACATAGTAGCATGGAAGTGGGTGACCCCCATAGAGAACTACGACGATCCAAGTTCAAGATATGAAATGCCAACTACTACTTTTATCTGACACTCAGTTTTACGAGTTGGGCATTCCAGTGCATTTGAAGTTGATAGCGTGACATAGTATCCCATCATTACGCATGTCCGAAATCCGGGACCAGCCTCCCTCGTCGCCGCTGCCTGCAGCTTTTCTCACAGGACCAGCAGAACCCACCAGTGAAATGACAAAGGCGCAGGGGAACGATGTTGCCAAGTTCAATAAACTCGGTCTCATGGTCGCTCGATCTTCCGTCCTGGACCTAGAATGGAGCGATGGTACATATCGCCGTTTGCCATGTCGAGGATCAAAACCTTACACAGATCGCGAATCGAGAGGGTATCAATAAGGAGAGGCAAAGGACACCGGGTCCTCACCGGCGCCGCGAGGAAAAGGTAGGTAGAGTGTCACGCTCTCGGCCATCTGGACACCAACCGCGCTCGCGTTCTGGTAGGATCCTTCTCACAAAGCAAAAGGCGAGTGGGGCCAGTCATGAATCCCAACGGTCTGACCTGCTTTCCGCTGTTATACCTCTCTCATTATCTGAGTCGCGCGTGCGGGGAAGTACTCCATCGCGTTGCCTTCTGCATTGAATGCCGTACGGCGTTATTGTGACTGTATGACATCAAGATGGCCTTTACAGTGCCACGCAAAGTACCAATCCTGTTGGAAATGATGCACAATAAATATCGCCTGTGCTTCACGCAAATGCCCCTCCACTAGAACTCGGAAACCAAACCCACGCAAGCCTCGGCACGATAGTCATCTGCGTGCAACTCGACAGCCGACCAGTTGGCAATGAAGGGACTACGCTCGTCCGTAAAACCCTCGAAGGAGGCCTGCCAAATTTGTTTCTCTTTGGCAAAGCATGTGAAATGTACGAAGGCCGCTTTACCGAAGACGCGAGCCTGAAACCTCGCAATCTAGCCCTAGAAGTCCCGTGGCATTCTGAGAATCCTCATTGGCTGAAGGACTGATGGGAGTATGCAGGGAGCAGGTTGAAAGGTCAATGTCGAGTTGGTAGGGTAGGAAGCTCCGACGGGGACGCTTGAGCAGATTGTCGCTGATCGCGGATACATTTCCTTGCGTTCAACCTTTCGCGGTTACATGAATGAGCAAAATAGAAGGGGTGACGCGAGGTCATGATTTGGAGAAGCAAAATAGTATACTCACACAGCTAACATAGAGTTCGAGTACGCTGTTAGTGTGGAAAAAGTCAACCGCGAATGAATCGCAAAGAGAACAAGGAGTATACAAACTTTTGCTCAACAATGAAACCGGTGCAGCAGTGAAGTATCGTCCAACTAAATCACTTTCATAGTACTCCATACGGTTCGACGGCGGTCAACGTCGTGGAGTTACGAGCACGCATAAGATAACTCACAAGAGCAGACGTTGTAAGGGCACTCGTGCTAACCGCATGCGAAACGGAAATGTGCACGAACCGTGTGAACAGCTGAAAGTCAAACAACAGGAGGCAACACTTACAAGGTAATGAGACCCATTTGGACGAAGACAAAAGCGAGTTTTTGAATAGAATTTTCCTGCCTGGTAAGGATGCGTAAGGATCGGGCATTAATGACATTGGGATACATACAAAAGACCAAGGCCATTTTGTGAACGACGAAGACAGAAATATATACTTGCGGTGATAATGGCATCGCATATTGCACTCGCCAAGGCATTGGCTGCCGAATCCTGTTTCGCATATCCATGTTATGTATAATTATCGGATACAATATTTCAAATGAACCCGCTACACACCGGATTGCTGAAGTAAGTGGCAATGTTGTTGCTGTCATAACTGCCAATCCCGACTATAAGCTAAGAAAATGCTTACAGTTGCCGACTTACGCGTCTTTCAGCGTTACTTGCAAGTTCGAGGGTAAGAATGTCACTGAATTGACGCCGAAAGAACGTATGTGGAGTACGTACGACCACCAAACGCTGATCTGATTAATAACAAGAGAATGAGCAACGAACCTGACGAAGCGGCTCACCCAGTTGTATCAACGCAGAGACAAGCTATTCGGAGGAAAGATGCCTGTGTCAGCATCTGGAGAGCGACCAATGAAAGAACCTACCACTCCACACGTCAACAGTTTATTCCGACCACCAACTGGGAAGTCCAAGTTCGCTCAAAAATTACTTGCGAGAAAAATCACACCTTACTTATCCAGACCCTGTGAGCATAGAAACTATCACGCAACACTGAGAACGGTGCAAGAGATGAAAGACGGCTATCGAACCATTGCACCAAGAAAGCGATCCAGGACTGTACAGGACTCTGTTTAGTTTGGAGAGAATTATGTAATTGGCCAGCCTTACATTGGAAGCGAAAGCAACCTTAAAAACCAAGATGCTTTCAGCGACGTTGCCAGTGCCACAAAATTAAGGGATTGCTACTTGCAGTTATACTGAATGGGCTGCATCAGATACAAGAAAGAGCAATCCGGTGATACGGCGGACGTACCAGGTCATCCGGCTCGTGGAAGGATAGGTCGTGCTCCACCGGTAAGCTATCAACACTCGGTAGTAGAGGCATAACAACGCGAGCGTATTGATAGTGTCCAAAAACCTGTGGACCGAGATCCCTGTCGAAGGCACAAAGCGAATAAATGGTGCGACATACAAGACAAGGAAGACCTTTTCAGAGTCAATTGACAGGGAGAAGGAATAGACAAAGACGACGTACCGCGGTTTTGACAATATGCTTATCCTTCGGAAACGCCGCGACGTAGAATCTGTACTGGAAAACTGATACACCGTACAGACTAGAGAACACGTAACCATTTAGCCAGCCGCGATGACATATAGCAAACGCACGCTAGCCCGACCGCCATTCCTGTGCACCACGCCGACAGTCAGCGAAGGTTTGATAGAGCAACGGTACTTGCCATTGAGACCGGGTCCCCAACTAGAACTATTGTATACCTCCGCCATCACTCCCCAAAAGAAAACAACAGAATGTGGTCCTGAGGGGAGGGGGGCTTACCGGGTTTAAGGCTTATATGTTGTAGGTCAGACCGACAGGGGAACCTTAGCGTGGGTACAACTTGTTGCCCGATCCCCACACCCTAAAGCACTGCGCTATAAGTGCGACTCGGAGTTCATGCATCATGCCAGTCACGAGTGCACTCCTGCCGTGTCAACGCACGTCCGTTGAATAGTAACGAGGGCGTATCTGCCGCGTCGCCAAGCGCCCTCCGACACCTTAATTACGCTATCATGGCGATGCTTACTAATACCGTCAATGCTATTTATGTTTGTTTGTTTAGTTTCGATAGACGAGCTTTGGACAAGTCTCGACTTCAAGACGATGCCACACCAGTGTTTTAAGAAAACAGGATCAGTACAAGCACACACCAAACTGTTTACTACTTACAGGCTGCTGCACTCGAAATCCAGCCCGCTGGACATTGTCAGTGTTCGGCACCAACTGCCTTTTAACTCCCAAAAAAACACAAGTCAGCTGAGAAATTTCAGGGAATGAGTATGACGTAATGCGCGTATTTGGAAGGTGGCGTCAGGAAATTTCCCTGCAACGCTCCCCACTCCTCGCTCCCTTTCCCGTCCCCCCCCCCCGTCCCCCGTCCACGAACACTCCTCAACTGACTGTTACCGTAGCAGATACAGTTGATCTCGCTGGCGAAGATGGGGCGTGCCTTTTGTATTCCCGCAGTGTTCTTTTTCTTCGCGGCCTTCGTCCTCCTGTTCATCGTCTCCATCTCTCTCCCCTACCTGACTGCTATGGATATCGCTCGTGTCCATATAGATGGAAGCACTGCAGTGTCTGTCGCAAGCGACTCGGTTAGCCAGTTGAGAGTGAGTACTCTCCTTACTTCACCCTTTACTTACCCTTATGACGCCATGTCGTTCCCGTGGGACAGCTCGGTATATGGTATGCATTCCCCCATATATCGAGTCAAAAAACTCATCTTCGCGATCAATCAGGGCGTACTGCTACGATCTCTCCAGCAATGGGAACAGGGTTTGCAGCACTACAGGTGACCTTTTCATTTGACTAGGCCCTCGGTTCCCTTGCTTATCTCGTTGCCACTTCGAGGTCACGGCTACTCCGTCAATATCAGCACCCAGAACAATTCGGTCACTATTGGTTCATCGTGGACCCGCGGCCTTGCTGTCCATCCTGTTGGTATGTTTCCGGATGCACCTATCCGCCCTCCTGTAGCCCTGACTTACCGTAAATTACACCACGTGACCTAGCGGCGGGAGTGACGTTTATCGCGTTGTTGCTAGCCCTCTCGCAGCATATCACCATCACTCTTTTCGCGTCCCTCGTCGGATTCGTCGCTGCTCTCCTCGCGTTTATTTCCTTCCTCATTGACATCGCTCTCTATGCCTATCTCAAGAATCAAATGGGCAATCTTGGGTACGGTGGGAACACCATTACGGGCCCCGGTCAGTATATCATTTTCATACTCGAGTCCATCCAAATTGTAAGACGACTTTGACACAGGTTTCTGGTTGACATTCACCTCAATGCTCCTCCTTGTTCTCGGTGCATGTACCGTTTGTTTTGGTCGTCGGCGCAGAAGGATGGCCAACGCAACCTCAACAGCCCCCGGCACCAAGGAGGGATTCTTCAGCAGGTTCAGGCGGAATTAAATGTTACCCACACAATGGATGTATATGCGCCGATCAAGTTCATTGCCTTCACAAACGAATGATAGGGCTCGAGCTCGCTTTCTTTTCAGACGTGTGTGATATTTGTTTTACTGTGTTCTTCTCCATTTTCTCTTGTGATTATGCGAACACAGACTTTCTTGGATGGAACCAGGTATTCCCGGCTACCTCAGATGACGGCTACAGATACACACTTTACAGTAATAATACAAAATCCACGGAATTCACAACCCTTCACTAAGAGTCCTGAGTGCGGACTAACTAGACCCCTGGACAAGATATATTTCATATACCACCGGAAGTTTAAATTAATGCCTAAGCCCACATCTGCGTAGTGTCCCCCCTGGGTATCGCGAGTGCATGCTTCACCTCCGACGTTCCCTCAATATCTTCTGCGTCTCCGTCAGTGCTAGAATGGTGATGATCAACGGTGACCGTTTGGTCGAATCGAATTTGGACGCCGAGGCCAGATGATTTGGGTTGGTCCTTGCCAGCTGTGGCTCGATAACGATCATCAGGTGCTACGATGTCAGTCGAGGACGAGAACGGGTGGTGATGCTGAAAATGGACGGGCGACGGGGGTGGACGGTTGTAATCGATATCAACGTCGATATTCGATATGTCATGAAACGGTGCGCTCTTCTGATCCAGAGGAGGAGAGAGCCCAGATGAGTGCGTAGCACGGAGCGGTGTTGGCGGCGTACGCTGGTGCTGCTGGCTACCGATCCCAAAACTGCGGCCGGGGTGTACGACAATATTGGATATCGGGGAGACGCCGGATGTCGAACGGTCCCCTGCAAGTTCTGCGGGTAGACAGGTCGACTCAAGGCATGACCTGGTGGAACTAAGTTGGCGTACTCACCCCGGAGGTGGATGAGAATTCGTTGACTCATTATCCAGACGACAGCATATCCGAGCGAAGCTCTAACAAGGTTCGTAGGAGTCAGCGCCAGATCTTTATGTGGTAACGTAACATCCTGCTCACCCTGTGGACTGCCAAATCGACGGGAGTTGTGAATTCCGTACTAAAAAAAAAACAGTTAGGAGAGAACCTCACCTGGGCTACGACGTTGGGTTGTTGGTAGAGGATCAAGTTAAATATATTGACAGCTGTAGTGCAACAGTTAATGCCCTGCATGAGCATCCTCCTAGCCAGCCAGTAACGTACCCGTAAGCACAACAAAGAAGACCAGCCCGTCGTAAATCATACTATGCACGGCAAAGTTTTGAACTTGTACCAAAGGCCGAGGCCAGCAGCACTTACACACGGATCAAAAACGAGAATCTATGTAAGACGGCTCAGCATCACTCGATCAAAGGCGGACACGAAACCAAAAACAACTCACTTTCCACTATACGTTTTATATCGAATCAGGTGGATGGTTGAGACCACGAGCGCCATGATATCGTAAATCATTGCGATAAGGTAGAACAACCATGTGGTAGGATGCGAATCAGGGATCCCTGACACGCAGCTGCCAAGTGAAAAACAAGTTTAGGGTGCTAGCGGAGAACAAAAAATGAGATGGACCCACTTTCCCTGTGTGCCAGCCTCAAAGTTCGCAAATCAGACTTGAATACGATGTAACGAGAAAACCTACGTCAACTACCTGGGCTGACGACGTATCTTAGATAAGTCAATCACGGAGTATCAGTCTCAAGCAGGTAAGCCTTACAAGTCCGACGATACAGATCGAAGAACCATTCCAGCTACCATCGGTCATTAGTGGATTCGAACGACAGTTGGAGCACAGAAACCTTACGGTCACTGTAATACAGAAGTATACAAGGAGGAACAAGCCCAAGTGTTTGTTCCTCCCAGCGATGTTGAACGTCCTGTGAGGTAGACGTCTTGAGTACAGCATAACAATGTAATCGTGAGGGATAGGTTCACCTGACTCCAAGGATCGCCTGTGAAACTGTAGCCTGTACGTCTAGAGAAGCATATCAGGACTAGAGCGGCGTCGATAGGACATAATGCCAGCAAACCTTTGAAGATGGGGGCTACATAGTAATATCGCCGACAACTCTCGTCCGTAAAGGTGGTCGCGAAGAATCCATAGTTACTCGTTACCATGACCAAAATACTTGAATACCTGGAGCGGCAGAGCGCCCCGCCATAACGATCGTCAAAAATGCGGACAAATGACGGGCCACTTATTACCCACCGAATCAGGATGAATAGAATACACGCAAGGCTGCACAGGATCAATTTCCGTGGAGAACTAATAAGGGACGGAGACGCTACTGTACCTCATGTGAAAAAAACCGCGCTGGCTGCGATACACACGGTACTCGATCGGTAGGGTAATTATATAACTGCAAGTGATTCGAATCGGATGAAGATGAGCATCACCACCTCTTACGTCGTCAAAGGCATGGGTTGGTACTCACTCATAAAATGCAAAGGCCATAGAGGCGACGCGAACATATCCTTCCGCTTTGGAGGTGTCACCGCCCAGCACGGCATCGATGATCGTGACCATAACTACCGGCCTCCCGTTTTCGGACTCGAGCCAACAAGTTGGGTATTGTGATGGTCAGGACGAGAGTTGATGATGATGGCCTGCACTACTGGCAGATAATCAGGATCAAAGAAATAAAGAGTAAAGGAAAGGCAGAAAGAGCGCACGAAAAAGCACTGAGAATGCGCGCGCGATTTTCTTTGTGGCCGCGGAATTCTTCGGTTACAAGCAGGGCCAATCGAATTGGAACGAGTCAATGTCCTCAATAGCTGTTAAGGAACGGCGGGAAGTGCGTGAGGATAAGGAGATGTCTTAGAGGCTAAAAGAAGGCAATCCTTAATGTCCCATACCACGACGACGGAAGAAGCAGGCGAGGGACTGGTCATGTTCTTATAACTGGAATTGGTGCACGCTGACACTTCCCCCAACGCGTAACGATATTATTGGGTCGCCTGACGTTCCTGCAATCAATGGAGCTGAGCCCTGACGAATCCCAAGTTAGCAGATGGAATGTGATATTTTACCGTTGCGACCTGATCTGTTGTGTGCCCGAATCTCCTTCTTTCCTCCCTATTTCTCACATTTTTCTCTTACTGTTCCTGATCGAACGCTAGACGCCCCTTCCCCGCACACATGGTCGAAATAGTTTTCGGTGGTAATATCCCCATGATGTGGCAACTCACATTTCATTCCTATTAGTGACAGGCCAGTAAAAGCCCCGTAGGACTGGCAGTGCCCTGCACGCCATCTTAGGACCACCAGGTTATCGAGAGCGCTGTAAAGTTCCTTCCGCAGCATTTACACGTCTACGGGGCCACCGCGAGATTGTTGTTCCGTGTGAGATGACTCGACAGGCGTAAGCCTCGGTGGTGCAAGGGTCAGATACAGCTGGTTCGTCGAGGTATTTGTATAAGTACAACTTGTATTTGCCTCCCGGACTCCGCATCTGCCATGCTTTGCCACGCTGACAACCGTAGTACCACTCGCCAACAGCCGCAGAGTTTTGGTGTCATCGTTCCGCGCTGAATGTACCTGGACTGCGAGACATACGGGGCTGTTGAACATGTCTCAGAAAATTTACCTGCCACCTTTCAGCCTGGCGCTTGATGGGTTCCGTCGGCCGTCGCGTCAGGACTCGTCTCGAGGTGACACGTCACACGACCGCTCTCCGCTACCTCCACCACCGGTCCATCGGGCGGATTACTCAAGAGCGATGATGATGAGCCCCAGCCATGACGGGCTGGCCCGAAGATCGACGCGCCTAGAACCGAGGTATACGATGTGGGGGTTAGACCCGTACAAAGCGGTACTACCAGTAGCTTGCAGCTACACTTCATGCGACCAAAGTCGATCGGTGAAGAAACTCCAATTATGACTAGTACACACTCGCCTTTTTCTTTTTCCGCTGGTACGAGCAAACATAGGAAAAGTTGGTGTTCGGGTACGTTCGGAGCCGCGGCACCCTCTGGAATGAACATTCGCGGCTTTGACCCAATTCTTCCCGCAATTCTGTCGTTTTCCGGTCAGCTGGACGTGTAACTCGGTAGTCCGCGATTTACCGCTCAACGGCTTTGGTCCCTGTCTTACTTTTTTGCGGTGCCTTTCAATCACAGCGCTGGTACCGGTGTCATTCATGCCGGTTCCACATACCCAGTTCACCCACTCTGACTGTGCCTCATTCACCTCCTCCGACCCCCGATTTTATGACGACGTGATCAGAGCCTATCCGTTCTTTTATCGACTCAACAAAATCTGAATTCCTAAGCACCGGACAGTTTGCTCAATTGCAATGCCCAGTCGTTCATGACTGAAGTACTGACCTTGTAGGTGAGTAATTCAACCGGGATCATTGATGTCGGACATTTGCCAAGGAAGCCACAACGCCAAAGTCTAACGACTGCGGCAGACCTGCCATTGGACTGCCTTGTCGTTTTCCGAGCGTCGGCAGTGTCGAGCAGAATACGGGCCATTCTAGATTTGGTCTACGGTCTTCCAGACTGACTGACGTTGTCAATAGCGCATACATACGTGTCGCCCGAGGGTCGTTCTGCGTCGTGTCTGGTCAGATCACCTGCGTTCATTTTCAAACTAGCTGGCCGTCAAGGGGCCCGCCGATCGTGCTGAGTATGACCAACACAAGGTCCCCAGTTAATAGATGATTGTACGTCCAACACTTTTCGAATCCCATGATAAATTTGGTTCTTATAGTCCAACTTTAGCTTGCCTTCGTCGCTATCGGCGGTGAAGAAGGGTCTTCCCTTACAATTCCCCACTGCATACGCACTTTGGATTGTCTAGGGTTCGGAAGTAATTAATGGGCCAGGATGAACTTCCATATCACTAGATCAGGGCGGCTCCTCTTCCGATCCTTTAGCTTCGATCATCCTCATTTAGTAGGCCCGCGGGGTTACCCAACACACCTTCTCTATGGTGTGTGGCTTGTATGTTCTTCTGTCTTCGCTTGCTCTTCATGCGCGACTCCCGACTTAAGTTCCTCGTACATTACCCCATAATGACGTAGCGAGACTCACGCTGTATTCCACGCGATCAGATTGCATTATTGATCCATCTAATTAAGCTATGATACGCGAAAGTACTAACGCACTAATAGAAGTGCTTCCAGCAAACTTGCCCCCCTGATAAATATGGGAAGAAAGTTTTTTCCGATGTCATCGGAGCAAGGAGGTTTTTGGTCAGTGGTTTATCTATGCGCCTGTTGGCCCTACTCATCACTGGTAGTCTTACGGAAGTCCCCACCAGTACATCTCCTCGGCCATACATACATTCCTCCGGAGACAAGATGCATTCCACAACGCGAGAGTACGAACTACGTGGCGTGCGGGCAGGCGACCAGACTCTCACCACTTGCACGGTACATCATCGGCTTTGCGGTATGACTGAGTCCAGAATCGAGTTTGGAGTTCAGGATCACCCACGCTTCCTTCCCTTCGTTTGCCGGAGATTCAAGGTGACAAGTATCGCCCTCTACCTGGTACATCACTAGAGCAGATCATGACCACTGACCCTGATGGTGATGGGGGTGCTGGCTGGGCCCCCTACCGTAAACCATTACCCTGTGTCAGTCACGGATGTAGAACTCGCCAAACGAGATCGTATTCTGCTTATACTATACCCCCCATCCCCAACATACCAGATTTATATAATATACCGACCACCTGTGCATCATAAACGTGAAAGTAGTGCATCAATGTTCTGTCCCCTCCGACGCTTTCACTGCGACATTACTTACCGTCGATGGAACACTCGTCAATGAGCACCTTTTCCGTGCAACGGGTACAAATATGTTACTGATATTTGCTGTGCTTATGATGGAGGTCTTGAAATGGTCACTCTCACTGGGGGTATTGACCGCCAAGAATGTCATAGTATGTCCCGAAGTTCGCTCGCATCGATCCGATGAGATGATACAACTACGCAGTAAGCACGTCACCTGAGAAATCTACTGGGAAGACTTTGATCTGTGTGACCAGCCTAACCTCAAATCCGTCCTCTGATATGTACATACCGTGCCTTGACCATAAGTACCCCACCATACCACTTAGTCCACCCTCCACTGCCACAAGTGATGCACTTGATAGCCGCTGCCACTCCAGCCTATCTGACAAGCGGGGCTGATAATCAGTCCCTGTCCACTTGACTCGACCCTAATTTGAAAGCTCGCAATAATTTCGCTTGGACCACCGTCCAAACTAAGTTCCGGCGGATCACACGGGACTTATTCTTGCTCACAGATTTTTCAGGGGACCAATACGTGCGGATATTTTGGGATTTTTGAGCATGTCTCGCGATTGTCGCTGATTGTGACTTCTCGTTGTCAGTACGCGGCTGATGCCGTAAAGACGGTAGAAATGCCACTCACCTACTCCGTGCTCCGGTTTGAAAAGATTCAGACGAAATAACAACAAAGCCGCTGTGCGGGTGATCCCGGTTAATGAGTGTCGGTGGTGGACGTTTTCGCCCACCGCTGGAGCTCTCTCTGCGTGTTGCCCACGCCGATATATGGATCCCCTTGCATGTCCAAGAAATAAACATCTAATTTGCTGGAAAGTTGGGGCTTATGAAGCCCTGAGCGAGCGAGGAACTCGAAAAAAGGACCCTGTTTCGACTCGAAGTAATTCAAAACGCTTCCGGTGTATGTCACATGCCATTCCAAGCTTGCGGGAGTCCTCGGGGTTGCCATCGTGCCATTCCAATGCTATGCTCCGACTCGGAACCTGCAAGTCTTCGTCATCATTTTCCAAACAGCAAATTCTACTATTAGCAACTGAATGCTCCAGGGTGGAAGCTGTTCGGCGGCCATCAAATGTTGGACATCTTAAAATTCAAACAACTTATCTGCAAACTGGACGAGTTACAGCATCCTCTTCCTAAATTTTTGAATTGTTTGAGTGCTCAGCAAGTGCTATCACATTCTATATGGGAAAGAAATGTCCGTTAAGCGGCAGAATGGCCAGCCGTTCTGACGCTTAGCATTTGTAGATTGAAGGTCTGTGAGTATGAAGGTGGTAAGCTAGTGACGCCACAACTAGTGCACGCCAACAAGCGTTTTCTTTCATTTACAACATCGATCCTTGTGCAGTATGACCTCGTCGGCGAGTGGCCTTTTTCAGATGGCAGAATTACCTTCTGATCGTTAGACACAGGATTGTACCTTGGCAAGGTACCATTGGCAGCTATTAATGCGTCTTGCCATCGCGTCAAACCTGATTTACACCAATTCCAGTGTGTAACGTTTGTCCGAGATCAAGTAATTCTATTCTCTTGGTTTGTCTCTTTTCTTTTCTGCAGTTCGCAAGGTCCTCGACCATCCTTCCATTTCTTTTTATTCAGCAGTGTGTAAATGCTGAGACGCAGGCAAGAGTTTCAGTCTTTTGAGGGTGAACCTCGGCTTTTGCTGTGATGAGCGCCGCTTTTATCTGAATCCAACACGCTGCAAGGTTGATCACGGGGTCGAAATGGCAGTCCATTTCCTGTACGGCAACATGCACATACCGTGCACTGATCATCAGGGAACCGGCAATAGTTGGTCAGGACTGGTCACAGCTGGTTTGTGACCGGTTCTGACTAAAATCCCATCCACTGATGATTGATGCCTACCAAGCAGTTGCAGTAATACACTGTTACAAACACGATAAGGGGATTATATATTACAGCGTCGTAGTTTTGCTTTCCGCCAGTCCCAGCCCATCTTTTGAGCGATTTTTTAACTGTACCGACCTCTCTGTGTCCAGAATGTCTTACCAGCCGTATCAAGCTGCAAATGTCCAGACCCATTACGGTACCCCTGGCAGCCAGTCTCAAACTACGAGCAACTCCGGCACGTCTAGCCCGAACACAGGGAACACCTGTAAGATGCTACCTTTGTTCACGAAACGAGTGAGAGTTCGCCTGACTTCCCGCCTCAGCTAGCGGCAGCAGTAGTTTTGCCGGTGGGAACCCGACCAGTTACAGCGGGAACGCTAGCGTTGGTATGTGAAGTCTCAGTACATGTATCGGCTGAACCTTGAATATGTGCTTAGGTTTCCGATACACTGCCTGGTAAATCCTTCGCCCCGTACCCTGAGGGGACAAGCTGTAGGAGGGAAGCAAGGACAGGGATGGGTTGCCATTTAGTTTGTTGATCCATATCCTTCCGTATTTCGTTGTTCTCTGCCGTATCGTCTTGTTGATATATGATGATGCACGAAAGTAAGACTACACCGAGACCGAGACGGAGCCTTTCCATAAGATAAGATAATACCGACTCGTGCCACTCGTCTTGGGAGTCAGAGATGGTTCTTACGCACCAGACACATTGTCCTTACTCACAGTCACATTGATCTGACCGGAAGAAATATTTCGTCCGGGTCAAAGTAGCACCCAGGGGACCGGTGCTTAAGATGCGCGGCGCTTGCAGCACGGCCAGCACTGAAGGCATGTTTCCAGGCGGACCAAATAATGTCTCCAGACTGGAAACACGGGCGAGAAGCTCGAGAACGAGTGGAGATCACAGTGAAGAAGTTCCTGACGTTGTATAATTAGAGATTCGCGTCATTGCTGTAGGAAATAGAATGGCATGCAGCGAGAGGTTCGGACGGTTCCAGCACACACGTCTGATGATGTTAGTACGAACATGGCGATTTGCTCACCTTCCAAGAATATTACATCATAGAACTCTACCAGAGGCGTGTCGGTTTGGAAATGGTAGTTTGAAGATGTGTGGGAGAAGCATGGAGTCAAACAGTCATCCAATGCCACGTCAAGCTTACCTGCTTATCCTGACTACATGCTCCCTTCTAATCCCGAATTCAGTCGGCTCAAGTGGGACATACGATGCGTAAGAGTCGAAAAAGCCCCGGCCCGAGTGAAACAAAACAAACTCGATAATATCAACAGGAGATAATAACAGGGTGTCACTCGCCAAGGTGCCGACAGACTGAGTGTTCCATCGCCTGGGCACGATTCAATAATGCTACTCTCTTCAGTGGTAATCTTGGGTCAGTAACGTGGCGATATACCTTCCATGTTGTAGGCACTGTTGTTTTGCTTTAGCTGAGCGTCCAGGAATGCTCCCCATCCATTGGAACACGCCGGGGGCATTCTCTAGAAGTAATAGAGCCTCGATGTGTAAGGTCACAGCCGTGAGGGCCAAGGAGTTGAGTGAAAGTTCGCGCGTCATCCATCGGAGGTCGAGAGATGCATATGGCTGATTCCATGACCGCTGGGGTTAAGACTGCGTTGTGCCTGTATGCCGGTTTCGTCGCGTGGGAACGGACACCTTTTTACACAAAGTCCCTGTTTTCTAATTTTTTCTTCTTCTAAATTGCTCGTGCGACACCAGCCAACGGACTGAGGGACGACGACGACAGAGAATGATACCTCGCACTTCTACTCGCAGGCTAGAGACGACTTTACTGTCGTACTCAAGGCAGCGTCTTCCAAGACCCCATCGTCTCTACTCGACTCCTTCAAAGAAAACCAATGCACCCGCATCTGCGTTTGCTCAGGTGCAAGTTCCCCGCCCGAGTTTCCCTGCTTACTTGTACGGAGACCCCGTGGCGGGAGACACCGGCGGAAGTGGAAGGGGGAGCAGCGCCCTCAGCGACATGCAGGGGTTCTTGAATTGCGGAACGCCTTACACCATTTTACCGTCACCACTTCCAGATGACAGGGCATCGTCGCTGAACAACTTCCTCTTTCCCGACTCACCCACTCAGGATCAACTCGCCGTCATGCACGCGTGTTTGCACAATCTGTACGATGTCCCTCGTGCAAAACAGGTATTCGAGCGGTTGCGGAGATCTCCTTCTGTGGAACATATATTAGAAGCTCGGGTATACAACTCGTTCTTGGAGGCGTATGTCGAAGTGGCCACTACGAAGGAACCTAATGACAGGTCACTGTGGATAGAGGATGCGTGGCAACTATATCATGTCATGGAAAACGGGGAAGAAAAGGTTCGGCCGACCTCCCAAACTTATGCGTTAATGCTTCTTGCGTGGCTCCGGTAAGCTTGAACTCTGGCATCCTTTCATCCTATTTTCCTCAATCTTGCTTAGATTTAATTCGGCCTCAGAAAAGCCCGTGCACCTTGCTTCTGCTCTGAATCCCTCCAAGTTACTGAGCAATTTCCTCGCACGCGGTATATCACCTACGACCGTTATCACTGACCGCGTAATTTCTTCCTCCTCTGAGGCATCCCAGATCATCCAACTTCTTTCCAAATCAGCTGTGGACATGAATTTGTCCCGCGTAGTTACGGAATTGGGACAGGCTGAAGCCATAGGTTGTCAACTACCCGACCCTCTGGGAAACGTTCCGGAGGTCAATCCCGTCACAAAATTGAAAGTAAGTCTACTCCAACATTTCTCGCAGGTCGACTTACGTAACTCCTTAGACGTTACCGGACGTGACATCGGAAGACGGTACCCCTGTTCCCGAAGAACTCGCGCGAGAAGTGCCTTTCAACTTGAATAATTTGCGGAAACATCTGGCAAAAGTATCGCTCGCTCGGCGCGTTTTACCGGAAGACGTCGCTGCCCGTCAAAAGCTTCTCGAGGAGTCCGCGTACGACGTCGCTGTCGAAAGGTTGAAACACGAGTCAGAGGTATTTGACGAGCTGGGGTTGAGTAGCCCTTCGTTGCGACGTGCCGGTCTACAAAGGTGGATGTGGGACTGGTATCAGAAGCTATCTACGCATTTGGAGACTGAGATTGCAAATATTGTGGCTACTGAAGCAAAACAGAGTAAACCGTGTAGGTCGCTTCCGTGTTTGTACTATGGCCCATCATGGTATTGATGAACGTATAGGTCCAGAAAAGCAACTAGCTCCTTTCCTTGCGCTCATCAAGCCAGAGAAGCTGTCGCTAATAACCATTTTGGAGGTTATGCGCTTACACGGTAGTGGCGGTGTTAACGATGGCATGAAAACCGCTCGTGCTTTGCTTGCCGTTGGACGTGCTGTAGAGAACGAATACAAGGCCGAGATGTGCAAGCGCAATAATATCGCAATCCCTGCCCATGCCCGTGCCGGCGGAGATCATGGTTACTTCTCAGGCCTTGGATACAGGGATCTACATGCACGGCGTGTGACAGCTGCCAAATACATGGAGGATAGTGAAGAGTGGACGTCGGAATGGACGCAGGTGTTACGTGTCCGGATGGGGAGTGTCTTGGTTGATTCCTTGATGAAAGTCGCCACCGTAGAACGTGTTGCAGTCGACAAGAATACAGGACAGGAAGTGTAAGAAATCACGATTGCTTTGGTAACAGTCTATAAGCTAACTTGTCCTGCAGAAAGGAAGAGCAAAGCGCATTCTGTCACTCATACGAGTTCGTCCGTGGCCAAAAACTAGGTGTCATTCGGCTGAACCCTGTGGTTACGGAGCGCCTTGCCAAGGACGATCTGCGTGAAACTCTACACCCACGTCATCTGCCCATGCTCGTGAAGCCCAAGCCGTGGCTTGGTCCAGACGAAGGTGGCTACTTTTACAACAAGTGTGCGTTGCGTTGATTCATAGACCGTGGTCATTCAAACTCATGGGACCGGGAATGTAGCTTCTGTCATGCGATTTAAGGATTCTGCTGAGCAACAGGCGTACTTGGAGCACGCCACGACTTTGGGCAACGTCGAACTAGTGTATGCCGGGCTGGACGTACTCGGCAGCACGCCGTGGAAGATCAACAGACAGGTTTTCGACGTCGTGCTCGAGGTTTGGAATTCCGGTGAACGGCTTTGCAAAATCCCACCAGTTGTGTTCGACAAACCTCAGCCTGAAAAGCCCGAGAACTACCACACCGACATCAAGGCAAGAAGCGTGTACAGCCAGAGGTTAAAGGCGTATCAACAGGATAAAGCAAACAACCACTCCGATCGTTGTAGCGTGAATTACAAGATTGAGATTGCGCGTGCGGTAGGTTCTCTGTTTCCATGCGAGCATAGCCGTGCGCTGATTCCTCGTAGTTCCTGGGAGATGTATTTTACCTCCCGCACAATCTCGATTTCCGTGGCCGTGCTTATCCTATCCCTCCTCACTTGAACCATATCGGTGATGACCTCAGTCGCGGACTTCTCATGTTTGCCGAAGCCAAGCCCCTCGGAGAGCGTGGTCTGCGCTGGCTCAAGATCCATCTTGCTAACTTGTATGGATTTGACAAGGGTAGCTTTGACGAACGTGTGGCGTTTGTTATGGATCACCTGGACGACATTTATGACAGCGCCGAAAGGCCTTTAGAGGTTGGTTTCTAAACATTCATAGGACTTTTGCATACTCACTTCTTCGACTGCAGGGTCGTCGCTGGTGGACGACAGCTGGTGATCCATGGCAATGTCTCTCCACCTGTATGGAACTCCGTGCTGCTCTGGAGTCTGGAGATCCAGAGGGCTACATGTCTACCCTTCCGATTCATCAGGATGGGACGTGCAATGGCTTGCAACATTATGCTGCCTTGGGAGGGGACCGCGAAGGTGCAGCGCAAGTCAACTTGGCCGCGACGGATCGTCCCTCGGACGTGTACACGTACGTTGCGAACATGGTGAACCAAGTCGTCGAGGATGACGCGGCAAAAGGCGATAGAGTGGCACAGATGCTTGTTGGTAAGATATCGAGGAAGGTCGTTAAGCAAACGGTGGGTCTTATGAACGACTTACGACCTTCGTCCCTTCCGCTCACGTGGAGTTCTAGGTTATGACCACGGTGTACGGTGTAACCTATATCGGAGCTCGTGACCAGATTGAAAGGCAGCTCAAGGATAGAGGAGATATTCCTGAGGAGGAATGTTGGGCGACTTCCTCATATCTTGCTAGGAAGGTAAGGTCCCCCCATCTGCCATAGTTTACCGCCGATGCATTTCAACTCATTCGTGCGATAGGTCCTCTACTGTATCGGAGATCTCTTTGCTGGAGCAAAAGCTATCCAAACGTGGCTCAATCTCTGTGCCAGACTGATCTCAAAATCTATTCCTGGGGATCGATTGGAGGAAGCAATCCAGCGTGAACAACGAAAGGAAGGTTCCTCTTTGAACATTTTGAGCCGCATTCGCAAGGAGCAAATGGCGGCTGTGGTGTGGACCACGCCGCTTGGGCTGCCGATCGTTCAACCGTATCGCAAGACGAAGCGCAAGCAAATCATGACTGCCCTGCAGACTGTTTACATCTCGGATCCCAACTCACCTGCTGAAGTCAACGGCGTGAAGCAAGCGTCTGCTTTCCCTCCTAATTTCATCCATTCCCTGGACGCCACTCACATGATGCTGACGGCCCTGGAATGTAGGGTAAGCATTTGAGTCTCTTGCCTGTTGTGTACACCTTGGTCTAATCACGCCGCTCTCAGACACGGGGGATCGTTTTTGCTTCCGTTCATGACTCATACTGGACGCACGCCTGCAGCATCGATCAGATGTCGGCGATCATCCGGGATACTTTCATCGCTCTACACTCTTCGGACATCTTGGGTAAACTCGAGGCTGAATTCAAGGCTCGCTATGCAGACTACAAGGTCCCCCTGGCATCACTACGCGTCGGAACTTTCCTTAAGAAATTGAAGACGGCTGGTGTTCGGATCGTCGCTTCCCCGGAAGAGGCCGCCGCTATCAAGAGCATCCACACTTCGACCTTTGACCCGCTGATAGACGTTTCTGAGACAGCGACGAGTTCCATCACTTCCCCTTCCTCATGTCCATCCACCTCCGACTCCAAACTACTTACCCCATCGTCTGACTCAAATGTCGACAACACACCCAAGAAACGGCGAACGAGGAGACACGCGTCTTCGAAGGCACCTGCCGTCGCGGAGGACGAAGAGTCCGAAGCGGAAGAAGAAGAAGAAAGTATCGATGCGGACACCCTCTTGGCGGACAAATTTATTAGTTTGCCTGCTCTCATACCCCCACTTCCTAAGAAAGGCGATTTCCAGGTGGAGACGATCAAGAAGTCATTATACTTCTTCTCGTAGAATCGACTTTTGGATCTCGCTACTCTTCGTTCCGGTTTACGCACCGTACCACTTCCGTTCCTGCTTTGTAGTCATCCCTGCTTGTCATTCCACACCATCTTATCCATCAACCCGCACGATTTTTCATAGCACGATACTCTATTGCACTAATTGTAACCGGCATCATCCAAGTCACCCTTTACACATATACACTTGGTTACTCGGTCGGTCGGATAGTTATAAGGGTTACGCTTAATCGTACAAGCCATTGGTTTTGAGAGCTGACCTACTCGAATTCAAACGGACGACAATTGCATTTTGTTCAGTTCATCACCATTCCCGAGGTTGACTCAAGCTTTAGTCAATCGATTAACTCGAATAAGTACATTGTGATGAAACATATGTCACTTATGTACGTCGGAAATTTGTGGATTTCAAGAACGTATACTCATGACCCAAAAGTCCATCCGAAGTACTCGCAACAGAGTGTGCTGCTTTGTGATCGCGAATAAGGAGGCTCGTGAGTCAACAGATCACCTACGTAACCCGTTTACCCTCGCCCGGTGCGGTTGCCTCTAATCGATTGTCAATATCGTGATGAGTATTAGCGGGGGGAAGGTACTTCAAATCGAAAGAATCTCCTACGGTCTGTCAGCCGAGCAGACCCGGATCTGTCCCTCCATACCCTTCCGAATTTTTTTTTCGGCATGTTACTGGGATGGTGATTTGGTTGTTGGCTTCAAAGACCACCGGGATTAGCTTCACGACCATTGCACGCCGCATCGTCAACGCTGACCCAGACGCGGCAGGGAGAAAGAGTGCACCGACGACTGCTACTACGGTCGCATCAACGAGGGCGACGATGCCCTCCCTAACGTTCAACGATCGCGAGCAGTCCAAGTTACTGCGTCTGCAAGGCCCGCACGGTTGAGATATGCGAACAAGAGAGGATAGTCGCTGATACCTACCTTAGCAAGATCTGACGTTTGGACCACCAAAGGTTTATATCCCAATTCAGTGGTACTAGATCGCGGAAGCCTACACGAGGTATCATCCTTGGGGTTGCTGTCCGCGTCGAAACGCTACCAAGTCTGCAATATCACGCAGCGGGCCAGCCATGGCAGGGGGCGCACGGCTCAACTTTCTCAAACACTTCTAGGTCGCCAACTGCAGTCCACGGGGTAAGGTGACATAGCGATGCCAGGCATGATGAGAGGAAAGCAGCCTATCGCCGCTCAAAGATACTGGTCAGGTACAAACATGTGTAAATACTATCCCAGCTTCCACTCTCAATCGTTCGCAGACACCATCTATTTCCCTCTGGCATGACTTACTAACACTGGGTTCTGACCATGGTCTGTCCGTTCGAGCGAAGCTTTGGCTGCCTTTACTCATTATTACATTGAAGTTGAACCAGCACAACGCTAGTTCTAGGCATCCCAACCCCATTTTCAAACGTCTAGAGAGTATCATCCCTCGGGGCACATCCGATTCCGCGAAGCATCCAGGGGATCAAATCAACATCGCGTGAGTGGCACATTTCCTTAGGCTGCAAACCAAATCACACACGATGCTTCTCGCAGGATCACCGGGCCTAAGAACTCCGGGAAGGCCTGCGTAAGAATACGATAAGCTCCAACGGAGTCATCTGGACTAACAGTACTGGGTAGTTTCTACGTAGCATTGCAGGCCAACGTTACCATCTGAAACTCGCAGCGAATCGCGTTACAGCCATTCAAGTAACCGTAGAAGGAAGGAAAGTTACCCTGCTCGTCACTCCAGATATCGGTGCCGTCGAGAACGGCCAAGAGGTATCCGGGAGGGATGTTCTCGGCATGATATGGGACCATATCCAAGATTCGAGGTGAGGAAAACAATGCGACGATTTGTGCCCGTCTCAATTTGTTACAGAGGAAATCCTCACCTCACTGGCATATCATATTTTCATGACATGGACCGCAGACACGCGGCGCAGCCCAATATCAACCCCTTCGTTGAAATTTGCAAAGGGGTAGCCCACCTCCCGTCCGTAGTGCTAGTTTTGGCCGAGAAGACCCTGTTAGAGGCCGACGAGATCCAAAGAACTGTATTATTGGAGGAGCCATGTGAGAAAGCGAATGCCAAGGTCCTGTCCTTCGAAAGCACGGGAGAATCGGCGGAAGGAATCATTCAATTTATGATTAATTGCATACGGAGTGAAGGTTGAATTGTTATCATTATAGTTCCTCGATACGCAGCACTGGAGTATGACTACCACATGCTACTATTGCGTTTGTCAGTGACCACCACTAGAAGCGTGCGAAAAACACATACAAATAAATTATATATCGTCCCGGCCGATGGACACACTAAGCGACCAACACAACACTGTTGCAAGTTCTGCCTGCCAGGCATCGGAGAGAAAGAGGATATAGAGGTGCCTCGTAGAAGTGCCACAACAACACAAGGATGACTGGAAGGAGTCAGTGTGATAATAATCTCCAGAGGAGGCCGCACCCAAACGGGCCCTCCACTACGATTTGGCGGGGAGTTTCACAATCCCAATCAATTTTATAGTGCGAGACGTGGGAGAGGCCCTCCGCATTAGGTCCAGCTTACAGTTTCAGCATCGCCGAAGTCCCGGTGGCAGAATCACGCCCTCCCTTTAGTAACAGCGTAACTGGTGACAAATTCGAAAGGCATACCGATTGGTTGTTGAGCGTGGAAAACGCCGCACATATGATCTGGTATCCATACCCATAATCCCATATAAAGTTGGGCTGAGATTAAAATCAGGAAAGTTGCCGAGCCAGATGTCCACCACTGACCACATTAGGATTCTTCTCCTCTCACGAGTGAAGGGTGAATAGGTGCCCACCGATTGCCGCATCAAAGAAGTGTTCAACATGACATGCTGTAAATACTAATCAGACCGTTTGGTCCTGACACAAATATTTCCTGAATCGGTATTTGTGACTAATAATCAAGTGTCACCAGCGGTTAATGCACGAATAAATGGGGTTAACAGCAGTGGCCCACTGATCGCCGCAGCCGCAAATAATAAATATTATCTGATACGGCATGGTTACCAAAGATCACGGTGCTGAAAGTGCGCCGTATTCTACGCAGAATTCTATGTAGTCACAAGAAGGGCAAGTGTCCCCCAAGATAACGTGCGCCGGAGAACGGCTCATGCATCTTGTTCCACCTAGTTACCGATATGGTTCGCGAGATCCTATCGTTATGTGGACCCTAAACAACGTAGGCGGAGGGCCTCCAATTCCCACGTCTCGCACTATAAAATTGATTGGGATTGTGAAACTCCCCGCCAAATCGTAGTGGAGGGCCCGTTTGGGTGCGGCCTCCTCTGGAGATTATTATCACACCGACTCCTTCCAGTCATCCTTGTGTTGTTGTGGCACTTCTACGAGGCACCTCTATATCCTCTTTCTCTCCGATGCCTGGCAGGCAGAACTTGCAACAGTGTTGTGTTGGTCGCTTAGTGTGTCCATCGGCCGGGACGATATATAATTTATTTGTATGTGTTTTTCGCACGCTTCTAGTGGTGGTCACTGACAAACGCAATAGTAGCATGTGGTAGTCATACTCCAGTGCTGCGTATCGAGGAACTATAATGATAACAATTCAACCTTCACTCCGTATGCAATTAATCATAAATTGAATGATTCCTTCCGCCGATTCTCCCGTGCTTTCGAAGGACAGGACCTTGGCATTCGCTTTCTCACATGGCTCCTCCGATAATACAGTTCTTTGGATCTCGTCGGCCTCTAACAGGGTCTTCTCAGCCAAAACTAGCACCACGGACGGGAGCTGGGCTACCCCTTTGCAAATTTCAACGAAGGGGTTGATATTGGGCTGCGCCGCGTGTCTGCGGTCCATGTCATGAAAATATGATATGCCAGTGAGGTGAGGATTTCCTCTGTAACAAATTGAGACGGGCACAAATCGTCGCATTGTTTTCCTCACCTCGAACTTCGGATATGGTCCCATATCATGCCGAGAACATCCTTCCCGGCTACCTCTTGGCCGTTCTCGACGGCACCGATATCTGGAGTGACGAGCAGGGTAACTTTCCTTCTTTCTACGGTTACTTGAATGGCTGTGACGCGATTCGCTGCGAGTTTCAGATGGTAACGTTGGCCTGCAATGCTATGTAGAAACTACCCAGTACTGTTAGTCCAGATGACTCCGTTGGAGCTTATCGTATTCTTACGCAGGCCTTCCCGGAGTTCTTAGGCCCGATGATCCTGCGAGAAGCATCGTGTGTGATTTGGTTTACAGCCTAAGGAAATGTGCCACTCACGCGATGTTGATTTGATCCCCTGGATGCTTCGCGGAATCGGATGTGCCCCGAGGGATGATACTCTCTAGACGTTTGAAAATGGGGTTGGGATGCCTAGAACTAGCGTTGTGCTGGTTCAACTTCAATGTAATAATGAGTAAAGGCAGCCAAAGCTTCGCTCGAACGGACAGACCATGGTCAGAACCCAGTGTTAGTAAGTCATGCCAGAGGGAAATAGATGGTGTCTGCGAACGATTGAGAGTGGAAGCTGGGATAGTATTTACACATGTTTGTACCTGACCAGTATCTTTGAGCGGCGATAGGCTGCTTTCCTCTCATCATGCCTGGCATCGCTATGTCACCTTGCCCCGTGGACTGCAGTTGGCAACCTAGAAATGTTTGAGAAAGTTGCGCCGTGTGCCCCCTGCCATGGCTGGCCCGCTGCATGATATTGCAGACTTGGTAGCGTTCCGACGCGGACAGCAACCCCAAGGATGATACCTCGTGTGGGCTTCCGCGATCTAGCACCACTGAATTGGGATATAAACCTTTGGTGGTCCAAACGTCAGATCATGCTAAGGTAGGTATCGGCGACTATCCTCTCTTGTTCGCATATCTCAACCGTGCGGGCCTTGCAGACGCAGTAGCTTGGACTGTTCGCGATCGTGAACGTCAGGCAGGGCATCGTGTCACCCTTGTTTGATGCGACCTGCAGTAGCAGTCGTCGGTGCGCTCTTTCCCCCTGCAGCTTCTGGATCAGCGTTGGTGATGTGGCGTGCAATGGTCGTGAACCTAAACCCAGTGGTCTTTGAAGCCAACAACCAAATCACCATCCAGTAACATGCCGACAAAAAATTCGGAAGGGCATGGAGGGACAGACCCGGGTCTGCTCGGCTGATAGACCGTAGGAGATTCTTTCGATTTGAAGTACCTTCCCCCCGCTAATACTCATCACGATATCGACAATTGATTAGACGCAACCGCTCCGGGCGAGGGCAAACGGGTATCGTAGGTGATTTCTTGACTCACGAGGCTCCTTTTTCGCGATCGCAAAGCAGCACAGTCTGTTGCGAGTACTTCGGATGGACTTTTGGGTCATGAGTATACGTTCTTGAAATCCACAAATTTCCGACGTACATAAGTGACATATGTTTCATCACAATGTATTTATTCGAGTTAATCGATTGACTAAAGCTCGAGTCAACCTCGGAAATGGTGAGGAAATGATGGTGATGAACTGAACAAAATGCAATTGTCGTCCGTTTGAATTCGAGTAGGTCAGCTCTCAAAACCAATGACTTGTACGATTGAGCGTTACCCTTATGACTATCCGGCCGAGCGAGTAACCAAGCGTATATCTGTAAAGGGTGATCTGGATGATGTTGGTTACAATTAGTGCAATAAAATATGGTTGTGCTATGAGGAATCATGCAAGTTGATGGATAGGATGGTGTGGACAAGCAAGGATGACTACAGAGTAGGGACGGAGGTGCGGTGCGTTGCCAGAAGCAAACCAGAACGAAGGAGTAGCGAGGTATCAGAACCCCAAAAGTCGACTCTACGAAAGGAAGTATAATGACTTCTTGATCGTCTCCACCCGGAAATCGCCTTTCTTAGGAAGTGGGGGTATGAGAGCAGGCAAACCAATAAATTTGTCCGCCAAGAGGGTGTCCGCATCGATACTTTCTTCTTCTTCCTCCGACTCGGACTCTTCGTCCTCCGCGATGGCATGTGCCTTTGAAGACGCGCGCCTCTTCGCTCGCCGTTTCTTGGGTGCGTTGTCGACATTTGAGTCAGACGATGGCGTAAGTAGTTTGAAGTCGGAGGTGGATGGACATGAGGAGGGGGAAGTGATGGAACTCGCCGCTGTCTCAGAAACGTCTATCAGAGGGCCAAAGGTCGACTTGTGGATGCTCTTGATGGCGGCGGCCTCTTCCGGGGAAGCGACGATCCGAACACCAACCGTCTTCAATTTCTTAAGGACAGTTCCGACACGCAGCGATGCGAGAGGGACCTTGTAGTCGGCATAGCGGGCCTTGGATTCAACCTCGAGTTTACCCAAGATGTCCGAAGAGTGTAGAGCGATGAACGTATCCCGAATGATCGCCGACATCTGGTCAATGCTGCACGAGTGTGTCCAGTATGATTCATGAACGGAAGCAAAAACGATCCCGCGCGTCTAAGAAAGGGGTGATTAGACCAAGGTGTATAAACAAGCAAGAGACTCGGGTGTCAATATATACTTACCCTTCATTCCACTGAGGGCTGTCAGCATCATGTGAGTAGCGTCGAGGGAATGGATGAAGTTGGGAGGGAAAGCAGATGCTTGCTTCACGCTGTTGACTTCAGCGGGTGAATTGGGATCCGAGATGTAAACAGTCTGCAGGGCAGTCATGATTTGCTTGCGCTTCGTCTTGCGATACGGTTGAACGATCGGCAGCCCGAGCGGCGTGGTCCACACCACAGCCGCCATTTACTCCTTGCGAGTACGGCTCAAAATGTTCAAAGAGGAACCTTCCTTTCGTTGTTCACGCTGGATTGCCTCCTCCAACCGATCCACAGGAATAGATTTTGAGATCAGTCTAGCAAGCAGGGATGACTTACTGTGATCATAGAACAGTCTATACGTAATCTTCCCTTGTCATCCGTAACCAAGGAGGGCCGGTGTACTATTGTGGTTACGGGAGATAACTTACATAAGTCCTTAGGCAACATTCATGGTTTCACGTTTCATATTGGTCACGTGTTGTATGCCCGTGGCGGAATCGGAGCTCCCTTTCGGCTGTGTGACTGTACATGGGATAGTCTATTCTTCCCAGTCCCACGGCCTCACGTGCACGCGCACCTTGGCGAGACCCAGTGTACTCCACGTCAATTTACTCTCCTCTCACACTCTTATCCACGAATGCCTAGGCAGTAGATGTGAGGAGCTATAAACCGTCGATTAGCTTCGAAGGTTCCACTCACCTTTTAAAAAAGATGCGGCTATTGAATGCACACGTTGTTCTCGATCGGGAGAAGGAGATTCTGCACCATGGACCTTCCGCCAATGTTTTTGAGGATTTGGATGACAACATTGCTACATATGCAATATTGTCTCATCGCTGGGAAGATGAGGTCGACTATGATGAGATGGCCGGACTCATCCGGATGAACGACCTCTGCGGGAGCGAGGTCAGGCAGCGCACTGGGTACAAGAAAATCATCAAAAGTTGCGAACAAGCCTTGCTGGACGGATACAGGCGTATTTGGATTGATACGTGCTGCATTGACAGGCGGAGCAGCTCTGAACTGTCAGAGGCCATCAATTCCATGTATCGCTGGTACCGTACATCGCAGACGTGCTATGTGTACCTCAACGATGTGGAGGACGCTGTCTTCCCTACACGGCAAGACTTCCACAGGTTTAACACAACCAGCGGTTGGCCAGATTGGTTCTCGCGTGGCTGGACGCTCCAAGAACTTATCGCTCCGAAACAAGTCAAATTCTTCAACAAGAACTGGGTTTCCATTGGTGACAAGGAGAGTCTTGCGATGATATTAGAGAAAATCACAAGGATTCCTTTTGATGTTTTAAAGGAGGGTCACATTCCCAGGCGTCTCTGCACTGCTGAAATCATGTCTTGGGCAGCAGACCGAATGACAACGCGAGTGGAAGACCGTGCATATTCGCTGTTGGGCTTGTTCGGTGTGAATATGCCCATATTGTACGGGGAAGGCGAGAAAGCATTTCAGCGGTTACAGGTAGAAATCATCCAGGTGTCTGGCGACCACAGTATATTTGCATGGAATCCCAAGGGGCAATTTCAACAGATTGGTAGTGTTCTGGCAAGTAGCCCAAGCTACTTTCGGGGCTGCTCCGATGTCGAAAAGGTGGATTATGACCAGTTTGTCGACGAAATGATGAATTATCGTCGGAGCGGATTCGGTATCGCCAGGTGGCTACGCAGCAGCAAATTTGCATGCCTGAAGTCTCGAGACCGTGCTCTTCGCTCACAGGTTGCTATACTCCTTGTTACCAGCGTGGGCATTCAAGTTCGCTTACCTGTGGTACCCCATCGCGACTCTGAATCGGTCTTCAGAGCCATATTGGCCTGCCGAGACTACTTTGGAAACCTGATTACCGTCGACCTCAAAACCCTTGGACCTAGCTCTTACAGGATTCCTGCCGCTGGATGTCTACGCTCGCGTCCGGAATTTAGGACCCTTCATCTCGCACGCCCAGCTGCCTATTCCGATGAAGGGCAACACCATTTTAAACTTGACGATAGACATGCCGTATACTACGGTTTCACCCGCCGTGGTACCTTTCCGCGCGAGTTCACGGGCGATTCCGTCACTTTCTCATCTGTCACAAATGATCTTGTCATCATAGCCTACGGCAACGACGATAGCAGATCTCGCTTTGCAGTCGCCCTCACACACTTCCTTGGCCATGCAAGCGTGCAGGTGGTCAATGACCAATGCTCTGCAGATCAAGAGGTTTCATGGGCAGCTTTCGCTAAGAAGGCGTATGATTTGCTCTGGGTTGCGCCTGACGAGTGCCGCGTAGATAGTGGAATTAAGTGCGCTCACCTTCCACGATCTATCTGGGATGCGAGGGTGGTCTGGGACACTAGGAATACGCAGACCAATGTGATGATTGACGTGGAGCAGTGCCCCGGTTGTTGTATCGGGCCACGCGAGTGCACGATCGCGTCTGTCAGTACTCTACTCTGTGCCTATAGACCTAATCATTTTATATTATTTTAGAATGATCGAAACGATCTTGATACGCCGGGGTTCATGAAGACAGTTCACAACCTTCGTGGGTTGAAGTTGGATGGGAAGGATGTTTGGCTTTGCGACTGTTCTGACAAAAGAATCACAGTAAGCCGTAATACTCGTGTTAACGCTTGCAATGACTCTGATTCACTCAGTTGGGTGACTATGGCGTATATTCCAATGGCAGTTTCAAACCTGATGGCAACATATTCGAGGATATGCACACACTTGGCATCGACCTCGCGGACCCAGCTTATCACCCGGTGATCTCCCGCGTAACCAACGATGCGCACATATTACAACTCGTGCGGGATCGCCTCGGCGTTTCAGTGGAATTTCAAGGCGCCCCGCAGGGCCTCTCACTTCCGAGCAATCAGAAATTCGTCCTACTACTGAAGGCCTTGTCCGTACGTCTTTCCGAAAAACATCTGGTGACGGTTACCATACAATACTCAAACCCCCACGGACTTGATGGGGAGGGAAGACGACGGAAATCGGAAGGTGGTAAATAGTCTCCAAGGACAGTATCATTACTCCTGTTTGACCTTGGACATTAGATTTGACATCCACAACTTGTGGTCACTCCACGGGGTCCAGTGTCCTTGTCTCCCTGTGCACCATTGCGAGTCCACAAGTCTGGCGCAGAGAACCGGCCTGCGCACGGAGAAGGGAAAAGTTCAAAACTATTCGGTAAGGCTATCGGAGACTATATTGTTACTCCGCTCATGTTGTGCTTCGGAATATAGGAAACATTTTTACACCTTAGCGAACCTGGTACCTACTCATGCCATTCCGCAGCATCGACCTCCAGGAACCGAAGTTGGTCACGACTTTGCGGTGGGTTGGACAATTGCAAATAGCTGCACTTAGATCCCATGAGAACATACTTACGATGGAAACAGAACAGACGGATGGAGCGTGGAGCAATCAAGTTCTTCTCGGAAATATTTGGTTTGGATATTTTGAAAGATTATGTATTTATCAATTCTCTCGATGCTTCTACCTGTTCTTACTCTCAGAAATCAGGTCGGGGAGATAACGTTCTTCAAAGAGTTTCGCTCGATGATGAGCATTGCTGGTTCAGGAGGTGGTCTGTCGGCACGCCCACTCACATCGCTAGGCACTCCTTCCAAATCCAGGGTAGGGCAAAATCCACGCACTGGGAAAGCGGCACCTCCCTTGGTCAAGAAATGCAGAGCTTTAGGTCCACTGGCCGACTTTCATCAGTATGTTGTTGCGAGGCGTCAGGTGCGGCGCGAGGTGAAATCCATATCACAAACACTGAGCGTCGGGGTAAGTATGATTGTCAGCCAAGAGTCGTCCAGACTAATCTAGATACCAAAGTTGCTCGAACACATCCATACTGCTATTCTCGATGCATCTGAGGATAAAACGTGAGCAATATTACGTATCTTATATTGCCTCCTTTTTCCTCGGTATTTATACCCTAGTTTTAGGCGTGGCATCCGGGATACTACTGATGCGAGGTAAGTGAATGCCCCGTATCGTGTGGTAGGCCCCTTGAGCGCTCTTTGCAGGCGGGTAGATATCCATTCTACGGTGCAAGAGATAAGGGCCCTCCAAACGTCACTCGATGCCACGGATGACGACGATGAACAACGGGCATTTGAGGAGGACGTGACAGGAAAGGCAAGGATACCTTCAAGATGTTACAGCTCAACGCTGATTGCTCCTTTTTTAACAGATCTTGTGGATTTCCTGGTGTGGAATCCTCTCAGAAGTGGAACAACTATTGGCAGAGGTAGGCCAACTGTCTTATTGTTGTGATTATCATCTTAGATGCTTTAGGTTGTGAATTACATTCGGAGGGAAAGAGATTCGATGACACCGGAAGGTGTCGACCGCTTTCGCCAAGGATTGCTTGAAATCGGAGATATTATCCTGAAGGCAACACACCATCACGACCATGATGACGACCTAACCCACTTGCAGCGGTAGGCAACGTCATTCGGCGCGTGATATCGATACTAATTGATGAATACGACTAATCTATCTTCCCAGGATCATGGTTGATGCAGGCGCAGGTGTATCGAGACAGCAGTTGTGGCTTGCTGCACGGATTCCAGAACAAACGAGTCAGCCGAGTATACCTGTTGGTCGGCGCGTCTGCAGCGCGTCTGAGAAGTCCAAGTGACAACACCGGGGTGTGTTCCACTGGTGATCGAGAACTAGGGAGATCGTCATCAATAGGAATCGTAGTCAGAATATATTGGCTCACTCTTCAGCGGAAGAAATTTCTGCGCTGGCTGACCACGTGGTAACAGTACTACAGAAGGGGCCTGACATGTCTCTCTTACGAGAATGGGCATAGTGTCCCATGGCGGTGGAGGCCTCGTGGCCGGTTGGATCCGGCGCGAGCACCGCACGGAAGCGAAAATGACCTCGGTTGGAACTAAAGTTCCTTCTGAGGCCGTGACTTTGGAGCCGTGTGCGTGGGAGAAGCACCAGGTACACTGGCCTTGCTGTGGGGGTCGTAGCTCCCTGGCATCATAACCGTGGGATGCTGTCTTGCACAGCCAACTCTCTGTATAGAGCCTAAATGGTGTTGGAAGAGCAGCGGCTTGGGTAGCAGGCAAGCCCCTTGATAAGAGTTTTTGCAGGCTCGAAACTACAGGTCCTAGTAGGCCGCTCTTTAGTTTTACTCTACGCGTACTGTACACGACCTAGCTAATTCTAAGAGAGGGGTGTCTGACGAGCATAGTAAGTAGATGGTCGGTCCAACTACCTCCATCGCTATAGAGCAATCAACCCCTATGTACCCATCTTACATAATGATACTACTGATAGCTCTGCCAACCTCATCCTATCCTCTTGCTCTCACCAAACCATCGGCCCTGTCCTGCACTTTGGTTGCTGGAGCGGCAGGATCGACGTGGCTGAATCGTCTCGGATATGACATAGCACGTATGGAATGAACTTAGATGTCGTCAAGCATTTTTCTATTCGTCCACAGAACGAACATAGATGTTAGTCCTTTTCGTCAACAATAGTCGTTTGAGAGGTTCCCCTTTGAATGCTTGCACAGGATGGCAGGGTGAAGACAACACCTGTGTAGTCGGGCCGGGGAAGATTGGGATAAATCTGGCGATACTTCGTTGCCTCACGTTAAGCGTATGGAGATCAAATCGAACTCACAGATGTCCCTGTCGAGCGCCCATGGACACAACGCTTCTTTGCGTCGCCGCTAAACAAGAACAAGACCGGGCCTCATGCTTGACGTGTGTACCTTCTTTTAAAAACCCGCAACCCGCAACGAGGGTCAAATTACTTAAAACCTCTGTTGTTCACTGCCAGACGTATAAAGCACACCATTTGAAGAACCGCTAGATGATCTAGGACCAGCAGATGGTGCGCATGACTTGCAGTTCTTGGTTTGGCTTTAAGCTTGCCACTCACCTCTTAGAAGATGCGGCTATTACATGTGCAAACTGTTCTGGACAGGGAAGAGGGGATCCAAGGAGCTGGACCGCAAGCTGAGATCTTCAAGGAACACCATAATGTTCCAGTGGAATATGTGATAGTGTCACATCGGTGGGAAGACGAGGTCAACTATGAGGAGATGGCTGCGTTTATGGGGATGGACGACCGCTGTAGGAGCAACGTCAGGCAGCGTACTGGCTACAGGAAGATCATCAAGAGTTGCAAACAGGCAAAGCTAGACAAATACGAGTGGATTTGGATCGATACATGTTGCATTGACAAGCGGAGCAGCTCTGAACTTCAAGAAGCCATCGGTTCCATGTATCAGTGGTACGAACGATCACAAAAATGTTATGCATACCTCGACGACGTCGAAGACTCCAGCTTTCCTATTAAACAAGACTTCAGCAAGTTTCACAAAGTCAACGGTTGGCCAAAGTGGTTCTCGCGGGGCTGGACGCTCCAAGAGCTCATCGCTCCGAAACAAGTCGAATTCTTCAACAAGAACTGGGTTACCGTTGGTCGTAAGGAGGAACTCGCAGAAGCCTTGGAGAAAATAACGCGGATTCCCATCGATGTTCTGAGGGATGGGCAGAAGCGGACGTGTTTCTGTGTCGCACAAATCATATCTTGGGCAGCGGATCGTGAGACGACGCGACCAGAGGACCGGGCCTATTCGCTAACGGGACTGTTTGGCGTGAAATTGCAGATGACGTATGGCGACGGCAAAAAAGTGTTCCAGGAGCTACAGCTGGCAATCATAGAAAAATACAGTGACTACAGCATATTCGCATGGAATCCGAAGGGACAGTTCTGCGAGTTTGGTAGTGTCCTGGCCAGCGACCCGAGCTACTTTCGGGATTGCCACGACGTCGAAAAGGTGGAACCTGTTGAGGTCATCAAAAGACTCGGCATCACTCGGAGCCAACTCGGCAACCAACTAGGATCTCAAGATTGTGCTTTTCTCGGACCGCTGGGGCTTTTCAGGGTTACCAATGTGGGCATTGAAATCCGCTTACCTGTGGTGCCCCATCGCGACTCTGTGGAGGTCTTCAGAGCCACATTAGCCTGCAGAGACTACTATGGAAACCTGGTCACTATCGACTTCAAAACTGTTGGATCTACCTCTTATAGGATTCCTGCCTCTAAATGCCTTCGACACTCGCGTCCGAAACTTGAAACCCTTTATCTCGCTTGGTCAGCTCCCTCCCACGGCGGAGTGCAGCACCGTTTCAAACTCGACGATAGACATGCCACATACTACAAATTCGAGCGTTGTGGTACCTTTCCGCGCGAGCTCACGGGCGATACTGTCACATTCTCATCTGTCACAAATGATCTTGTCGTCATAGTCTACGGCAACGACGATAGCAGATCTCGCTTTGCAGTCGCCCTCACATACTACCTTGGCCATGCAAGCGTGCAGGTGGTCAATGACCAATGCTCTGTAGATCAAGAGGTCTCATGGGCAGCTTTCGCCAAGAAGGCGTATGATTTGCTCTGGGTTGCGCCCGTCGAGAGCCGCGTAGATAGTGGGGTTAAGTGCGCTCACCTTCCACAATCAATCTGGGATGCGAGGGTTGTCTGGAAAACTAGGAATACACAAACCGACGTGATGATTGACGTGGGGCAGTGCCCCGGTTGTTGTATCGGGCCATACGAGTGGGCGGCTACCTCCGTTAGTATTCTTTTCCCAGTATGCTGCGACACGCATGTTTAACTGCCTGGATCGCCGCAGAATGATAGAGACTGTCTCAATATGCCCGGGTTCATGAAGACCGTTCACAATGTTCACGGGCTGACGTTAGGTGGGGAGAACGTGTGGCTTTGCGAGTGTTCTGGTCAAAGGATTACAGTGAGTTGTGATACAAGTGGCGTGGTTCAGTGACCCTGATTCAATCAGTTGGGTGACTATGGCGACTATTCCAATGGCATTTTCAAACCTGATGGCAACATATTCGAGGCTACGCACGCGCTTAAGATGGACCCCACGGATCCAGCTTATCGTCCAGTGATCTCCCGCGTACCCGGCGATGAGATTGTATTACATCGCATTCAGAGTGGGCACGGCGTCTCAGTGGGATTTCGCCTTCAGGACGACTACCCGACACTTCATCCACCCCAGGGCTCCTCACTTCCGAACAATAAGCAACTCGTGGAGCTGCTGAAAGTCTTGTCCGTGCGTCTTGCCAACAAACATTTGGTGACAACAACCATACAACGTTCCGATCTTAACGGAGTCGGCAGAGCGGGGAGACGGAGGGAAGCGGAAGGTGGTAAGTACTCTCTAAGGATGGCATTATATCTTCGTTTGATCCTGACATCGGATTTGGCGTCCTTGACCGGCGGTCACTCCATAGGGCCAGACGTCCTTGTTTCCTTGTGCACCATAGCGAACCCACAAGTTTGGCGAAGAGAACCGGCCTGTGCACAGAGAAGGAAACTGTTCAAAGGGATCCGGTTAGTCTGTAGAGAGTGTGTTTCGCAGAGTTGCTGAAATTATGTTTTGGAACATAGGAAACACTTTTATACCCTAGCGAACTCGGTAACCATTACATTCTACCTGTTGCCAAGTGCTGGAATTAGCTAATTCATGCCATGCGCAGCATCAACTTCCAGAAGCCAAAGCAAGTCGTGAATCCACGGTACGTTGGACTACTACATTGGACGCGCGAAGATACGCTTATGGCGGCAACAGAGTAGACGAAGCGCAGTCAAGTTCCTCTCAAACATATTTGGTGTAGAAACTTTGGAAAAATATGTATGTTACTTGCCTATTCTCTCACTATGTCAAGCTTGAGCCTGGTAGGTCGGGAGGATAACATTCTTTGAGGAGCTCCGCTTGATAACAGGACAGCGCGGAGCCTTAAACATCCGGGATACTGATAATGCAACCACAGGAGATGGTCCGTCGTTGCGCCTAGCGACATCCTGGTGGAGTCCTTTCAGCTTCAGGGCAGCGCGGAACCCACGCACCCCAGTAGTGACACCTCCCCTGATCGAGAAATGCAAAGATTTCTGTCCAATGGTTGACTGCCGTCGATATCTTGTTGCGAGGCAACAAGTGCGGTGTGAGGTGAAGTCCATATCACAGACACTGAGCGTTGGAGTGGGTATTGTCGTCAGCCAAAGGTGGTCTAGGCTAATTCTAGTCATGAAAAGTTACTTGAGCACATCCATACTGTTATCCTCGATGCGCCTGCGGATGAAGCGTGAGCATCTTTTTCAAAGACCCCCATTTTTACGGTGTATTATAGCCTAGTGTCAGCGATGGCGTCCAAGATGCGACATGTGGGAGGTAAGAACGCCTTCTGACGTTATGTAATCCTTCTGAACGCGCCCGCGGCGCAGCCCCCCAGATGTCCACTCTATGCTGCAAAGGATAACGTCGCTCCAAACGAAACTCGATGGGACCGATGACGAAGATGAACAGCGGGCCTTGGAGGAGGACGTGACCGGACTGGCAAGGATATGTTCAACTTCTGTAAACTCGAGGCTGACCGCTCGTTTGCTAATAGATCTTGTGGATCTCTTGGTGCGGAATCCTTTTAGAAGTGAAACAACGATTAGCACTGGCCAGTTGACTCACTTATTTCCATGCTGATACCGTCTGAGATGAAGCAGGTTTTGAATTACGTTCGGAATGGAGGGAATTCGATGACTCCGGAAGTCCGCGACCATTTTCGCCAGGGTTTGGATGAAATCGGGGAGATCATTAAGAAGACACCCTGTGTCCATGTGGATGATGACCTGGCTCACTTGCAGCGGTAGGCGACGTCGATGCATCGTATTGGTGTAAATTGCTGAGGGTGAACGACTGTTGTCACAGGACCATGCTTGATGCAAGAGCAGGCATATCGAAACGTCAGTTATGGCTTGCTGCCCGAGACGAAGAGCAAAACAAGTGGTCAAGTATACATACTTCGAGAGACGACCACCCTGCCACCCCAACACATTTGATCAAACACCATATTCACTGTCCGGCGAACCCTGGATATTAGTGATACTGTCCGAGTAGGTTCCACCCCTGTTGTTGATAGGACTCGTTTAGTAAACAAATGTCGACTCACCCTTCCAGGCAACAAGCCTCCAGGTTCGCTGACTGCACTGTAACATTTTCCTTACAATTTGACTTTTTGTAATAATTTTGCTGTTGAAACCGAGAACGATAACAGTCTGCAGACCCACGTCGCCAAATAATGTGGATGGTACTAATCTGCCTTCCCTCCTGATTTGATCTATTTCACATTAGCGTGTGGCAGCGCCGCCATCGTGGCTTACGCAAGTACAAAAGCGTCCACACTTCGGCCTTTGATTCGCTGATAAGTAGACGTCTCTGAGACAGCAGCGAGTCCATTACGTCTGGAATCCTATCGAATCCACCTCCAACCCCAACTCGGACCCAATAACACGCCTAAAATGGGGTAGTTCAAGATTGATTTCGACTGACAGTCAACTTGGAGCTGGTTTGGGGATCGATTGGGGTTTGGATCCTGAGGGGTATATGACGCGTTATCCAGGACTAAATGATTCTCGTGTGCGACGTGTCGATAGATTTCGAACTCAGATAACCACTGCCAAGCATTGCCAAAAACAGGAGCGCGAAAGTGGTTCTGGTAACACAAAGTTGATACTGAATTCAGCTGTTTTCGGTGAATTCCGTGAGACAAAGTCAGATGAAATCCGAACCCAAATCGGATCTTGGCAAATTGACAGTCGAAACCGATTTTGAACTACCTATTAATAGCGAACGGAGAGATGCACGGCTTCAACAACACATGCTATCGCGAAGGACGAGGAGTCCGAGGCAGAGGAGGAAGGTGTCGATGCAGACAGCCCGTTGGCGGGCACATTAACCTGCCTGGCCTCGTAGCCTGTTCCCTGGGAAAGGCGATCTTCAGGTCTTGTCGCAGAATCAGCTTTCGGAGTTCTGATATCTCGCCGCTCATCACTCTGGTTCGCTTCGGGTAATGCACTTCAGATCCAGGTCTCCGCTTTGTAGTCATTCTTGCCCGTCTACGCCAGAATAGGATTCCTCTCCATCAACTGACACGATTCTTCGTACCTCAACGATAATCTATTACATAAACTAATCATAACCATCAACATCCAACCTGCCATTTACATATGTTCTGTCATTGTGAATGAACAGGTCACTTAGCTCTCTTGCCGGGCGGTGTAGCTTTGGCTCCAAGTAATTGACAGGACCGTGAAGAGAATTAGCAGGAGAAATAACTTACACCGCATACGTCTTTTATGACTTAGTGCTCAGGGAAGTCTGGGTTGCGACTACACACTGCCATATGTATATTGCATGAGATACACCCACAGCATATAGAAGAGGATATTCAACTCATTGGTCCCCTGGCTCCAATATCTGTAGGGACAGGAACGCTGGTACTACAGGCTATACGTTCGATTAGTAGAACACGGAACCCTCGTCTCAGATCACAGGAATTTCCGACACATGCACTGGTCTAGTGTGTCAATATTTCAGTCGGTGAGCGATACGTGAGACTCACATCCAGGCGCCGAATTTGGGCTTTCAGCCAGCTTTGGCGGAATTGCGGAGGGCTGATCCCCTTGGGAGTCCAAGATGTTTCTCCCTGATATGACGGATAAAACTGTGTCGTCGCACGCTCTGCCCACATCCATTCCACTGGCAGACAACCACCACCTGGCGAGACAGCGCTCTGACATTGTGACAAGTCGCAAAGTGTGTTGAAAGTGAGGCGTAGGTGATTAAACACGAGCAGGAGCTTCCGTCCTCAATTCCATACTGGCATATTTGTGGCGCGAGATTGGCATGCTCACTGGCACGAGACTACAGACATGCAAGATGTGAGAGGCGGGCCACAATTGTAAATAAAGCAAATGTCGCTTACTTCGTTTTGTGACCCTGCATCACCAGGCTCTTCACGACAGGAAGTGTGCTGTCGGAGACCTTCCTCAGAATTGCAGGCAGTTGATCTCCTTGCATGTCCAAGATGCTTCTCGCGAATGTGACGGACAAAATTGTGTCGCGAGCATTTTTCGAAACACCCTTCCCACTGACAGGTAACACGCGCCCCACGGTAGATGTCCTTTACTCCGTGACTCTCAAAATGCGCTGGAACAGTAGCATAGGTAATCGGCTGCAAACAGCGCTTACTACCTGGACCCAAGTAGAGACAAAGTTTCGGTGTGCAGTTGGCTTGCTCGTGGGTATGCTCATGAGCACGACCCTACACAAATACGTGGAGTAAAAGGCAGGCTATTGTCAATTGCAAAAACGAACGCTGCGTACTTTGTTTTTGGGTCCCACACTGGGGATTGCTGTGTTACCCACCTTTATGGTGATTTATGGTGATTGAGCAATCATTGGCGTGCGTATGAGCCTACACTTCACGCACTTCAGCTGATCCTATAACCATAAGGCTACCAGACGTCTAGGACCTGTCAGGACAATGTGTGATCCGATGGTTAGCCAAGCGGGGGTTGGCCGAAACGTGCTGCGGACGAATGCAATCGACGCTGCTTACCTCGGTTATGCACCTGGCGGACACGAATGTCTGCTAGGGTTTGGATATAGAACAGAAGTAGGTAGCGCCCACTTGGAAGGTTTATATGACCAGGTGAGACGTGAGACACGTGGGCTGTGGCACTCCTGTACTATATGGTACATTCCATGCTTACTTCCGGTGCACATGTAATCACCTAGGCTCCCTTGTTGGAGGGCTAGTACATATGTTTGCATATATTTGGACAACACGATTTTTCAAACTCAGCCTGCCTTTGCCCTGATGGTGTCTCGTAAGTAAACCTTGTTTGCGGGGTTGATTAATATGTGAATAACTTTTATGGGCATGACGATACCATATATATGTTATTTACTATTACAATATTCACACAAATATTGTCAGGGTTAGACACGTTGGCAACGTCGTGCCACATGGCAACAGCACTTGCCGAGCACTCGAAACTTTGGGAGGTTTCGAGAGCTTGAAAAGTCAAATCTTGCGGATACCCGTACCTGCCAATGTCCATGCTTTGTGCCTGAAAATGTTTACGAGCCGACGCTGGAGGAATGATACACCACGCCGGAGACTGAGAGTACGCACATTACCGTGTCAGTGACAAGGACGAAGGTGGGCACGATATCGCAACCCCCCCTACTTGCCGTCAGCGCTCAGCGTTGACCCAACAACGTGTTCCCATCGTTGCACTGACCAGTTGCCACCATCACCCTCAAGACCACCACGTCAAGCCTCGGCAATGTTCACATCTTCGGAGCGCCAATGTTTATTACTTGGAGCCCGAAACTTCAAGTTTCCAAGCTCCAAACCCGGTTTTCAAGCAAATGAAATATGTACGTTGAGAAAAATAGGAGTATTGTTTACGCTGGAGTCTGAACGCCACGCTTACGGAAGACCTTAGATTGACCGGGGTTTAACGTTTACCCACGTCCATGGAGGGCTATCAGCCATATCACTACAGTATTGGGAGAGTATTGGTCCAGGACCCGTTTTGGTGGACATCGCATCGCTCTGGCCTGCAGCAAAGTATACCCTCTCCCTTGCTATTTAGCTTCAAGTAAGCTGTGAAAAACTGTTGTTTTACGTAAACGGTTGAAGTGATACGAACGACCGCGGAGTCCCAAGGACTTGGTAAATGTAGTGAACTCCGAAACGTGCCAATGGGAGTCAGGCTGAGAAAGTCTTCTCGAACTTATGTATGTACTACTCCGGCAGTTCCCCGTCCGTCTCCGCACACCCTTTCAAAGCTTGCTCGCATATCGCCAAGAGGATGTTTTGAGTGACAGGGTCGACGAGTGCACTGGTACCAGATCCGTGGCAGTTGTCTGCCGCATCGCGAACATCATCCGCAGGGGCAACGAAGCGCAGGAGCCTTCCTATGCCTGTTACTGTGGCTCGCGTCAACAAGGCCAACGAAGGCGGTGGTGATGCACTCCCTAGCGTTCGAGGATGTCCATCGGCTCGAAGAGAAGCTGAGCCAGCCACAGGCGTGTTCCCAGGGACAGGTGCATCGCCCAATGTAACCGAGTCCGTCGGTGGTAAAAGGGCAATGTGGAGAACGGAGCAGAGATACCAAGCTGCATCCTTGGTGGCGAGAGTCCGGAAGAGGTTTTCCCGGTGGGCCTCTTTTGCCTCGTGTATGGCCGCTTGCAACGTTACGTTTGGATTCTTGGCGTTCGACGCGTTGTGGGTAGCGGTACTCTCACGTGCGGAAAATGTATGTGTCGTTGTGTTGTGTGTGGACGCAGGCGTGGCAGGAGAGCATGTGGCCGCGTTTGCAGTATGTGAAGGACGGGACTGGTTTGCTTGAGATAACGTATAATCCAAAGAGCTGGAGGCACCACTGGCTGGGATGTCGTACAATGCCTCAAGTTCGCGGATTGCCTCGAGGCCCAGACGTTCCCTGACACCGCTACTCATGCCACATGCAATGGACAGTGCGCTCGTCTGTGCAGTAGACGAAGACAGTGACTCCAGAGCACGGGCTGCCATCCCGAGAAGTGCTAAGACATCTGCACATACGTTCGGCGGGGCTGGATGGGAATGAGAGTCAGAGGGCGCAGGAATGGAATGTCCCGTTAGATCTGCATCGCGGGCAGGAACTTCCCTATCCTTGGCTTTCTGGTTTGCTTTCCCCTTTCCCGCCTTTGTCTTTGTAGCGTCCTCCTTCGGTTTTCCCTTTGCTTGTTTTTCCTTAGCCTTGCCTTGCTCCTTCCCTGCAACATTCGCAGCAGGCTCGCATCCTCCCTTAGCTTTGACACCGGGTTTATTTTTGGTGTTGGCACCCGCATTGACGGCTGCATCAGCGCCTTCGATGATAGGAAGAAGACGCGCCCAGCAGAGTGGTCGTAATGCGCGCACGAACGGAAGAAGGATCAGTTCTAGCAGAACGTCTATGACTCTATTGAGTTGATGATAACCAGATAAGTCCCGAGAGCTAGGTTGTTCGCTGGAAACGAGTAGGGATCGCACCGAGTCGTTGGCATCCAAGGACGACAAATCCTCGCAAGCTTTAAGAAGGGCGGGGAAGGCAGCAGTTAGGGTGTACGCGAGGAGAGGGTAGCACATGGCTATGGAAGCACAGGTCAGGTTTTCGTATCGTCCCCCCAGTGACGGTGACGGTGTTGACAGTACCGTGGTGGAGTGTGGTGGAAGTCGTGGTGATGACATTTGTGATGGTAGGCTACCCACGATAGGAGATGATGTTGCGGCAATGATAGGATTATCTCCGCCCTTTACGAATAGAAACGCATATATGGCTTCGATAGCACGGATCATCGCGTCCGCAAGGCGACAGACGTAAGTCTCCATACGTCCTTCCTTGTGGGCTTCTGAGCTGGACGCGGAGAACGATGATAGAAGGGCGCCGCGTAGGCAATTATACGAAATAAGTAGCGAGGGTCCAGGCGGGTATAGGGAGTGGATGAAGTCGGACCAGCCTGGATAGTTGTCCGTGAGGGTAGATAGCCATGCAGGACAGTGGTAACGTATCAGAACCCTGTTTCTCACCTGTACGTACCAAATCCCATTTCCAAGTAGAGTCACTGGGGTCTTGTTGTTTGTGTTTCTTCTTGGCTTTCTTCTTCGGTGGTTGCGAGGATGACTCCTTTCCCTGTATCTGAGCCTGCGCTTGTGCGACATCGTGACGAAGTTGGACGAGCTCTACAGTGAGGTGGGACGCCATGCACGATAAGCAGCTGTGATATGCGTACCTTGCTGGTCAGCGTCCTGTCTTGCCTTGGTTTCCTTGAGTTGGCTCTCGAGATGCAGTGCATGGGCTCTCCATTTCTTTGCATTGTCTTGGGTCTGCGAAGAGATGGGCTGGCTTGAAAGCGGAAACCGGGACTGAAGGTCTAGGACGTATGCTACGCAAGAGCGTTTCAGTGCATGGATGAAGACGTTCGCGTTACTGACATGTGGTCGACTGCTCCCTTGGCTTGTGCTTGAGTGCTGCATATGCCTGATACCGTGAAACACGAGCCCGACACGTACGTCCGCATACTTACGATGGCTATTCTGATGACGGTGGATGGCTCAGTCGCCATACTCGACAGCGACGACACTCGGATGTTTTGGGTCGTAAGCACGGAATCGGAATCGGAACAGACTACGTCACACCAAGAACAGATTTGATTGAAGACGAGATGGACGAGTACACAGCAGAACAGAAAATAAAAGGCACACAGCGACGGTGGAACTACTTGGTCTGTTCGTGCTCCTCCACTTTTGCCTCGAGATCGGCCTGGGCTTTAAGGTCAGCTTGCTTTCTCGACGTGTGATGAAACAGTCAGCTCTTCGCTGTAAACTTCAACGTACAAGTTCCTTCTTCTTTTTGTCTACCTAGACCTGGTATAAGTATGGAACGTTCCAAGGATCAATGACATACGTACCTCTGCCCTGAGTTTGCGCAATAGCTCTGCATCGTGCTTGCGAGCATACTCATCTTCCATCCGTTAGTCCCTAAGTTCCGAGGTACGTGTTGGATGATCACCTTCATGAGCCCTTTCCTTCTTCCTGCGAGAACGACGTTCAACACCTGAACCGTGAAGGTCGTAAACTAGTGCTTACCCAAATTCTTTTGTCTGAGCAACCGAACCCTCACTTCGTCCACTGTAGGCCCTCATTCCAAGTGGCACACGTCTTGCAGAGACAACGCGAGTTACACGAGCGAGCATGTCGAATGGTCCGTCAAGGTATGAGCTTGCCCGACACCGGCCGTCTTTACCCGTGACCCCAAGCGTCACACAGTCACGCTTCCCTTCATCCTCGCCTCGACTCGGTCTTTGACCTCCAGACATGTCTTCTTTGCGTTTACTCAGACAAGCGGTGAGTCCAAATCCACAGGTAGACAATTCACCGTTTAATGACTGCGATTAGGCTCGCTCTGCACGGACGTTCTCTACCTCGGCCTCGAGTCGTAGAGGTATGCAATTCCGCTTTTCGCCGATTTACAACACAACTCACAACGCGTTTTACTCGTACAGACATCGTGCAGGAACTCTATATTAAAGAGCTAAGAGCTTACAAGCCTTCTCCTGTCGTGAGTGGCCCGCCCTTTTTTAATTGCCCATTCTCCAATGCCGCGTTTCCGCAGGCAAAAGACGCTCACCTCGGTGCCGTCAAGCCATTCTCTCCCATACAACCTCCCAAACCACCCACACTACCGGTAGACCTTGCCGCTGAGCTGGCGGCCTACGACGCGGCCGAGCCTACCACGACCGGCGAGTCTGCAGCCACAAGTTCAGCAGGCGAATTTGGACAGGGCGCAGAGGCTTTCTTGACATTCTTGGAGGCCGACGTGAAACCAGCAGAAGCACACCACTGAACGTAGATGAGATAGACGGTAGACGATATCTGTGTGCCTCCACGTAAATCCACTACCGTGGCCGAGCCAGAGTCACGTCGCTGATACCTGAGTAATCCTACTTCACATAAGTAAATTACGATCGAGCCAACAACTTCAGACTGTGTTGACATGGAGCCTCCCACAAAGAAAGCACGCTTACGAGGACCAGACGGCTTTGAGAAACCTAAATCTTCGTACAAGCCACCAGACAGCATCACAAGGCCTGGTTTGTCGTTCAAATCCACATCCTCTGCAGTCGAATTACCGCGAAACGGTAGCAATAAACCTCCCACAAAGCCCAGTTCTGCTCATCGACCCCGAAATCCTTTCGTATCGCGGCCATCTGGTGAGGCTGGACCAAGCAAGCCGAGCACTTTACCCGGCAGACCGAAACCTCTCTCTACAGGACATTGTCCACGGCCAGCCCCAGACGATATTGCCTTGAAAGCTCTGAGAGCTCCAGCCTTCACCAAGCTAACTCATGCTGGAGACAAGGCAGCATCACCTACGAGCTTGACGACGCTGCGTACGACGTTCAAGCCCCTGTCGACGCCATCTGAAAAGCTTAGATCAATCCCGAAGCCTCCTCCACTTCCAACCCATCCTAAACCGACAGCGCCTCTCAAGCCTCTCGCACCTCCCCCTCCCGTGCCAGTCCAGCCACCCCCATCCCCATCAAAGAACGTGAAGACGATATTAACCACTAGCGTCGCGCAGGCTATTGATCCTACCAAGGATGGTACAGGAGCAGACTTGCTTGCGTTATTTCTGCAGCAGCACGGTCATACATTTACTTCATCTACCGACCGAGAATTGCAAAGGGGCATCACAGTAAGTCCAAGGAAGCAGTCATATGGCAAGGATCCCAAGTTTATTCGGTAAGCCAAGTTTATTGGGTTCGCAAAACACCGTCCTTATCGTGCCGTGTACTGTAGTGGAGGACTTGCCGAGCGAGCCCAACGCCATCTTTCGTCTACGCAGACCGACTTTACTTTGTGGAAGCGTCAGATAGAGAAAAAGCTGGAGTCAACGTCGATGATCACGTCTGACATGCAACTCCGTATCTTGAAGATATTTCAGGTCATAAAAACACCCGAGAAGCCACGCTCTATGCCCGTCGCGCGTTCCGGTCTAGCTCTTTGTCGTCTCGCCAGCCGACACAAGCTTGCGGATGATCTCACGACTGGCACGTACGTTGTACTCTTCAGCTTCGCGCCTACCGATTGTGGCAGCGGTTCGACTATCAGTAGTAGTGCTGAGTTATTTTCCGAGGGCAGAGACGTAGATGTGTGGATGCCATGGCACAAGGTGGACGTGTCGAGCGTTGGAGACACGGAAGTTCAGAGAATCTTCTCACAGCTTGATACTTTAAATCCGCCACACATTTTGTTAATCGTGTCGAAGTTTCGTGTTCGCAGTCCCAGGTAGTCTGCGATGTAACCCTAACAGATGGGCTTCACGCACGTTGCGTATGTACTATGCACAACCCAGCGGTGTCTCGTCCTCCGAATATGTAGCGTGGTTCGTTTGTCGCTGCCTGTGAGAACTTCGCCTTTGTACTCTTTATGGGATGGTCGGGATAGTAACACTACCCCTGGGTTCAAACAGGTTCAAACGTGTTGCATGTGTACTTCGGTCACATGCGCCGTTTTGTATCAGATATGCTTCCCAATCATTTCCCTGACAACATTCACTTCAGCCAAGTTTGGCATAACCTTGTGCGCGAAATCTGCTCCTCTTTAGCCGTTGCATGCAGACATGCAAAGAACGAGACAACGATGTACCTTCTTGGTCCCGACTCTCAAGCGCGGCTACATGATCCTGGCCCTTGCTTGCGCTTAAAATAACTTCGATATTCGGCTTCGTGTTCGACACGTGTAACCCTCCCTTGAAAATATACGGTTCGTTTCAAACGTCTGTTCGTCCTTTGCCGTAAAATACTCCGGTTCATCTAAAGAAACATTCTGTAGGGTAAGACGTCTACGCAGCGGTGTAAGGACTTTGATTACGATACCGCGTCTTGCTTTGCACTGACGTCTTACGAAGATGCGGCTATTGGATGTGCGGGCTGTTCTCGACCGAGAAAAAAACATCCAACAAGCGGAGCCAGAAACAGAGGTCCTGAAAGATGGAGACGACGAGACTACGAGTTATGCCATACTCTCACACCGGTGGGGAGCGGAAGTCAATTACCAGGAGATGATTAAACTCTTGAAGATGACGGAGCGGAAGAGAGACGAGGTCAGGCAGCGTGATGGCTACCAGAAGATCATCAAGAGCTGCGAGCTGGCCATGAGGGATGGCTACAGCTGGCTGTGGGTCGATACGTGCTGTATCGACAAGCGGAACAGTGCGGAGTTGTCAGAGGCGATCAATTCAATGTACCGGTGGTACGAAAATTCGCAGGTATGCTATGCGTACCTCGGTGACATCGAAGAGCCAAGCCTTCCCTCGCAACGTGACAACAGCAGGTTCAGCAAGTCAAAAGGTTGGCCCGAGTGGTTCGTACGAGGTTGGACACTCCAAGAACTCGTTGCTCCGAAGCAGCTTGAATTTTTCAACAAGAACTGGACGTACATCGGCAACAAACGACGTCTGGCACCAACTTTGGAGAAAATCACGCGGATTCCGTCCAGTGTTTTAGGACAGGGGCTAGCTTCGAAACGCCTCAGCATTGCACAAATAATGTCGTGGGCAGCTGACCGCCAGACGACACGAGTGGAGGATCGAGCCTATTCACTGATGGGATTATTTGGCGTGAGCATGCCAATGTTGTACGGGGAAGGAGAGAAAGCATTTCAAAGGCTCCAGCTAGAGATCATGCGGGTGTCCAACGACCAGAGCATATTTGCATGGGATCCCTATGGGAGGATGCCTCGATATGGCAATGTGTTGGCAGACGACCCAAGCTACTTTCAAGACTGTAACGACATCCAAATCGTGGAATCCGATCGGTTCATTGACAAACTAACGGACTACGTTCGTTCGCAAAACTATGGGACCGAATCCGAATGGCATCAAGCTGCTCATTCTCAGCAAATGTCATGGTTCGTTGCCACCAATGCCGGTATCCAAATATGGCTACCCGTTATACCCTATCGCGACTATCCATCTGTCTTCAAGGCCATACTGGCATGTAACGACAATGACGGAAACCTAATCTCCATCGATTTGGCTTCGTGTGGATCGACCTATGACCGGTCCTTCAACGCCACAGAGATCCGCAGGGCATATCCACAAGTCGAACGGCTTTATCTTACCTACTCTCCGGACGCCAATGAGACGCCTTGTCACCTTACACTCGATGATCGGGGTGCCTCATGCTATGGTTTCACCCGTCGCAGCACCTTTCCACGCGAGATCGCAGGGGACACCGTCACACTCTCCTCGCGAACAAACGACCTCATGGTCGTAGTCTATGCCAACGATGAGACGAAATCTCGTTTCGCAATTGCACTTGGGTTCCACTCTGGTCAAGGATGGGTGCACGTCACTTGTAATGGTTGCCTTGCAACTGAAGAAGGCCGTTGGCTAGACTTTGACAGGAAGGCGTACGATGTGATGTGGAATGCACGCGCCCAACATGCACTCCGGACCATGCCTAATGAGCCCAATAATGACAGTTGCTCCCGCTGTGACAACTTCGTCAAGCACGCCCACATTCCTCAATCAATCTGGGCCGCTAGGGTTGTCTGGGGTAGATGGGACGCAGGCAATCTCAAAATAACGGTTGACGTCGAGCAGTGTCCCGGTTGCTGCGTTGGCCCGCTCGAACGAACCACTATCTTTGTCTGTATTTCTCCCTTAGATGCGTGTGGACCTAACTATTCATATTATTATAGAATAATCGGTATGGCCTTGGTGCGCCTGGGGTCATAAAGACAGTTCATAGATCACATGAATTAAAACTGGATAGCTCACTTGTACAACTTGACGAGTGTTTAGGTCAAAAGATTGTGGTGAGTTATACCGTGGACTCTTGGGCTTAACCTCAAGGTTTGACATAAACAGCTAGGTGATTACGGTGATTTCTCTAATGGCAATTTCAAACGTCGTGGAAACATATTCGAAGACATGCCGGTACTTGGCATTGGTCCCACTGATACAGCCAACCGCGCAACCACGGTCTCTCAGGTGTCCGGTGACGAAGACGTTCTGAGGTGTATGCAGAATCGGAATGGCCTTGTAGTCACTTTTCACGAAGGGGATCATCATCTGGCATTGTACCAACCGACCGGCCTCTCTCTTGCAAACAATCAACAACTCAAGTTGTTACTGAAAGCCTTGTCAGAGCGTCTTGCTGACAAATATTTAGTGACGACAGTCATACACTGCTCGGAATTCTACGTGGTTGATTCTCAGGGGGAACCGAGGGATACAGAAGGTGTAGTCCGCTAGAGATTGACCCGCACCTCCATTCTGACCTTAATCATTAGTCTCGCCATTGAAGACTTATGGTTGCACCACAGAGTCAGGCTCGTTGACCCCTCTATGCGCCATTGCGAGCCCGCAATTTTGGCGAAGAGAATCAGCCTGCGCACCGAGAAGGGAGCAGTTCAGAAGTATTCGGTAAGTGCGTGAGTGATCATGCTGTGTAAAGTTATTGATGTTATATTTCGCAATGTGACTCAGGGAACACTTTTTTGACCTAGTGAATATGGTACCTTCTGTCTATCGTGCTGCGAGCATAACATGTGTCTAATTGATTCCATTGTTTCCAGCGTCAACTTGCAGGAACAGAAGTTCGCCACCGGTCTGCGGTGTGTTAGGCTACCGCACGGGGACGATAAGCACTGACGTATACCAGCAACAGGGTGGACGGACGGCGGACGGAGCGATCACGTTCTTCGCGGACTTGTTCGGTTTAGAGGTCCTGAGGAAATACGTGCGTAATCGTTCTTTCAGTACCTCGCCTGTGCATACCCCTCATATCTAGGTCGGAGAGATAGCGTTCTTTAAAAAGCTCTCTTCAATGACGGAAACTGAGCCACTCCGCGAGCCCCCTGCAGGCGCTGCCAAAGGTTAGGTTACCGGACTATGCATGTCCGACCGGAAGTTCACATTGCGGCGTTAGGAAGTAATTCGTTGGCACGCCGTCTAGTGTCGTCCCTTTTTGGTTGGGCAATGAAGCGTAGCCCATCCACCCTCAAGCATCGACGCCGTACTGTGCAAGACCAGCGTCCTGAAGCCCTGTTAAACCTTCTGCGCAACAAGTGCTACTACCTTACCACAGAGTCTGGTGCCCCAAGTCATGTTGCTGTCGAGAGACAAAACACGGAACACGAAATGAAGGCCATATCGCAATCTCTGAGTGTTGGTGTAAGCGTTGCCTTTAGCAAACAAGAGAGTGTAGGCTGATTCTGGTCACCAACAAGCTACTCAAATGCATCAGTAATACCTTCAGCAATGCAGGCTCCAAACACATGTACGTATTCACGTGCATACCCGCCTTGGATTATTCATACTTGGATGATCATGTTCTTTTTTTCCAGACAAACGGCTCAAGTAGGGAGTTACATTGATTACGACAGGCTAGTGTCATACCTTCCAACGCTCAAAGTTCCTCCTGAACGTCATGTACAGGCAGGCTAATATCCGTTCCATGGTGCAAGAAATAGCAGTGCTCCAAGCAAAACTTTGTGCAACGAAAGACGATGACGAGCAACGAGCGCTGGAAGAGGACCTCACAGGAATGGTAAGACGATGTCAGACCATCGATTGTGGAGATTGGCTGTACATTTATTGATAGGTACTGTGGCTCTGTTGGTGTGGGATCTGCCAGGAAGTAGAGCAATTATTACCAGAGGCAAGCTCACTTTCCCATCTTTGGACGTCAGTTGACTTGGTTCAGACTGTCAATTTCATTTGCAAAGAAGGAATGACGGATGTAAGTGGGATTGTGCACATCCTAGCGTCACTGTAACTGCTTCCACCAGGGCTTGAAGGATATTGGATCTATCATAAGGGGAATACGTACCTACCCGGACGATAATCAGGCTCACTTGCAGAGGTGGGCACCGTCATGCAGTGTGTGGTGTCGATGGCAAATTCCTGAATTTACATTGATCCAGGATCATGATCGATGCAGGGGCTGGTACGTCAAAATGTCAGCTACTGCTTGATCCTCGGGCTCGGCCTGGGCAGTATATTGGGTACAACGAGCCCCGAGAGGCGGTCCCATGCTTGCCACCCCGCAGACCACGGTTTATCCCGCGTCCTGTACACCGGTGGTTTAACAGGCGATGGAAAGCACGTTCTTGACTTTGATTCAGCGGGTGGACTTAGGTTGCGGTATTTTTGTCGGCCGGAACCTCGTAGTCAGCATCATACTGCCGGCTGGTCACGGTTCCTCAAATAATGGGTCTCCGTACAATGAGAAGCCTCATGACCGCACGTATTAAACGTTCGTTCTGCAGCCATCCAAGAGGGCCAGAAGTCACATATCTGTATCGTGTCACCACTTAACGTTCAACGTTCACGTTCACCCTCAAGAATTGCATTCCTTGCTACGCACTTCGTTACACAGGGCTGACATTTTACTGTAGGAGTTTTCGTGATTTGGCTCTTCGCAGTCAGCAAGCCAACCGACGTAGAAGATAGGGTGACCAGCCTTGCACCTTTATAATCGGTGTTGAAGTCGCCATATGTCGCCTACCACCTCTTTTCCTGCCATGCCTACATCCACCCTCACCCCATTAAGGGTCACGAGAGCTATACCAGCGTCCCCCCGGCTACTAGTCCGACAAAGGATGCTAGGGAGGCGGAAGTTTATTTCTTGAGCACCGTTGTCATAGATTCCCTCACCTACATGCTGAACAGGAACTGGACATGGTGAGTCCGAGAAATCAGCCAATAGCAAGGTCTCCAAATCTATTCGATAAGCCTATGGCTTTGACTGCGTTGTGTACAGTAATCAAAGGCTTGCGGAGGAAGTGATCGACCCGGTCTTCCATTTATTGCATTGTGGAAGTCAGATAGAAAAAAAGCTAGGGCCGACATCATCACCATGTGACATGCAAGCCTGATCAACAAAGCCGCCGAATGCCACGTACTGGACGAGCACTCTAACGCCTTACGAGCCAGCATGACTTGGCTTGCGGGTAGCCATCATGACGGCACATACGTCGCCATCCTCGACCTGCACCTACCGATTGCAGTGGTTCAGCTATTGGTAGCGCTAAAACATTCTCAGGGCGAGAACGTGGATGAGTCTGAAGCCCGCTGCATCGAATCGGCACGCCGAGTGCCGGAGACGCAGAGGTTTGATCGTACACTACTCGGCGTGTTGCACAAACCTGCTACACAGTCTACTGTCCACATTTGGTTTCATATCCGCATTCATTCAGAGAAAGAAGGTACCGTCTTGAGTCTCATCTTCGGCGCTCCACATGTACACAGGTCGTCACCACGCGTATCTAATTTCGGGACAACCATCGTCCGTCACCGCATGTGGGAAGCGTTTTGCTATGTGGGGTGGGCAGGGTTACCACAAGATCTAACATGTGTTCGGCTCCAATGGCTGCGGTCTTGATGTCCTGCACTCTTTCGTATGCAATGGTGACTGATAAAGGGTTCAGTTCAACGGCACGCAGCTGGATAAACGCTCATGCTTCGCGTGACACTTGTCCCCTTCGACCGCCCCTAATACGGAAAGAATGAGCTAGGGCCAAACAGTGGGATGGTCACATTGCCAGTGAATCACACAATAACTACCTCCTCGACTATTACCCTTAGGTTTTGAACCTGGAGAACGAGAAAGACGAAGACCGAAACACACCCTTCGACAAAAAGCCTGGAAAGGACGTACTTTATCGTATTACGTACGTTACCCACTCTTTGGTAGTCGTCCAATGCGGACAACTACGTCTACGGCACCATTGTCACACTATGGTAATGAATAGGGTGGGAATGTTGGTGATGAAGCTGAAACGCACTTCACCGCCCACGCGATGGGAGCGGGAATCTGGTGAGATGACACGGGCAGGTCGACGCGAGGCAATAGTATGAATGAAATAGTCGTGACATGCACAACTTGAACGGCGCATAATTTGCAACTACGAAGAAGCCCGCCTCACCACGCGTTAGTGAGTTGCCACGAACCGGTCTAAATCGACAAAAAATGAAGTGGCGAGTCGATGGTGACGCCCCGCCGACTTGTCGATTCAACGAACAGGGCTGAATTCAAGTGAACCTGAGGGTCCGCAAATACTCCCATCCAATCACATCGATCTCTCTGTCGGTCCTACTCCGAAGTAGGACATGTTACACTTCTCATCATCGAACTATACGGAATTGACATACTGACCCACTTGCTTCGAATCGAAACGAGCTTACTTCGAGTTGAGCTGGCTCCGACGGCGACATTACCACGCGTTATACATGTTCCTGCTGAGAATCCCTTATTAGCAGGCCACTAGGCGAACACAGTGGTAAGTGTCCAAACCTCCATTTGCTCTTACAACGTACGCTGCCTTCTTACTATCCTGATGGTCAATTTGGTCGATTCTAAAGTTTGGGGCCATCATTTACTGACTTTCCTTAGTGGTGTTTACCATGCAGACGGAGTCGTAATTTTTTCCTTCTTTTCTTCGAGGATATCCCTTTTGACGGATTTGAGTTCGCAGCTTATCTAGAGGACGAGATGCTCATCGCGTGAGTGGCATCACATGTTCACGCTACAAATCAGTAACGCACTTTTGCCCGCAGGTTGATAGGGCCCTCAGGGTCAGGGAAAACCTCTGTGAGATCTGATTTGATCCTGTGGAATCAACCACTGCAGCTATATGGTAGTTTATATGCGAGCTTTCGGGTGACCCATTGCACCCGGTTGACTATCACCCAATCAAGCCAACGACTCGGGTAACAGCCACGACGGTGGACATGCGGGGTGTTAGTATCACCCTTCTTGACACTCCCGGTATTGGTTCCCTAGCGGGCGGAAGAGAGCTGTCTGAATATGATATCTTTTGCCTCGTGCGGAATTGGTTGCGGAATAAGAGGTGGGAACATAGCCAAGTAAAGTTAGTACTTCGGATCTCAAATTTTTATAGATGCAGTGCCCACCTCACTGGTATACTGTATTTCCAAAGTATGGGTGATCGACGACCCATGCGGCCCGATATTGATTACTTCAGTGGAATATGCGAGGCCAACAACTTTTACTCGTCTGTCATCCTCATTGCTACTGAATCAGGAAAGACACAAGGGACTGGGTGGACCAAGCTTAGGGAATATGAAAGTGATTTGTGGAGAGGCATGATCTCTCATGGTGCCAAGCTCTTTCTCTACAGAAACACAAAGAAATCAGCAGAAGAAGCTATCGGCCCAATCGTCCACTCGCACACAAGGGGCTGGTAATTTCATGTCCAGGTCTGGATGCAAGTCAACATTTTCTCACTAACCCAAGTTCTTTATGTTGATGGGGTCCTGTCAGGCCATAGACTTTTCAACTTCACATTGGCAGTGGATTACGGGATTCCTTGTATGCTGTTGGTGCACGAACACCAAGCCACCACTACATGAGTGGACTCCCAAAGGACCCTTTAATTACAGGATTATGTACCACAAAACTAGTTGTTGGTGTCGATGAGTCACCGTTCCTCGTGTGCTCTCACTTCTGTCGCAGGCACACATGGACAATGTGAGGAAGACAGTCGCCTTGAGCGCTTACATAAACAACGCACAGACGAAACAGCCTGTGGCAGGCCAGCCGAATCCGTTGCATTGCGTTTCATTCATCATACATCTTATGACAAGCTGGCAGGCCTCGAGGCTTGCGAACAGTCCCACATGCCGGACCTTGCAACCCTACTCCATGATCGATTTGATCCTCAAATTTCGAGAAGGATTACTCCATGCCGGCGCTCAAGATGGTCGACCCTCGCACTCAGCTTAATTTAATACCCCTCGAACAGTCTCGACATCACGTCTTCCAACTTTTCCTGGGACTTTTTTCATGGATCCTCTCACGATCCTTTCGGCGTTAGCAACCTTGCAAGCAAGTGCAGATGGGGCCCATCGTATATTGCTCACTCTCGGCTCTTTTGCGACGTCTATAATGAAAGCCGAGCAATCCCGTCGCAAAGTACTGGAAGAGGCCCAGTCATTCCGGGTGGTGTTGGCAGCTGTGCAGACTCAGCTGTCTGCTGTGACCCGTAGGCAAGACATGGGTGCCATCAACCACCACCTTCCCGCTCTATTGCCGTTAAGGAGTTCTCTCGAAAACTGCGACAAAATTTCGTATGATTTAGTCTATCAACTGGAGAGTAGCCATAAGTCTTGGCACTCCAGGCTATTGTGGCCGGAGAAGGAGAAGGAGTTACAAAGATGTCTGACTACCCTCCAACGTTTCAAGGGCGACATGTCTCTGTTACTTCAGGCCATGACACTGTGGGCGAGGTTGTTACTGCTTAGCGGCTGGTTGGCTGACCACTTCCAGCGATCGTGTCTTGTCCGTACATGACCTGGTAACTCAGGGGGAAGATACTGCACGAGGTAGCTCAATATGACACCCTCGCAGTCATCGTACACAGACACTCATATTTCAACTTGTAGATTCACGTCAATCCAAGGTTCTGGAGTGGCTTCAATGTATCGACTGCTCAGAGGAACATGCATCGGTTCGAAGGAGGCGTAAACAGTCCACGTGTACGTGGTTATTTCGAGATGAATGCTTTACCCGTTGGTACGAATCAAGAGGAGGCGGTTTACTCTGGATGTACGGAAAACGTACGGTATTTCTCACGCACCTTGTTCAAGACTATCCTACTTACGAACGTCGTTAGCTGGGGTGGGCAAGACAGTAATAACGTGAGATTACTTTCCAATTGGGTCGAGTATCATGTGGTTGATGATTGGGATTCAAAGCTCCGCCGTCATAGATGAGCTTCAGGAGAGGAACTGCACACTAGCATACTTCTACTGTGATTATCAAAAGGCGCGGGATGTTCAAGTTACAGACATTCTACGTTCCTTGGTGGCTCAATTCTTTCGTCAGTCTGACAAGAATTGGCTATCCTCATTCCCGGATGTTCTGAAGCTTCAGTCGCGCGGTTTTCCCCTGCCTAGCGATCATGCCATTCTCCTTGAATGGCTCTTAAAGTCCGCGAGGCTTCACGAACAGCCTGTCATTGTTCTTGACGCTCTTGATGAATGTGAGGACGTATGTGGAAGGGAATTACTTAAAATCATATCTCGGATGAACACTGGGCACCTTTCCTTATTCCTGGCGAGTAGAGATGAACCTCGCATCCGAAAAGCATATGAAGAGATACTTACCGGCGCGTTTTTTTTCTCAACTACTGTTTCCCTTGAAGAGAGATGGCAAACTCGACGTGATGACTTGCATACTCTCGTCGTTCAAGAGCTTGGTAGTCGACGCTCTCTCGGATGCCTACCGGACGAAGTTCGTACCGATATGCTGGAACGTCTACTTGAGAAGTCAGGTGGCATGTAAGTCACATACGTGGGCTCACTCGTTTTGCACTTGATGCATTGTATTCAGGTTTCGGTGGGTGCAATGCCAGCTCGACAGATTGGAGAAATGCATAGGCACAAGGGAAATCAAGCAGGTCCTCGACACACTTCCGGAAGGCCTCAACGAAACATATTGCAGGATACTCTCTGTAATCAATGAGAGGCCTTTCTGCAAACGTGTCGTTCTGCGGGTTCTTTCCTGGCTCATCGTTTCTCTGCGGCCTTTGCACATCCAAGCAGTCATGGAGGCCGTGAAGATTGAGATTGGGGAGTTCACCATAGACGACGAGATGGGTGTTATAGACGAGGATTGCCTACTTGAAGCTTGCAGTAGCCTTGTAAGCTTGGACGAAAAGACACGTATGCTATCTTTGTCTCACTTCAGCGTGAAGGCAAGTAATCACGTCGTTGAAGTGGAACATACTAAATTCATTTGTCTCAGGAGTATCTGACCGATGAACAAACTTTCCATTCCGAGTTACAGGAATTCCACATTTCCCCAGCAACAGCACACCGGCAGCTTGCCTTGTCATCGATTACTTACACCCTTGTCAGTGACGTTTACCATCGTCTTCCATCGCTTCCGGAGTGTCAAAGGCTACTCAGTTACTGTATCACCAATGGGCTGCAACACGTCCGATATACCTCGAGCGACGATGGCCAATTGCTATACTACCTAGACGTGTTTCAACAGCACGTCATAGAAAACCCACAGAAGTTGGACAAACTCAAAATGTTGGCACGGACATTGTCTAATGACTTCTTCAATACGCTACTCGATGCCCCCAATTGTGTTTCGTCCATTGTTCTCCAATTTGGGTCGCCCTGGCTTGTCAATCGCTACCTGGACCTTAGGCCGAACGTCATTAATGGCACAGGGGTTGGTAACCCACTGAAATATGCAATTCAAGGCGGACGACTTGATGTAGTGCAGGAATTATTGGTGAGGGGACAGGATCCGAAGCAGCCGTCTGCATCCTACTGGGGTGGTTCTGTCACTTTCGAAGACTTCGACCCCATCTCCTTCGCTCTGTCCGAAAAGCGGCAGCTCACGCTGCCCTTTGTAGAAAATCTATGTTCTCTGATGCAGATTATACGGGGGGATATCATCCATCACATATGCTGTCATGACCACTGGTCACTCTCACTTATCCAAATTCTCCTTGAGCGCGGCGCCGATGCTGCTTATCTGGATGAACAGGGACAATCTGCGCTGCACAAATGCATACGCGCATGTGACCGAGAAGACACCTGTCTGGAAATCGCATTACTTCTTGTTGAAGCGGGTTGCTATGTTGACTCGCAAGACTGGGAAGGGCAGAGTCCGCTGCATATTGCTGTTTATTCTGGATTCGCTGCCGTAACCCGTTTTCTCTTGGATCGTGGTGCAGACATCTCCTACATTGATAAACAGGGAGATTCTGTGCTGCACAAATGCCTCCGATCGTACGCCTTTGGAGAAGTTCGCAAGGAATTATTACTACTTCTTCTCGAAGAAGGAGCCTCTGTAGATATTGAGAATTCGGAAGGAGAGACACCATTGCACCTCGCCGGTTCCCGAGGATTTGACCTGGCCATACGCGTCCTGCTGGACTTCCAGGCGACTATCGCTCACCTCGATAAGAACGGTCGTTCGGTTTTGGAGAAGTACTTCCTAACTCCTAATGGCTGGCATGAAGATCGCTTTGAAACAGTATGGTTATTGGTCGAAGCAGGCTTCCCTATCGACTTGCGTAATTCAGCTGGCGAGACATTGCTCCATCTTGTTGCTCGTTCTGGGACTGCCTCACAGATTCGTACTCTCATGGAACTGGGTGCAGATTCATTTGCTCTGGATAACTGGGGGGCGTGTGCTTTACACAAATGTTTCGACCGTGACGACCAGCTAGAGGTTCTGAATATAGTAGAGGTTCTGGCAGAAGGAGGTTGTCCTATCGATGCGCCGGATCCACATAATGAAACACCACTACATCTCGCAGCTCGTCGTCGATTTTTTTCAGTGGTCGAATTCTTGCTAGGGAAGGGTGCGGATTGCACAAGCCTTGATGAAGACGGGGCGTCTGCGTTGCACAAGTGCCTTTACTCTCAAGGCTTCGGCGAGACTGTAGAAATTGTACAACTTCTGCTTGAAGCCGGTTGCTCCGTCGACGTGCGGAACTCGAAGGGTGAGGTACCAATGCATCTTGCGGCAGGTCAGGGGTTTCCCTCAGTCATACGTCTTCTTCTGGCGTGGGTAGCAGACGTGACTTCGGTGGATATGGCTGGTAATTCCGCGCTGCACTGGTGTCTTACGGCTACTTATCGGCGCAACGAAGAAGCCTGCTTGCAAACGGCGCGGCTTCTTGTCGACGCAGGTTGCCCCCCAGACTTGCCAAATTCACTCGGAGAAACTCCCCTGCACCTTGCGGCTTCCTCGGGGTTCGATTCCGTGATTGGTCTTATTTTGACTCAAGGAGCAAACCCTGCGTCCGTAGACAACAGCGGAGACTCAGCTTTGCACAAATGCCTCAGTGCGCCTGCGCTTCAAGAGGATGTCTGCTTAAAAATAGCACAGAGTCTTGTTAGGGCTGGTTGTCCCACTTGCATTTCAAACTCTCAGGGGAAGACACCTTTGCATCTCGCCTCCTCTCGTGGATTCGCATTGGTCGTCTCGTTCTTGCTGGACCATGATTCCACGCAGATGCCCCACGACATTGTTCTTCATGTCAAGGGATTGGCGTGCCTTTATTTAGTCCTCGAATATCATGCCAATGCGCTGACAACTTCAATCGCTGAGGATACAGCTCTGCACACTCTTTTCCACTCGAACTGGCCAGGTCATGAAGACGCGCTAGAGATGGCACGGGTACTAGTGGATGCAGGCTGTGATGTGAACGCAAGAAATTCGGAAGGCAAAACTCCCCTTCACTACGCTGTCCTTCGGGACGTCCGTGCAGTTCGGTTTTTGCTGAGCGCTGGGGCGTGCCTTCCAAACGACATTATCACCACTGTTCTGAGTCACCCGAAGAAATTAGTGGGACAGCAGTCCTGCTTTACCTCTCTTCTCATCCATTTTGATAACCCGCTGTTTGACATGTTAAGCACTCTTGTGCAACATGCCAGAACACTCGGACAGTCTGGCGTGTTCGCGTGCGACGAGGGTCAAACTCCACTGCACCGCCTATTACGGTTGGGAAAACGAGAATATCTTACCTCGCGACAGACCCAAGACGTCGTACGAATGCTCGTTGAATGCGGGTGCGATCACCTTCTCCCAGATGGTGTAGGTCTTACGCCCATTGAGCTCGCTAGTGAGCGCGGGCATGAGAAGATTGTCAATTACTTGCTTAACCACGGTGCCAAACTTCCTGGAACCACACACGTCCGGGCTTAGCGTAGGCTACCAGGGGCTGTCCATGTAGCAGAAGATCCGGTTTGTTCCACTTCCAGATGCTCGTACTTACCAGGACTCATGAAAAATGGCATGTATGCTTAGTAAGCCCTTCTGTAAATCTTGATTGTTGCACGTTACATCCTGAAGACCTCAAAACCTGACGTGCGGCTCGTGCCCTTAACATCGTCTGAAGTTCACAGGTAATGTTCGAATGGTTCCTCGGGCACGACAGCCAGTGTGAACAAGCGCTATTGGCAACGTTTCCTCTCATGACTACCTTCACTGAAACGTTCCGATGCAGGGCCGAGGGCCTGGTTTCATAGATAGCTTGCCTCGTCGCCCCACGGACGACACCTGGTGTAAATCGTGGATATGGGGCCATTGGGATTTCACACGCTGCATCTGGCGGTTGCAGGTATGACGCGCGTACGGGTCGTAGTTCTCCGGACACCGTATGCAAGCTATTAGTTTCGCTCACATGCACGGAGTTTCAGCCTCCCCGAACCCCCGGACTACGATCCACGTGAAAGTCACGCTCAGCCGCCCCAGATGGAACTGGCAGAGGCAAGGTAAAAAGGGGCAGCAGACCAGGGGAGTCCGGGGACTCATAATCAATGCACCTCATTATCAAGGTTCAAATGGTTCCGGCAGGCTACGTGACGGTTCTGACCGGGCCCTTGGCAATGACCAGAGAACAGACAAACATCAATATGTGGGATCCCACATGACAGCTGATTCCGTGGAAGCTTATCCAGGAATCTAAGGAAGAATGCCTCCAGGCCTTAACAGGATGGCAGCCCTCTGCGACTTCCGAGTACCAGGAAGTGAGATGTGCTGCCATCACGTACTAAATAGGCTGTGTCAGGCGAGTCGCAAGGCTTGAACAAGATCAACTAATAGCTGCTCCAATGCGAGTCGGATTGTTGCCGAATCACCAGGTGCTTGAAGATCAAATAGGACCACCAATAATCAACATTACAACAATGGTCGTTCGGCATGCAACCCGATGGCTTTACGACACGCAGCAAGGCAAAACTCCAATATGCATAGACCCGCTAGGGTTACTGAGAAAAGTGGAACTAGGCAGATACAAGACATGAGGCAGGTACTGCAACTATATGAATACAAACTACTGCCATTGAACAGATGCCAGAAGTTATTGTGCACGGCGTGAATGACGAGGACGGGTTGCCTGAGGCGTGTGGACTACCGTGCGCATGTGCGCGCTGTGATTTTCACCGATTATATCCCCCTAGCTGCATTACGAAGTTCAACCACAGAACTCGCATACTGAGGTAAGGCGTTCTGTCAGATTATCCCCCGCTTTGACGTAATTATCCGCTCTCACCGCGTTACAGTACATCGTTAGTGGTAGCAGGTTGCGCCTCAAGATGGGCTTGATAATATGATTCAATTCGATCCTCGCTCCCATGCGATCAATCGCATCTTCCAATTTCCTGTTGTCGCGGATGACTGGGGTCCACCAGTCTTCGATAGCTGCCATGTCTTCGGCAATTGTTCTCATAGTCTCAACGACCCCGCTCATAAACTCTGTCTTTATGTCATGAGCGCTCACGTCGACATAACCATATCTTACCATCACGCTTTCTCGCATTCCCATTAAAGAGATAATACTTAGACTTGCGCGGATTATGAACAATATCGCTGATAGCCTGCAAAGAAGATCAACAACTTCACACGCGAATCATAGGCGGCTTACAAACTTGATGCTTTCCTGCGCCTCAGGCCAGACATTTTGTGCCTGCACGAGAAGATCAGGGAATTCTCTCATGCTCTTCCGCAGGTGATGGATGCTCTCAGAGTCCAAAGTCAACAGCAATTCAGAGCGTCGTCGCTGTGCGAGTTTGACACTACTTTCTAATCCGTCGGCGAAGGTGAGGATCCGACGAGTGAGGTGAGTCGAAACCTCAGTGCCTTTCTCAGACGACCTTTACCTACTTGAGTGACCGAAGAACAAGATATTCGGGGAACAGACGTACTTGACCTGCTTTAGCAGGGCAATACACTGAGTGACGCTTCTACGCTGAGGTGGTGAGCATGGAGGACCAGGATTCCCCGGCTCCGGAGGTGCACCTCCGCCGTGCCCAGCATCTCCTGGCTGCACGTCATCATATCCAGGAGGGAAACTATCACTGAGGTGGATTTATAACCCTCCAAACAAAAACGACTGAATACTCACTTTGCTCCAGGCTTTTCCCTTTCCAAACCCTTTCTCAGATCGTTCAGTTGCCCGCGCAACCATAATATTTCCTGCTCTGCTTTTCTCCTTTCTATCTCCATTTCTTTCTTCATCTCCTCCACGTCACACTTCACCTTTTCTTGCAGTTCTGCTTTGTACTTCTCCAAATGCTCATTGATAATGTCACGAAGCTCAGCACCCGCTGCAGTCTCCTCAAGAGGCTTCTGCTCTTCTACAAGCTCGTGAACAATCTGAACCGTGGTAGACTCCTTGCCTAGAAGGTAATCGATGATACCGGATGCAGACTGTCGCGTCCCATCATAACGTGCCATGCCAGCACCCTCTTCCAGTAGGGGCTTGAACAGATTAGGCTCCGACCGCAATTCCCGCTCACGTCGTTGTCCCTCATCCGCCGTGACCATGTCCCACATCGTCGTGATAATGGCAACGTTCTTCAGCGAATTCTGGCCGCAAAGTTTTTGAAAAATTCTGAGGTTATTTTGTGGCGTTCCTCCCACGCGGGTGTCCGAGATTCGGTGCACGTAAATGAGACCGGTAACTCTTGATGTGGTTCTTCGATATCTAAAACAGATTTATGGGGTGTCCGTGAAGGATCTTAAAATATATTATGCTTACTCTTTCTCCAGGAAACCCGCAATCATTTTGAGGACTTTGGTATCAGTCATGCCCTTTCGGGAGTCATCAAAGCCAGGAGTATCCACCAGTTTGATCTTTACGCCGTCGTTGTTCACCCACCCAATAGGTTGAACCTTGGTCGTCTCGGACTGGAGGCTATTACCGACCCGGACGCTACCGGACAACTCCGGCGGGACTGCATTGCGGATGAACTAGAATATTCAAGGTTGCAGTGAGTCTTCCTTCGATTACGCTAGTGTTATGTGGTAGGTCTTACGGAAGATTTCCCCGTTCCCGTGCAGCCCATAACGCTGTTTCAAAGTTCAGTCTTCGTGGGTCAAGCGTAGCAGGTGGAACGTTACACGTACACGATAACTCGTTCGTCAGGCATGATAGGGCGGTGAGAAGTTATGGCGGCTCGAGTTGACAGCTGACGACGGGGAAAGGGCGTTTTATCCGCCGCGCGAGTCAAACCCACTTTTCGTATCAAGGAGCAGTGTCTTCTTCTGCTCGTATCATATCGTGCAATGAGGCTGCCTGCCAACTTGCAGGGTTTGGGGTGGCAAAGCGTTAAAGATAGGGTCTAGTTAAAAAGCTTCCGATATGAATGCTTCTTCGAATGATTAGCGCTCAAGTTTGAACGCTGTCACTACGCGGCGGCTAGAATTTAAGCTGGACGTAAACAACAAGTGGGTCCCAACACTAGCATGTAATTCCTGCTCATGCACGGGGTAATTCCATTGTGCTGATGACATCTTTGCTGAACACTGCGCCTTTCGAGGTCTTCCAGTCCAGACCAGTTAATACCTATGAACATCCACATAGATAGTACATGAACTTTTAGTACTGCATGTTGTACATAATTTTTACTTCAAATTTGGACTCTTTTTCTATTGTTCGTCAGTATATGAAGTTTCGACGACCATACTTTCGACCCTGATACTGCCCATTTGGGACAACGTTCACACGCGTGCAACACGACTGCTAACTTATCAAATTGTCACCAACGCTCTTTCCACTGACAATACTTTATGTAAATGGTGTCAATACATGGTTGTCAGATCAGATTTAGAATTTCCTATTCGCATTTCCCACTACATTTACACCCAGTTTAATTTCTGCTCACCACGCTGTGTGTGTGGCTTCAAAGCGTGGGTTCATCATATACACATATGTAGAGCTTGATGCTTCGAAGTCGTGGGTTTTGATCAGACTCTTGGCAATGTAGGGATGGCGGAGATGAAATGATGTTATGCAGCACATACCACGATGCAGGAAATATGCTAGGTGACCAATCTCCACGCAATGTGCAGCGCAGCGAAGTTTGCCTTGCTTGGGCAGCGTGTGCGGCTGAGGATGTTTCCGGGCTATATAACCTACTATGCTCCTCTGCAACGACCGCTCTATACTACGATATACAGACTTCCAGTTTATTATGTCAGTTAAGACAGTGGCATAATTCGAGGCTCCTGCGTGCCCAACCACATTGGAGCTAAAAGTCAGAACAGAGTTATGGGTCTCACTGCATTCGCTGCAAGCACTCCACAATCTCCCCCCAGAAAACATGTTGAAAAAATGAAGGATAGAGGGGAACTACTCCAGCAAGGATGCTGGTAAGATAACATTAGTATTTTGAACCTGTGCCAGTAGATACTCTTTTATTTTGGATGGTTGGAAAGAAAAAATGCAAAAATAATGTTTTATTTTCTTCCAGAAAACATCCATTGATGCTAATGCCAATTAGAATAGAAGCTAATGGACATTACCACCAATCTATTTTTCTCCACAGAAAGGAGAAAATTATTTTTGCAATTTTTCTGAAAAATTATCCAATATAAAAGAGTATCTCTTCCCTCCATTTTTTTAAGCATGTTTTCTGATGAAAAATTGTCAAATGCTTGCAGTGGAATCCAGAAATTCATGGTGAGCATCTAATGCATACAAGATAGGCAGTGTCAGGGTCCCACTACAATGTGGCTCAGGTTTCTGCCGAATCACTAGGTAAGGTAGTGGTCACCTCAACTCTACCATAATCACATGATGTGTCACACTGTGACGCTGTGCTGTTAACTGCCTACTAACAAGTCAGTTATTCCGGGTGGTTGGGATGACTCTGAGTGCTGGAGGCTGGTGATGTCCATAACAAATAACAGATTTATAGTATATGCATATGGGTATTGAGATAAAACTATAGCAGCAGAATTTACGGAATTATATGGGAATATAGGAGGGTTAACCATTGTTGAAATAAGTAAAACTAGGTTGCAGTATCAAATTCAAGTAATATGCTTGTTGGAAGCACACAGTGACCATGGTATTTCTTGACTGCCCAAGTGGCCTGCTGACCATCGAGTCCCTTGCTGTAGGCATCCATGAATCGTGATGACCGGATTGCAAAGCTGTTTGTGGCAGTGATGAGTTGTGTATGACTAATCACTGATAATCAATTGTTCTCACCGCTGCATTGTGTGCAATGGAATGGCTTCGAGTGAATTGACAACACTCTGCTCCAGGGCATCTTCTGAGGTGGGTCGTGGTTTCATCCAATAAATATTCTTTGCAAAACCCCAGCACTGCTCAATAGGATTGAGCTCACAATGAAATTTCAGCAGGAATAGCACATCAATGCCATGGGAACGACAAGTTGTCTCAACGATTGACTCGATGTGTGCGAAATCAGGTTGATTGTAAAGCAGACAACAACAGCAGCATTCAGGTTTGTCTGATGGACATTTGAAATCCTTGCATGCAGCTGGGAGGTGGGGCGCATTTGTGAAGCCACGTTCAACAAGGATCTGAGCCATCCCCTTGAACCACCCAGCACATTCATGGCCCTCTGGGAAATAAAGTGACTGGGGTGTATTGTCTGGAAGTCGTCCATTTTCCATCTGAATTTTTTCCCTGATAGAATTTCCATTTGCATCATGGACAGGCTTCCCACTGCTGTCCTTGGTGACGACAGTAATGCCCCAGCTTTTGGAAGGGGCCTTTGGCATTCTTCGGGCAGATAGTGCATCGTTTACACGCTTAAGGTGGGTTTTTGCATTGTCAAAGACGAAAATGTGATCTTCATTAGGGTAATATTTTTTGAGGATATTGATCGCTTTCTTGGCCTGTGCAATGATGTCCTCGTTTGTGAAGTATCCATCACGAGCTTTCCCAGCCTTGAAAAGTATCCGTGCAGTCTCCTTCCCATCAGGTGATCGAAGCCATCCATAATCTGCAGATACGAAATCAGTGACCATCAATGAAACTCCCTCTCCTTTGGGCTGTGGTTTGGGACATTCGCTTTGATGAACCCATCGCAGCTTTTGCTGATCATTTGCATAGAAAGTTGACTCATCATGGAACCACATGACAATATGGTGGTGAGTACTTGCCTGTGGCTCCGCCACTGTGTCCTCAACAGTGGCATTGTCACCTGCAGGGTCAATTTTCCACTTCCGCATCCGTGGCTGGAGATGATGCCATGCAGGAAGGAAAACATTTTGACGGTAAGTCACAACATCTTCACATTCGTGACCATCAACATATTGACCTTTAGCCTCCTGCTTCCATTTCCAGCCCATCCGTTTCATCCAATGGTGTGCTGTGCACACACTTATTGGCTGATGGATTTTCAGTCATTCCCGGTTCTCAGGAACTGCAAGGAAGTCGACAATGTCCCTTGCACATGCAAATTTCCCTATGCTGCGGAGGTGGAGACTCAACTCCTTGACTACAGTTTCATCATCAATGGCTGAGACCATGTGCCGGTTTTGTCAGAATGGTAGCATACTTCGATCATTGATGTATGCCTTTGCCCATTTCCGAAGCTTGCGAGAGAGGTAAGTAGCATTGTTCTCCCCAAAACAGATGGCACGAGCAGTCTGGTCAGCAGCTTTAGACCAGTGACCACCAACCGGGTTGGAAAGACAGTTGACATCAACATAGGCCCACAGAAACCTTGACATGTGATGTAGCCTTTTGGTGAGGGTCACAGGTAAGTTTTCGGATTGAGATCCTTTAGCATTACATTTTGAGGTCTTCAAAAGGGAGCGCAAGTCTTCCAGTGCTGTGTATGCCTCACAAATGGAAGGTGGCAGCCATGCAGAAGCTTCAATCACCTCATCAGAGAAAGGTTAGCATATTTGTCTACTTGACTCACTGGGTTTTATGACTGATTCAAATTCAGAGCCAGTGGACTCCTCGGTGTCTTCATGGCATGTGTGTTCAGGGTCCACATCTTCGTCATCAGTGTCAGTGTCCCAGAAACTTTCACTGTTTCCTCCATCTGAAACCATGCCCCTCAGGGCTCGAGGACTACAACCAAAGAGGCCACACTCACTAACAATAGCTGTACTTAGGGAGGGAGGAATGTCCGGTGTCTGCATTTTGGGTAAATATGCATTTGGTTCGAGTAAAGGTCAAAGCTGACCTTTTCTTTTCCTTCATCCAGCCCATCCAAGACCTTTCCTTTCTTTGGAACTAAATTCTCTGACCGGGCTGTATCACAGCGTCGCTTTTGTGCCATCTGCTGGACTTGGCTCAGCCCAACATAAGCCAAGTTTGGACTAATCCCTAGCTGATATTTTGGATTTCACACACACATTATATGGGCCTGTAGCTCCCAAAATTAATTACATCCACTACTCCCTCATAAGATTGATTTAAAGTATTTTATAATCTCGGAAGTAGCACCATCTATAAAATGATGGCAGCGATTTTCGAGATAACTCCACTACGAATAGTTATGAATTTTAGAGAGCATTTGTCACGCTTTGTCACGTGATTATGGTAGAGTTAGGATGACCACTACCTTACTTGAAAATCAAATAGGACCACTGACCAATCATGTTTTTCTTGATATCACCAATAATCAACAGTGATCGTGCATTCGGGCCGACGATGTTGTGCTACCCAGTGAGGTGAAATAATACACATAGACCTGCTATGATTACTAAGGAAAACGGGGCCAGCTAGGTACAAGACGTGATTAGTAGGCACTATAGCTAAATGAATACAAATTACTGATGTTGAACGGACAACAGAAATTGTTGTGTATAATTGAATGATGAGGTAGAATGTTTGAGGCATGTGAACCATGGTGCGCATGTGCACGCTGTGATTTCCACCGGTCATATCCCCTTAGCCGCATTACGAAGTTCAATCACAGAACTCGCATACTAAGGTAAGGCGTTCTGTCAGATTATTTCCCACTTTAACGTGATTGTTCACCCTCACCGCATTGCAGTACATTGTTAGCGGTAGCAGGACTCGCCGCAAGACGGACTTGATGCTACTATCCAGTTCAGTCTTCGCTCCCACGCGGTCAACCGCATCTTCCATCTCCTTGCTGTCGTGGATGACTGGGGTCCACCAGTCTTCGACAGCGGCCATGTCTTCAGCAATTGATCTCATAATCTCAACGACTCTGCTCATAAACTCTGTCTTTATGTCATGAGTGCTCAGATTGACATAGGGGTATCTTACCATGACGCTTTCTCGCACTCCCATTAAAGACGTGATGTTTGGGCTTGCGCGAATTATGAACAATGTCGTTGACAGCCTGCAGAGAAGGTCAACAGTTGCATGCGCAAATTATAGGTGACCTACAAACTGGATGCTTTCCTGCGCCTCAGCCCATACATTTTGCGCCTGCACAAGAAGGTCAGGGAATTCCCTCATGCTCTGCCGCAGGTAATGGATGCTCTCAGAGTCCAGAGTCAGCTGCAATTCAGAGCGCCGTCGCTGTGCGAGTTTGACACTACTTTCTAATCCGTCGGCGAAGGCGAGGATCCGACGAGTGAGGTGAGTCGAAACTTCAGAGCCTTTCTTAGACGACCTTTACCTACTTAAGTGACCGGGAAACAAGATATTCGGGGAACGAACATACTTGACCTGCTTCAGCAGGGTAACACACCGAGTGACACTTCCACGCTGAGGTGGTGGACAAGGAGGACCGGGATTCCCCGGTTCCGGAGATGCGTCTCTGCCATGCCTAGCATCCTCTGGTTGTATGGCATTATATTCAGGAGGAGAACTGTCACTAACGTGAATTTCGTAACCCCTCAAACAACAAAGATCAAATACTCACTCGATCACACCCGGCTTTTCCCTTACGATGACACCCCGTTTCAGATCGTCCAGCTGCTTGCGCAACCGCGCAACTTCCATTTCTGCTTTGATCTTCTCCGCCATCATCTCTTTCCTTATCTCCTCCACTTCGCGCTTCATCTTTTCTTGCATTTCACATATTTCCTTTTTGTGCTTCTCCAAGAGCGCATTGATAATGCTGCGAAGCTCAGCACCCGCTGCAGTCTCCTCGAGAGACTTGTGCTCTTCCACAAGCTCGCGAACAATTTGAACCGTGGTAGGCTCCCTGCTTAGAAGGTAATCTATGATATTGGATGCAGACTGTCGTGTCCCATCATAACGTTCCATGACAGCACCTTTTTCCAGTAAGGGCTTGAACAGATTAGGCTCCGTCCGCAGTTCCTGCTCACGTTGCTGTCCCTCTTCCGCCGTGACCTTGTCCCACATCGTCGTGATGATGGCAACGTTCTTCAGTGAATTCTCGCCGCAAAGTTTGTGGAACATTCTGAGGTTATTTTGGGACTTTCCTCCCACGCGGGTGTCAGAGATCCGGTGCACATAAATGAGACCGGTGACTCTTGACACGGTTCCCCGATATCTAAAATAGATTTATGGGGTGTCCTTGACGGAAAGGATCTTAAAAGATAGTATACTTACTCATTCTCCAGGAAATTTGCAATCATTTTGAGGACATCGGTATCAGTCACACCGTCTCGGGAATCATCGAAGCCAGGAGTATCCACCAGTTTGATCTTGACACCGTCGTTGTTCACCCACCCGATAGGTTGAACCTCGCTCGTTTCGGACTGGAGGCTATGTCCGACCCGGACATTACTGCACAACGCCGGCGGGACTGCGTTGCGGACAAACTAGAATGTTCAAGGCTGTGATCAGCCTTCTTTCCACTACATCAGCACTATGTAGGCAGGTCTTACGGAAGATTTCCCCGTTCCCGTGGGACCCATAATGCTGTTTCAAGGTTCAGTCTTCATGAGTCAAGCTGGAGAGCGGAACCATTGCACGTACACGATTACTCGTTCGTCAGGCATGATGAGGCAGTGAGAAGTTATGGTGACTTGAGTTAAAAGCTGATGACGGGGAAAGTGCGTTTTATATACATTTTTCCACGTGAGTCCAATCCAGTTTTCGTATCAAGGAGCAGTGTCTTCTCCCGCTCGTACCGTATCGTGAAAACGAGGCTGCCTGCCAACATGCAGGGTTCGTACGTGGCGAAGCGTTAAGGATATGGTCACAGCCAAAGATTCCGATATGAATGCTCCTTCAAATGATTAGCGCTTAGCGCTCAAGCGCTCAAGTTCGAATGCTGTGTGGTTTGTGTGGGTTCGGAACCCACGAATGAAAGCTTGACGCTTCGAAGTCCTGAGTTTCGATCAGATTCCAATGCAGGGGATCGCGGAGATGAAATGATGTCATGCAGCACCTACATGATGGTGACCGACCTCCACGCAATGTGCAACGCGGCAAAGTTTGCCTTGCTTGGGGAGCATGTACGCTTGAACATGATTCTGAGCTTGTATATAACCTACCTCGTCTGCGACGACCGCTCTATACCACGATAGGCTTTCAGTTTACCATGTCACTTAAGACAATCGCGTAAGTCGAGCTGCGCGCCCAACCGCATTCAAGCTGATAAAGGTCCGAACAGAGTAATGGGTCCCACTGGGTCCGGGAAATCCACGGTGGGCGTCTAGCAGTGTCAAGTATGCCCGCCACAAATGCTGACAAATATTCAGTTCATTAACAGTTTGGTGCCGCCAGGATCAACCAGTGGCACCCGAGTCGGACACAGCCTCCGGTCAGAAACGAACAAAATTCAGCCCGTTGAGTTGGACAATGGCAATGGTCTCAGTTTTAAGCTTGTGGATACTCCTGGCTTTGATGACTCCCGAGAGGGGATTACTGACATTGATGTCCTCTCCATGATTGCAGCATTCCTAGTGTAAGGGTATGATTAGACTCGTTCTGTGAGTTGCTCTGACATGCCTACATTAGGCAGGAGGAGGAACACTCCATGCTTGCTGGTCTCATCTACATGCATCGGATAAGCGATACCAGAATGGGGGGTACAGCGCGACGAAATCTTAGGGTGTTTCACAAACTTTGCGGTCAAGATTCTCTGAAGAATGTTGTCGTCGTCACAACGATGTGGGACAAGGTTACACTGGAAGAGGGGGAACGACGCGAGCGAGAGTTACAATCCAGCGAGACCCTATTCAAACCCTTACTGGACGAAGGTGCTGTCATGTGCCGCCATGACGGTACACCGGCGTCCGCGTTGGGAATCATCGATTACCTTTTACGCATACAGGACCATGCCACCACTCAAATTGTCCACGAGCTTTTATACGACCAGAAAACTCTAGAGAACACTGCAGCGGGGACCGAGATTCAGAGTGAACTCCGCGCTATCTTGCAGAAGCACTCTGCAGACATAAAGAGTTTGGAGGAGGAGATGAGATCAGCAACAACCGCCTCGGCTAAGGACGAAATAGCTGTGCAGAAGAGGGAGCTGGAGTTGTCGGCGGACAAACTGAACAAGCAGATCCAGGATTTGAAACGCCGTTCTGGTGCCAATGAAACGTAGTTGGTTTATGACTTGTTCGTTCTTCACCGTAGCTGACAGGGTGCCCTAGTTTTCAGCCTGCCAGGGAACACACGACTCACCCCGTTAGTTTTCAGTCTCCTCCCAGGAGCTCAAGTTTCGACCTTTCCCGCTACCCTTCAAGGGCAATCGAGTGCGCAGTTTCTTTTGGCAACGTTATGACTGGAGTGACTGTATCATCCCAGAATTCACGCCCCACATGATTTTCGTGGTTATTCTTACCACCGGAACGATCTAATGTGGGGGAGGTCCCCACCACTTCCGACAAACTCTCTTCCGGTCCCTCAAGCAGACTACATCGCGAATTGCACTGAGCTCCTCCACTTGGCAAACCGAGTCCCGAAAATCCATAAGATGGCGCCTACCCGTGATGATATCCTGAGTCATACAAGCGCTTGGACTTTAAACTTCGCAAGCGTCATAGGGAAGAGTGTCGATAGTGCACAGCACGGAATTGTTACCTTGGAGGCCATGACCCACTTGCAAAACCAACGTCAGCCGCAAGACCTGGCGAGCCATTTCTTAGATACTACTAAAGACATCGAACGTGATTGGAGGGACGCATGCACAACTATGGCAAAGGTGAGATCTGCTGCAATGTATTGCACATATGCGTGCTTACAGTTGCCCGCAGACATGTGGCGAATACAGAGCCGTTCTGCGAGCAGAACAAAGAACTACACTAACTACGCGGGTGTTTGGTGGCGGGAAGAGATACTTCAGTACGAGACGTCCCCGTTCAGTTGGGTTATATAGCTAACTGAACCTAAACAGATATTTTACAGGCGATTACCGGAATCATGAGACTGGTGCTCTTCGACTTGAACTCTACAATTGAGTGGTGGGCGAACATTAGCGATAGAGTGGGAACGTGGGGAGACATTGCCAACCAGCCAATGTCGAGGTACGGCTTCGATGATCGTCTCAGAGGTGAAGTGTCAGCCGTCATCCGTGCACTGACATCGTACCGTAAAGCGGTGAGTTCCGACCTGAGAGCCGTCGACGAGCTTGTATAACTGACTCTACTGGTCATCTAGTATCAAAATGTCTCTCAGGAGCTACGTGAGTCAATTGAAAGCGTTGAGAGCGACCCAAGTTATTGTAAAGTAGATGGGATTCAAGCTGCCTTACTCTCGAAAACGGACCACCAGACCGCGGTCACACCCTATCGCGCAAAGCTCAGACGGAATCATTATCCTCACTCTGAGCCGTCATTATTCGGAAGGGAGAGAGTACCTGCGACCGTTCCAAATTCAAGTATCGATATGATGACTTCTTGATGATTTTGTTATTTATCGCCCGATATATGTAGTATACCATCTTAGCAGCGTGGTGACTGGGTATAGTTGACACCGTTGGTTTGACTTTATCGATTACCCCAGCCCAGGGGCGCGAGTGATGATGAATCGAAGCAACATCCCCGTGATGACACTTGCGTAACGCGACACGCATCCATCACTGGAGTATTGAGACCTCAGTATTTGTGCTATGTCATTTTGACCGTGATTTCATCAGCAACGAAAATGTTCGCGCGGCATTTGATTATACTCACTGGGAAGTTAAACGAGCTTTCAACTACATATGTCCGGAGATAGCATCGGTATGTAAAACTTGTACGTAAGTATTTTGTGTAGTGGTATACTCTGTTTAGCAGGGAAGTATTAGACGTAGACACGCCTACATTTCTATTTTTTCTTTTCGCGGTCGAACTAGAGCTTTGGTACACGAAATGAAAGACATGAACACTACAATCGAACTATAGAGTCAGAACGCGGGTGATGTGCCCCTCAGCTAATATTAGGGAACTGCTTCAATGACCAGTGAGGGCAGACCTACACCATCATCTTCCGTGCATTAGAATCGTGTCGTGAAGCGGTGAGTTCTGTCTTCGAGGTTGTTGACGGACTGTGACAGACCCTCCCGAACACCTGGTATCGACATGTTTCTCAGGAGCTACGTCAATTCAGAGAGGCCCCACTGGTTATTATGAAGTAGATGCGACTCAAGCTGGGTGCTCCCGTCAACAGACCGTCTGCTCACGGCTGATCGGGACCACTCAGAGCCCAGACGGAAGTTGTCGTCCCCAGCCAATGCCAGTAAGAAGTACCTACATACGACTCCAGGTTCGAGTGGTACTGCATGATTGCCTCCCGTCGCGTTGTAGACGGCCTGACGATGCCGACTGGGCATGGCTGAGAGGTACTAATGTTATCGACTTCGCCGACCGCCCTAAAGAGGGAATGAGTTAGAGCAGCGTCCCTGTGACTACATGTAACGCCTCGACTATACTCACACCTATCATACAGATTATTACCATTCGGTACGACGCCATCCAGAATGTCTAAAAGCATCCGCATCATGCCTTCAGTCAAGAACGGAGACGATCACGGCGTCCAGTCATCCAAACCAAGTAAACTACAAGACACCGAGGACCAGGAATTAGAGTACGTGTCACGATTAACCAGGAGCAGATCTTCTGCGACAACACGCAGGTTGTACGCCAAGGCTGCCGCCGAGTTCAAAGGTGCATGCAGAGTTTTACTCGTCAGAACCCGATCCAACTCACCTTGCACAGTTTCGTGGCAGAAACATAAACAGGAACGGGAGAATAAAGTTGCGCAAGCTGTGCGAGCCGAACTCAACGAATACGTTAGCAATCTCACCGAGGAACATCCGTTTCGTCGACCTGACCCATGCACAGATCAGTGGCAAATGCGCAGCCATGAAAGAAGTCGCTGCTAAGATGTAAGTGCATATATGCGAGTGAATCGACGCCGGGAGCCTAACTCGATTGCGCTGCACGTCAGTGAACATACCTATCAAAATTACCTTGCTCAGACCGCAGTTGTGGAAGACAAGATGCGTGCTGTCATGGTAGCCATCGTCGAGAAACAACAGAAATTGCTTGTGAGCATTCATGTTCGCGCTCCATGTAGACTTACGGTCGTTGGCGATCGCAGTCGTTGGCGGTCCAGAAACACCAGAAGGTGATACAAGTCGGTCAAGACGTTGAAGCAGCCCAGACAGAAGCGTTAAGACGTGTCAAGACTGCGTGCAAAGGTAAGCACCCAGAAGTACCGGATAGAATCTGTTGGGACGCTTCATCATGCAAGACTACATTGCATTGCAAGATGCGCTAAGTGCAGAGCGTGACTGACCGGCTGTTTGGCACTCATTGCAATCGAGTTCCGGTCCAGCTACATCACATTCCTCGACCTGTACGAACGAATTGCCGGAATCTTTAACGCACCTGCTTTGTAATGGTAAATTGAACTTCGGCACTTCGATGAAGGTCATTATCAGTGGCATAGATGTCAGTCCTTGACCATAATTGCCACACCGTACATGGATGCTATAAGAATGACAAGTGAATGAGGAGAACATGATGTTGTAGCCCTAGAGCGACCCCCAGCAAGTCTGTCTTTTACTTCTGAGCGGCCTTTTGTTGCTGCTGGCTCTTGATGACCTTCTTCACGATCTTGGCTTCCTCGACCAAGAATGCCCGCAGAATGCTTGGAGGCAAGGATTGAGACCAGAAGGAAGATGAGCTGGAACAGACCGAGTGACTCACCGAGATTTGACGCAGTCGCCACACCGCGAACCACCGTATGCCCGTCGGACAGTCTTTATACGTTTGGAGACGGTGGCATATTGGCGTGGTCTGAGAGCAGGTATCTGTTACAACCGTGTCGAAGGAAATAGCACAGATTACCGTCGAGAGACCATCAACATATAAATATGAATATCGAATGGACGGGTTTAACATACACCTGGAAGACCGATCCCGCAGTCACCGCATTTGGGTTGTGTGGGGATCTTCTTGAGGTGGTGGTAAACAAGGCGACCACCGGGGGTCTTGACCACACGCCGGCGGTTTGAAGAGGTGTTGTAGGGCTGGCGTTTACGAAGGGTCACACGTTGGGCCATTTGGTGTTCTGAATAAGATTGAATTTAGAATCCAAACGCTAGCCGCAAACATTGGAACCCACAGTTTTTGTGCCTATGCAGAGGAAAGATAGCATCTCAGTCCGATCCAACGTGGTTATAAGTTTCTTCCAACATACCTTGTGTCTTGAGGAGCGTGAACGACGGCGCAGAGGGTAGAACAAGACTGAGTTGTGGCTTGAGGTATTGTACAGCACTTCGGTAATTGCCGCTGCCGTTGATTACATGATGAATTCGAATGCCGTGTTGGTCACGTGCGTCCGTAGCTGTGTGGGCATCGCGACACAGCCTCTTCATGATGGTGGCAGTTGTGTCCGTGCAGCTTTACTAGCCAAGGCTTTCTGACCGGGGAAGAACAAATAGTCTCGTTCTCTTACTGAGCAGGGCACTCCTCGCCAAAAATGAAGTTGCAGAAGTTTTTTGGTCGCGAAAAGGTGAAGCCAGCCAAGGTCACCCCACTCGGTCGGGATCTGGAGGCGCCTGCCCAACCCACCATCGACGAGGTACGTCGTTCCAGGCCTGTTCACCGAGCCAGCCCGCGTCATCTCGTATATCTGATGAACAGGATTCTGTTGCTGCACATCATGGCAGTTTCCAGTCCGCAGTGGTACCGCCATCAGCCCAGTTTCAATCTCGAGAACATCTACGTCTTGTTCCCCACCCGTCTGGTGAAGATCACTGGGAAGTTCTCTCTCAAGGCGAAGAACATCCTCAAGGAATGACTATACGTTCACATCAGCACCATTTCTCCGCTCCAGTTATCCCATCGCGTTCGTCTTCTAACGGATCGCTCCCCCCAGGCGCTTCTCCTCCTCTGCCAAATGCTCCGCCGACAATACCTCGTTCTTCTTCTCCTTTTAGCGTTTCGTCCCACACGACCTCCATCCAACATGCAACTGGCCAGCATCCCGCCCGCAACTCACGTAACGACCAAAATAACTTACGCAGGAAGTCTCCAGCTCCAGCCGCCTTGGGAATTCTCAAGGCGTTAGAACCTAATCCCCAAGACTCTCAATCCAATTTTCATCACGACTCGTCTGACGATCACCATCCACCAAGTGAGCCTGTGCGTGCAATGGAAAAGAAAGAGAAGCGAAGTTTTTGGGAAGGCATGTTGAAGGATCGGGAAAACAAGACAAAAGAAAGAGAAAAGGAGAAAGAGAGGGAGCGGGCGAGAGACCGAGATCGGCGGGACGATGACGTCGTCGTTGCTGAGCTGACTAGATTGATTGGTACGTAACTATCACCTAACCTAGCGTAGACCTAACAAAATTAACTTGGATCATCCAGGCTATCTCACTGCAACGGCATCCGAGGATTGGTCAATCGTTCTTGAAGTCTGCGAGAGGGCGTCCGCTACTGAAGCTAATGCCAAAGAAGCCGCAAAGGCCCTGAGGCGGGAGTTTAAGTAAGTTAATTCTTGATCGGGTTTTTGGATGCTTCATTAACCCTCGTGTCTTCAGGTACGCCGAGCCGAAGTCACAGTTGGCCGCAGCCAGAGTATGTACCATGTGGCTGTCGGACCCGTCGAAAGTCCTAATATTGTTTTACCTCCTAGTTGTGGGCAATTATGCTTCGGAATGCTTCAGATATTTTCCTTGCACAAATTTCACAGCGAAAGTTTATAGAGACTTTGGAAGATGTTTTGACCTCCTCGCGGACCTCGCCAGTCGTCCGGGAACGACTGATGGAAGTACTGGCGGCAGCGGCGTACATATCATCCCGTGCGTCGCATATGTCTGTTTACGCTGGAGACTCATCATCATCTTAGGATCTCAACCGGCAGGTAAAGACAAGGAGAGAGACAAAGAAGGATTCCGTGGCTTGTGGTGTCGTCTCAAACCTGCGGATAAGCCGGACTGTGGGGTACCGTTTGACACGGATGATGCGATGTTCAGTCCTCCTGTTACCTCTTTGCGGCGGCCTAGTTCACAGTACTCCCTCGAAACGCCTACCTTTGCGCAGCAGACTTTCTCCATGGGAGCAACGCCTGCTCCTCCGCCAGTGGACCAAAATTTTGTATGTCGCCATACTTCTTTCAATGTCTAGCTCATCGTGAATATACTAGCAACCGCAGGCTCGACGGAGTCACCGAGGTATAATTCCTGTGCAGGAGGACATGCAACGACTGTTCCAGGAATGTAAAATAGCCCTGGGCAACGCCAACGTGTTGTCCGAGGCCTTAGCCTTCGCAAAACCCGATGCTCTTGACGGAGAGCTCGTTCGTGTGAGTGTGTTCGCTCTTCCGGCCAGCATCACACTCTGAAGGGTTCCTTTCAGGAATTCTTGGCGAAATGCCGTTCGTCGCAAGAATTGATCCATACTCAGATACCATGGGCAAGTGCGGGTGCAGAACGGTCTCGTGCTGAAAGGGCCCTTCAGTTCGAATATAGACGATCAACACATGGTTCTCATCAAGATCTTCATGCGGGTCCTGACGAGACCCCCAGTGAACTTACCATGGAAGAAGAGTTGCTTGCGGCTCTTCTTGATGCCAACGAGGCACTCTTCGGGGCATTGAATATGTATGAGGACCTCGCAAGGGTCGCCGTCGAAAGGGCGACGGAGGAGAGGAGCAGGCGGGAAGTAAGGATGAACAGGAGGGTTAGTCGTCCTGTTTTCTGGTGCTAATTCAGGATTGACCGACGGTTGCAAAGCAATTTGACGAGCAGCTTGGTGAACCTCCCGGTGGACACAGCGGGTCGCCGAGAACTGCTTCACCCCCGCTTCCTTCGCCGCCGACATCACCGCGTCAGCAATTTGAGATGCCCATGGTTGTACCTTCTTCTAATCACCCGTTACCCCGGATACCACCGAACTTGATGCCTAGCCCTCCTTCACTAGCTCAAATCACTTCGCAGCATTACCATTCACAGGCCACGACGCCAACGTTACTGGCACCACCTCACCCTATTGGTCCCCGTTCCCCTTCGCAGCCTCAAACCCATTCTCGCACGCCTTCGCCAGATCGGATGCAACGGTTCTCTGGAAATAATTCCCCGGAGAGCCGGAAAGATTCATTACCCGAAGGAATGGAACAGATGCATATTGAAGACGAATCTACTAGTGAAGAAGCCCACACACCGATCCGTCCTAGCGAGAAGGCGCTTGGAAAACGGCGGGTTATTTATGAGCCTGATGGTAGGCACAGTCTAACTATTTGTGTGGGCTATGCCGCTGACAGCATACGTCACAAGTGTACGATTCGTGCGACCCGTATGGTGACAAGAACGTTGTGTCGTCTTTTCGAGATTCGGTGGTTGATTCTGACTCAGATGAGGTGGCATACGCGCCAAAGCGTCCTCCGGTACAGTATGTTTATGACGCTGCAGCAGAGCGCACGGCACAACAGCTCAAAGAAGGTCGTGTCCTCGTCAATGGAGTTCATTAGCTGGCTTTGATGCAAACTCTCCCGATGGTAGAAGCTCAGCACTCAGGTTTTGGACGTTTTGTAATTTGTTGTACAGTAGCGTGTAACTTTCGTTTGCCCGTCACCCCAGCATTTGTTTTGTGTATTATTGGACAGCAAGCATGTTTGTTTGGACATGTGTGCGTCTGGTGCTGTGCCGCATATTAACCGCGCGCGTGCCCACTCCGTCCGTACAGACACACTACCATCCAACATAGCGCTGGGATGGCGTCAGAGAAGAAAGAGAACCCTGATTCGGATTTATATGGAGGTGAGGATGCGTCTGGTATGCTTGAACACTCTCCGGAGCCTTTACCGCAGACCTGTATGATGATGGGTTTACCATCCCGTTGGGCGACGACGGCCAAACATCAAGCGAACACTTCGAGCTTCTAGTACCGGACGATGACCAGACGCTTTCCGAGTCTATGGAAAAGCCACTGTCAGCAGATAGCAATTGCCTTCCTGCGAAGCCTTCATCCACGTCAGATCCGTCCGGTCTGTCGTATTCTGCGCAGGTCGCGAAGCAGTTCTCTGCGTACCAGCAAACACCGAGTCAGGAGCGACAACAGCGACATGCTCTTCCCGCACCCGGACCATCTGCTATCGCTACTCATGAAACTGACCGTTCTCGAGCTGACCGGCCGATACGGCCGTCGGAGATGAAGGACGAAGGGTAAGCAGTTTACCTCGCTTCTTTTTATGTGATAACAGCTAGTATGGAGCACTGGCTCGTAATATTGGGCAACTGTAAGCACGTTCGGTGGATTTGTCTGGAAGGGATACATGTTGTATTTTGCCCACGCTAGTATTTCGACCTCGGTGAACGTACGACACTTAATACCGTACATGCGCCTCCTTTTAATTCTGCTCTATTGACTGGTTATATCCTATCGAACTAATCCGCTGCTTTTTTTTTTTCGCTATGACTCTTACACACTTACTGGTCCTCCCTGGCCGCTAATCACTTACGTGTCGCTTTGACGATATCACTCTGGACACCCACCGACGAACTACTTCACCTCACTGCACTCCTACTCTTACTACTCGTTCTTGCCTACGGAATCTCCCTCGGTTAGCAAAATGTTCATCGGAGGACTTAGCTGGGACACTACAGATGGTATACGCTCTACCCGTATAGAATTACTTCTTGTCGAACTAACAACATCCCCTGTCCGAGTAGAAGGTCTGAAAAAGTACTTCTCACTGTTTGGCAAGGTGAATATACGATGCGCTTTCTCGTCAGGCGCTCGTTTCTCCGTATGAAGAGCGAAACTAACGACCTGTTTCCTCACTGAGGTGGATGCTTGCACAATTATGCGTGACCCCGACGGAAGGTCACGAGGATTTGCGTTCCTAACGTTTGAGGAACCAGAATCTGTGAATGCCGTCCTTGCGCAGGAGCATACGCTGGACGGGAAAACCGTTGGTCGAACCGTGTTCCATATCTGCGCCAATGATTGACATCATCCCTTTTGTTGCAGATCGACCCTAAGCGAGCGATTCCGCGGGAAGAACATTTAAGGAATACGCGGTATTTTGTAGGCGGGCTCTCGCACGCCACGACTGCTGATTCTATGCGTGACTTTTTCTCTACTTATGGAAAAGTTGTCGATGCCACGGTTATGGTCGACCGCGAGACCGGTCGATCCAAGGGCTTCGGATTCGTGACGTTCGAAGACTCGAGCAATCAAGAGCGATTCGTTGGTAAACTGGGACTCGTCTTGGATGATAAAGAGGTCTGGATCACCTTACGTATTGCAGGTTTTTATATGGGAGATCTGACGGTCTGGAATGTTTCTGCCAGATCGAGGTGAAGATGGCTCAACCCCGGAGCCAACGCGATCAAGCACGGAACGCGACGGCTCGCGACGGGTATGGTGATCAAGAAGCGCGTCATTCAGCTGTGACACCCATGACGTTCAACCCGCAGCAGGCTGCGAACCCGGCGGCGTCGATGATGTACCAGCGGATGATGAACCAGATTCCCATGGCCAATGGTGCAGGCGGATCTGTAGGAATGATGAACCCGATGATGATGGGTATGGGTATGGGCGGCATGAACATGGGTGCCACGGGTATGGGAATGGGAATGAACAATCTTGGTGCTATGGGTTTGGGTGGCATGGGAATGATGGGAGGCGGGGTGAACCCGATGATGGCGATGAATCCAATGGGCATGCGTATGGGTATGGGTGCACCGATGGCTATGGGCATGATGCAGCCCGGTGCATCTGGGGGAATGGGTATGGGCAATGTCGGCATGAGAATGAGGCAGGGCATGGGTATGGGTATGGGCGACATGATGGGTATGAATGCGCATGCAGGAGCGATGCCGATGAGTTCTGGTCCAGGTCCCTCCAGAATGCCCAATCGCGTGCGGTTTCATCCGTATGCTCGGTAAGGACGAAGGGAAGCGTCTCCGTAAGATGCTCGCTCCGTTATTCTGTACTATATATCCTACCTTAGTTCTGTGATATCTGGCTGCTGTATATCGAGGCTAATTATTTGCGATGCATGTATGGATGGGACTACTAATATGTAGCAAGTTTTAAGCCAACCATCCTCGCATTTTTGCAACTGATCTCAAAATGTCATCTACATTCTCAGCGGCCAAGTAGTCTGCTCGTCCTTCCTCGTCTCCTATCGAAACACACGTTCTCCAACGTTCCAAATCCCCTTCTTCCACACCAAGGGCACGGATGATAGTTGACAGGTAGCCCAAGTCGGTCGCAAGCTGAGCGGAGCCAGTAGAAGTCAATACCCTGATTTGTGGCAGGACATTCCGGGTCAAATGTGCCAACATAGTTCTTCCAAGAGAGGAAAGCCATGCAGCCGTAACGGCCTCTGGGGAGTGAAGTTGCTCAGCTTGAACTGCACTCGAATCGTCCCCTTCATGGCCGGGCATGAGGCCGTCCCCCTTAGTCAAGGCTCCAATCTCAAACCCAAGCGCATCGTCCTCCGCATAGACCTCAAATAGTCTTGGAAGATTGAGTAACCCGTCCCCGACACGTTGGATAGTTTCACTAGGGCTTAAAGAGAATGCCGGGATATCGACACCCGCGAGCCCTGGAACGAGTTCTTGGCGCGATGCGGACCAAAGGGGCAGTGAAGAGTATGCATTGAGATGTACAAAAAGGGGGGAGAGAAAAACACGTTGTAGTGTGCGTTGGTTGGCACGAGCGAAGGAGGTGAGGGAAGAATGACTTGAAGGTAGCAAAACGGCAGCCACAGCCGAGGATCCCGTAGACTGCGACTGCAGGACTTGAGAAAACAGATCCCTCAATTCCACAGAGTTTAAGGTAGACTGAGCTAGTAATACGCCTTCTCCTTTCGTTACCCCAGGGGTATAAAGTCCGTTCACCGCGGTACGGAAGGCCATAGCCACTTGGTTCAGGGCCCTTCGGAGGCGTGTCTCGAATACTCCAAGACGTTCCTTGACAGCCCGCGCAGCGGCCAGAAGATGCAAAGCACGCTGGATATGTGCCCAATCCTGTGACGTATAATCCAAATCCGCAAACTCTTCGTCCTCAGCACCGCTATACGAGAGGGCACTAGTGCCTGCCTCAGAGCTTGCGTTCGCCCAGTCGATGACACAGTTTGTCCATGCGTCCACAAAGGCACTTACACAACCATCAAGTGCGCGCACGAGGCCGACAGACGCGTACCCGCGGGTGAAGGTCATGCACCTCTCGATACTCTCCTCAGCAGCACTGAACACATCGACGGCACGTTCGCGCATCACACGGGCTGCGCGATCGCCATCCACAACACCCTGTAACTTGACAACGGGTGGGCCAAGCGCTTCGTCCAGCAGTCGTCTCTCTAGGGTGCCGAAGTCAACCTGGAAATCAAGAAAAGGCTGGAAGAGGCACTGGTCCCACTCCATAACGTCGACTACACTTATCCCGCTGGAACCACTTTGTTGCTTAGCTGAGCCAGAGATGCTGCTTGTTGACCGCCATGACATGGACATGCGCATAGAGCGTCTCCGGGAGAGTCTGCCCTCACCTGAAGATGATGGAGATGCGACGGAGATCGCAGACGGAGCGGATGCGCGCAGTTTCTCCATGATCCTTTCCGTCCCTTTGGCGAATTCCTCCGTAACCTGAAACAGTTTCACCATATCCTTCAAGGCAGAAGCACCCCCACTGCCATGGAAAAGCGCCGCGAACCGTTGACCCGGTGAAGGTGTGAGGGCGGTGAGCGTGTTGTGGATGAGGAATGCTAGAGTAGACTCCGGATCAGGAAAGATGGCTGGAATGGAATGGCGTTCCCCATTGAGCATGGACAAGAACGAGGAGAGGAACGTTGGGTAGAATGAGGTTAGCTTTTCTGGGATCCGGTGGTGCTCCGAAGATCCGGCGGGCATTGATTCACCGTCCAAGATTGTTTGATTCCACGTTTCCACTATTGCGATGCGCCGTGTTCCGTAGTAGTAGTTCCTAAACTCACTTTCACGTTCAATGTCGACGAATATGGCGTAGAGTGATTTGCATGACTCGACGTCATTGGCAGTGACGGCCCGCACTAGATCAGGTGAAACCGCAGCCTCGAGTTGGTTGGCAAGAGACGTCAATAAAGCGCGACGAGGTTCCTGTGCAGTGCCCGGGTTACCCGCGGCTGAGCGAGACACGGGCATTAATTTGGCCGACGCCGATAGTCTGGAAGCGGCGCGGGCATATGACTTTTCTGCCAAAAGAGCTGTAACTTCTGCTTCGAGTGCACCCCAAGATTCAGCTTCACGCAGGACATCCCGTGCGGCTTCCATGCGACTTTTTATGGTGTCTAGATAATGCAATTTCTCTAAGACCTTGGACGTCGCGTTAAAGTGACCCGGTGTAGTGGCTGAGGGATTATCTGAAGGAATCGATTGTGCCAAGACGCTCTTGAGTGCGAGTGCACCATCACGGGTGAAATGAAGGTCATATACCAAGCGGGGTGTTGCACGGGCAATGTCGTCAATGGTGTTCTCGAGAGCGGAAGATGTAGACTGAGCTGCGATGGATGTTGCAGTCAAGAGTGCATCGAGGGAGGCTCCATCGGTAGTTGCCTCCTGTCCAGAGGAATCTAAGACGGCGTTCAGCCATGTCAGGACGTCCGGTGACCGGTCCAGCTGCTCGATGACCGACGCTGGAGAAATACCCGTCAAAGGCTCCATACTATGCACGACAACGAGCTGTCGAGACATGTACAAGAAATGCCTCGCACACCCTCGTACTTCGCGACTCGGACTATTATTCCAATTCGGATATGGTGTAACGGCTAACATTGCCGCCTCTCACACTACAACGCGGCAGCTCGGGGTTCGATTCCCCGTATCCGAGTTTATTTTTACTTTTATTTTTTTTGGGGGGTGGACTTAGAGCATGGCATGTGGATGAGTCGAGACTCCAACATGTTGCTGTTTGATACCTACTCCCACCTGCACAGTCCACCCAACTAAAGCTGCGGCCACTGCTGGGTGCACCGCTTGTGTGGTATCCAAAGTACCATGTTCCCTACGGATAGCTGCACGAGGTCTGGGTTATTGGCGAAATATCGCCACGTAACCCTAGTAACCCTCCGCTGGCACTGTTACTAGTATCCGTGCTTATACGCTAGCCATCAGAAGAAAAGAATCAGTGGCGGCGTTCATGTTGGTTGGGTCCCCCGTCCAACCGTGAAGTTTAAGGTGAGCGAGCATCGGTAATTATGTATTAGGCGACACTTCACGCTCGGAGCTGAAGAGCGGAGGCTGTCTCAGCCACTAAGGCGTATCTTAACTTAAGGCTGCATGCTCGTGTTGTAGTGCCTCGCTCAAGCGCGGCACAGCTTGGCAGGCAGGGCGGCCAGCCATGTGCTTGGCCAAGCTCCAGCGGACCAACCACCCGTATACAGCATGGCTAAGGGCCTTAAAGGAACTCAGCCTGGCTTCCGTTATTGACAGCCACAGAAAATTTACACCTGCCATCACCGAGACCTTTGAGATCGTGGCGATCCCTTCGCTCGCTTGTGTGGTGGCAAGCACCCTTCCAGTGTCGTGGGAAGAGAAGGCAAACCCGCTCCGCTGGTTTACCAGGTAAAGTGTGTCCGTGAAACAGTATGGAACAACAGGATGAACTAAAACACGTGGACAGCGAGAACGGCATAGCATAAATCCAAGAAAAACATTTTCCACTCTCCGCGTTAGATGACCTACACCCAACAAGTCGCCGATAATATTATGAGAGCGGAAGAGAAAAACGAAAGATTCATTTCGGAACGCTGCAATTCAACCCCAAAACATCTGCATCAGGTCCCAGTCTCCCGGCACTGATTGAAGTGAATGTTGCGCATATTCTGGCGGGGAAATTCCATCCCGCAATTGAAGCACGCGTACATCCACGCGATGTGCTTTTGTTGAATATGCGGAAACATATTCGTGCCTATGACATACTCCCTGCAACCGTCCCAGCGACACTTCTGTACACGGCCGTCCGCGTTCATGATACCGTGACGGTCGCGCAAATGGGTAGGGAAGTTTTGACCCAAGACCTCGTGCCTGCAGCTCGTAGTATTATCTACCCACTGACACGTGTGGAGCCGATGCTCTGGAGATGCAGCAATTTTGACGAGCATGAATGCGTCCTGGAAATGGTAAGTTGCAGTAGTCAAACCGACCAGGGGTATGTCGGAGTTGCTTACCTCATCGGTGAAGTCTTGATTGAATCTGTCGCTGTTGGCATATGCAGAGTTGTTAGACATCTTGGTTGTGTAGTCAAAGGGAGGTGAGTGGCTTGGTGGAGGGCTCCCAGCCCTCCTCCCTTTATATAACAAACTCTCTGCGACAGCTAATGTCGCGCGTGGTAGCCTCTTCTGACCCTGCACAGGATGGCCACCTGATGGCGTCTTGCCAACGGCCTCGCTGTCGAGTTGCTGGGTCTGTGCCCATCGTGAAGCAATATCTCCTCATACGGATGGCCTCCGCACCGAGCGTCTATATGTGGGTTGGAAGCTATTTCGAAGACGGCATCTCGTCAATTCTTGGTAGCGTGGAACCCCTGAGTTGGCTGAATGACGCCGCACTTGGCCAACAAATCAGCCACCCAAGCTCACACATTACATACCAGCGAGTTGTTGACCCGCGAGGATCCGATAGTACGCAGTGCGAAACATGCCCGTTATGTATTCGGCTCGGTGCCGATTGACCATCTCCACCCAACCAGCCGGTGATGTTTACCCGCTATCATTGCCATGTATGCATACACTATCCAAAGCTCTGCTACCCCCGTTTCATGTCCTAACAGCACACGACAATTCAAATAACATGGTTGATGACAGGACATGCGCGACTCAAATAAATGACTCGAATGTAACATGACAACATGAGTAAGAACGGATGCCAGAGGTCCTAACAGAGTGCATTGGTGATAAATCAGGCAAGACGAATTAGATGCATACTTTCTTCAAGACCCTTTCGGCGCTTCCTTGCAGGAAATCGCAGCTTCCTCACCCATGGCAGTAATGACCGTAACAAGCAAGTCTTTGCCCTCGTCGAAACCATCTCTGATTTCCTTTCCCAAAGGGCCTTCGGGGACCTTGACATCGTCCTTGGAAGTGCCGTCGGAGGTCAAAAGGTTCAGGAACCCCTCATCAATGTACGTCTGCAAGAACTCGGTAAGGTTATCAGAAGTGGGATGAAAATTGCCCTCACAAGTTGGTACTCTTTGCGAGATACGTTAGGGACATCCATGTTATGGGTAGAGGGACAGATTTCTTCCTATATAGCGTAGAAATCAGTATGGTCAGCGTCAGTCACCAGAAAGAAATCCCGTACCAATTTCTTGTCAGTGAAGATCTGACAAAATGCGTCAGACAATAGAGTGCAAGCACAGGTGCATCAATGACAGGCACGCACATCGATGCCGACGAGGTGAACCTTGGCATGTCCATGTTTTCCTGTCTTGGAAGTGGACATCTCGACAATTTTACACGGGCGGCCTGATGAACGCTCTCATGATAAAAGCCATCCGATTCGTAAGTGAAGAACGCACCTTTTATGACGACATGGCCGTTTTTACGCAATGCCGAGCATTGCATAGGGAAAGTGAGCGAGGCGCCGGCGCTTGCCTACGAAATGGTATCGACATATGATCAGATGGCGATCGAAGAGGACGGGTGGTATATCTGACCGCCTCGAAGGTTTGGTTGTGGTGCTCATCATCGGACATCGTCAAGGATAAACACGGATAGGATGGGTGTCTAAGTTGGTCTACACGGGCAGGAAAATAGAGGAGACGAAAGAAGATGGAAAATAGGAAGAGAAGGGCGTTTGACGGGAGCGATTTGTTTGATCACACTTTGGATTACAAAACAACTATCTACGAAAAAAAAAAAACTTCATCGCGATTGCAGTTTCAATCTCCGACATACGGAGTTGTCTATCTTGCCGACGTGCCGACGCTGATTCGCGATGTAAGTTCCACGGTTCAATATCCTTTCCTCGAGCCGTGCAGGTCGACACTAATAATTTCAGCGTGATGATCAGTTTGGGCTATTTCATAGACTTCTAAATTTTCAAATGGCCCTACGACAACGAGACTGAGAAGTCCAGGGACGGTAAACTGCCGTTGGCCAGCTGCACAGTAGAATCATGCTCAGGGGAAGAGGTGGTAGCCTCCTTCTGATGATCGGTTCGCAATACTTCGTGGACACAGCAGTAACGCGCCACCAGACCAGGCTTCTCTTTAACAACCGTCCCTTTTAGACATGAACTAAAAGTCCTTCACTTGGCCAATGGTGTCCGCCACGCGGGGAGCCAAACTATCTACAAGCCCGGGACTCGGTAATTTACAGGTCGGGAACCGCCGAACGTGGCTGCACACATGAATTGCCATGATAATATCATCTTAGCAACGCTACGCTCACGAGGGAATTACTATTCGCCGTGCTCGAAAAGCAATTGCAGTTACTCCCGACCGGCAGCCCTCTGTAACTCCAGCTCTCTTACCAGGATTCGGCGCCGCGGCTGACTGACACATATATAATTCACAGCTTGTACACTATCATTACGTCTAAGATGCACCCCTTCGGAGGAACCCCAGTTTGTCCGCGGTGCGATAAGGCTGTCTACGCTGCCGAGCAGGTATGGGGTCGAATGGATTCTCCCGCTTCACGTTACACTCATTGCAACCAACATCGAATTCATTCATCCCAGGCAATGGGCCCTGGTCGCAAGGTAAGAAGCTCAGCCAACGACCAACCATTTCATACTCATTTAGCGGTGAACGACCATTTTTCCGATCAGTTATACCATAAGGCAAGGATCCATCGTTCCACTTGGCCATTGCGTTTAATTCAGGGTGTTGCTGTACGTAGCCATGTTTGTCGTGCACCTCTTGTAGCAAACGTCTAGACTCGTTGACGTTGCTGGAACATGACCAAATGGTGAGTATCTTTCTAGAACGAATCTCTCATCTCTCACTCTTGCACGATGTGTAGCCATACTGGTGAGCTTTCTTCCAGTAATTGGTGGTGATCGGGTTGACATTCCCGTTCAAGCAAAACATGCCACGTCCGACTGTTTGGGATACGTGACCTACGACAAGCAAACCTCCCTCACAAAGAGGACCCATCTCCTTTTCCATTTGCTTCATCGTCTGTTCGCTCGGCTCATGGATCTCTCGTGAACACGCCCACTGGCGCAACCTCTCCTGTAAGGAGCACAATCTCTACGCCCTTGACACATAGTAGGCCAGTTGGAGCTATCGATCTATTCACAACTCTAACCAGTGGGCCTCGTTCGCCTATTCGAGCTCACTTCACTGGTGCTAGTGGTGCAACGCCACTGCTACGTGCCAATTCCAACCTTCCTACACGCTTCAATCGTGCGTCGCCTCCCAGTCCAACCCCTGGCCCTACAAACTCCGATGCGGACGAAGAAATTGATACAGAGACCACAGAAGCAAATGAGGTACCGGACCACACCGCCATGGCACTTGAAGAGAGCACCTCTGGTATCCAACGGACAGGAGACTTTCAAACTTTTCCCACCACATTGCTCAGCCAGCCCGAATTTACCCCGGGCCCTTCTGACCCTTCTGATGAATTCCGTGAAGTGCCAACGGGACGACCAGCATCGCCGCTCAAACCAAGCCCAACGGGGCTCGTCAGTACGACTAATATTACTCCTTTGAGGCAAACCTCCACAGGAACTCGCTATGGAATGGCACTCGGAGGCGCTGGCAGCAGCCCTGTGAGGTCGTGGGGACTAGGAGGTGCAACCCCTGTATGCCCTCGATGTGGGAAGAATGTCTATTTTGCTGAGCAGGTTGGCAACTCCCTGTGAATCCACGCTCTGAGGCTCTGCTGAACCCTAGTATCAGATGAAGGCTGTTGGGAAAACTTGGCATAAGGGCTGCCTAAGATGCTCATCTTGTAATACTCTTTTGGATTCCAAGCGCTTGAACGAGAAAGACGGCGAGCCGCTGTGCGGGCGCTGCTACAGCAAGGTATGTCGTTAAGCTGAGAACGTTTCCACGGATACATGACTCTGAGTAATGGTATTATTAATTGTAGCTGCACGGGCCACAAGGAAGTGGGTATGCCCTTCTCGGGAAAGCAGGTGGCTGATCGGCGGCATGTAAAGCATCAACCGTCAACTTCCGACAGCAGTTTTGTTGATTATAATATCCCTGGAGGTTGTACGCTATATCATTGTCGACTGTTGTCGGTTGAACTACCCGCAATGTATCTTCATAGATTTGTTTCTACCATCTTGCGTTAAGGACAATATAGCATTTGTGGCGCCCGCTCCTCGATAAGTACACGCTCCCTTGGGAACCCACCTACTTCGGAAGAAACCGCGATGCTACCCTGTTGAGTGGAGCTGAGTACTTTTTGATTGGACAGCAGGTTCACTCCAGGAGCACACTGTCTAGCTTGGCCCCACGCATATGCATCGTCCCTGGATTCATAGCACCCTTCCTTGCCGTTCAACGTTGTCAACGTTCCGTACAAGGGTTATTACGCGCCCTTTTTTGTGGTACATCATATTACGTTCATACCGCAGGGCCATCCGAAGAATGAAAGCTGGAGTATAAGAGCAAATGGCGGGGAAGTCGACCCTTGCTTGCTGAACAGGGGGCTACTACATAGAAAGAACCTCTCCATGAAGGCCAGTTCTAGCGAGCACGTGGGTAGCACCAAATGCGGCAACATGTATGTATTACTCGAGGGACGAAGACAAGGCTGTAACGGTGAATAGAGGTCTCGATCTGCAGCAGGTACCTACTAACGATTCCGTGATCGAGAGTTGCTGAAAGGGAATAATGTAATGGCATGGGCAGGAGCCGAAACAATCTTTGTTTCAGTGTCACCGTGGTGGGGGCCTGTTTTACAGTTCCGACTCGGACACGGTCGTTGATGCATGGCACGGGGTTGAAATTGGAATTGTGATAGGTGAAGCTTACAAAATGCATAACACGGCGACTTGCATCAGACCGCTGTTGATAGTACTTCCTATGCTGAATATATTTTCCCTGTGGATTACGACCAGCACGACAGGATAAAGAATCCTGCTCAGCCATGGCGCCGTGGATCGGGCCCATCATTGCTGACAGGATACCTGGTTTGGTTTTTTGGGCTGTACGGCCTTACGAAGCCTTTGGTTGAAAATAATGATGGTGGTGACATTAACAGACAATTAGTTGGCAGGCGGGGGTGTGCCACATCATGAGCGTTTTGCGGCTTTCACAAAGGTAGAGACCATCAATCGGTCTCTTCGCCAAAAGAATTCAACTTTAAACGGCGTCAGCCCGTTTGACTACAAGGGCCGCAGCTGGTTGGCCAGCTCATCGTAATGTGATGAAGGTATTCCAGCAGGTAGCTTGATGGACCAATACCGAAGCTGGATGGCCTGTATCGATCGAGCCTAGAGTATATACGTAAAAATTTCCGGACACGCGGGCAAAGCCAGGCCGAATGCAAAGACTTCACGTACTGTACACACTAGCTATTATTGCGCATGCTGGAAATGTGTTTGAATTCCATCTAGCCCGCCACTGAAGCACTAGTTTTGACCTGCCAGAACGAGCAGCAGAACAGGAGGCGGATAAGTGGACACGGCAGTGTACTGTGACCTGAGTAGACCCACAATGGGAAGAAGAGCAGAACACATGGACGCCTGGTGTTGCTGTGGGGTAAAGCAATGAATGCCAGCCGACCACTTACATAACGCAAAGTTCAGGATGGTCACCGGTGAGAGCACAGAAGTAAAAAATTAGCATCAGCAGAGACAAAGCTGCAACGAGCGTGAGCAGTGACAACATTGAAGTCGTTCTAACACAAATCTGAGCTTGTTTTCGTGGCCAAGGACTACCGCACACCAACGCTCTCGTTCTGCAACTTCGGAAACCACGATCTCCAGTATGAAAAGGACACGCAGAGGGACAGAATAGTAGGGAAAATGAAGTTCACGCGAATGAGAAAGATGATCAGGCAGCAGTGCATCGACTATGAATGAGTGAAAGAGCCGAGAGCTCCGCTAGTTCTAATAGCCATTTTGAGTTTGGCCATATGTAGTCATCTCCAAGTCAAGCGTTCGAGTTCCAGTATGAGTATCTTCATGCGGTTCCAGAAATCCGAAGAAGGATCCAGATGTGTCATCCGTGTCCGGGGACACTGCACGATGACGATAGAGGTGGAATTTGAGCTCGAGCCAGATTACATGTTCCTTATACAGCAGATGTGTTGTCACGCACAGCTCTCCCCATCTACCGTACGGAGGGTGACTCAGCAGCCAACAAAATCCATCAATCGCCGCTTTATTTGTCTACAGACTTCGATGCCTACGGTCAATACGAGGGTGTATTTCGTTCATGGTCCAGCACGGCCCTGTACCTAACAGACCGAGCTGAATCGTAGAATTGACCGAGACCACCCAAACGAGATGGCGCCTTATAATGAGAGGAGAGGCTGCACAACCTCTCTTGCGGACTGGAACGTGTTCAGATATCGAGGCACTGCTTCGCCCCGGCGAAGCGTGGGCCTCCATACCCTCATGCATTTTGCCAACTCCACCGCGCCATCTGTTTGCGACACCTCGTCCCACATGGTGGTGACAAGAGATAATTTCGACAAAGTTCTTTCTCCACATTTCCGACAGAGGCTGGAGAATTTTTCGGGAGAGATGGCTGTAAACTGATGTGCGACAGAATGAAGGTAGAGGATACCACCAAGAGGGACATTGCTTCTGTACCTAACAAGGAGATGTTGATGTCCATCATGCGTTACAAGCGAAGAAGCTGCTCACGCTTTCTTCACCCAACTTGCAATCACTCCCAAGATACGGTTACTCTGTGACGAATGCGGGAACCCAGGGGCATCCAGGAGGATGACGCGTTTGCCACTCTGCCGATCAACATAACCGAATGCGCGAAGGCGAGATGCGCCCGGCTCCAAGGAGTGGCTGACACCTACGCTACCTTCTGGAATCCCGGTTAGCTTACTAATGAACTTGTTAACTTATTCTTAGTTAATGGTGAAGTCGAGCCTGCGAAGAGACCTTACGGAGCTCTTCCCAGAGCCTACTAGACCAGTTACGCTAGGACGAAGATATTGATGAGGCGACAGCTTGGCGCTAAATGGTTGTATGGCGCACATTATCAGGACATCATTTTGTGTACGCCAAGGAAAGGTGGAAAAACAGATAGGAGGGAGCCAGGGTGTTTTCCGGACGCTGGTGACAGAGGCCCGCACTCCATCCTCTGAACCCTTAGCTGGGTTGTGCAACGAAATTCAGCTCGGATGAAAGAAACTCACAGGACAAAAAGAGTTGTGGCTCGAGGATTCAGTTGGGATGTGGTGAAGGACGAGTTTCCGTAGTCTATTCTGTGAGACCTGCTCGCCCTCGTGGTCCACAGTAGTCACGCATGCATGCGCGTGAGGGTGGAATTCGTATTTCTCCAGGGCGTCGGAATTGCTCTCCCACCACGTATGCATGTTTGGCAGTTTCTGCTCGAGCCCTGTTATGGCAAGAGCGATAGGAGTTCTGCTGCAGACCTGATCTGAGTAAATGCGCTTGAAGTCGTCGATTAAGTGTTTTGTCACTCGTGGCTTCTGCGTGCAAAAAAGGAGGAGGTGTATGCCTTCGGTAGCCTGTAGGGTCTTTAGGAGGTTATCAGGCCCCGCAGTTCGTCCCTGTTCTGTGTTCCTTTCCTCAGCCGGGTGCCACCCTGGCGTGTCCCAGAGGTTGACCTGAATGTCGCTTGGGCTAAAGCTCAGTGTGTAGCACGTGCTATTAAGCGTCCCGCCTTTCGCATCGCTGCATGCTTCGGCTACACACGCGCCAGCGATTAGATTGATGATGGACGACTTTCCCGAGCCTACTTCCCCAAGGAGGACAACGTTGCGCGTACCCATCTGGACAAGAGGAGGCGAAGTAGTGGTAGCTTTGAGAAAGGGTCTAACCGTGGTAGGGCAAGGGGAGTGTAGTTACGACTCATGATCCAACTCGTGGTGATGGTAAACAAGGCGAGGTCTACTAAATGATCTCTGCAAAGGTGCCGACCATACAAATACGTAATGGCCAGTGAATCCACGTGCTGACTCCTGCATACTTACTAAAACTTGTCAGACAGCAGAGAATTGCAAGGTTGTGAGACGCAAGTGTGTGACTGTAGGATGACGCCAGCAACTGGATGTTGCTCAGGTTCTGACTGCTAAAGTACTATGCGCTCAGACAGATCTAGCAGTCTTGGATGAACTTATTATGAACCCGGTCCGTTGTCGAGGATGTCGAATCGGAATCAACAGATTTATTTGGTTTTTCCAGGCAGCTTATGGACAAGAAGGTGAAGGCATGGAATTTCACACACTTCTCTTGCGATGTTGCCGATGTCTTCGGTCTCCTCTACGAGTCCTCTCTGTCTTGAACCCCCCACCGTGGAGGGTGACAAATATATCAGTAGTACCATGTACCCGCTCACAACGAGTGTAAAGAACATTGTCCAAGTGTTCGGTATCGGGTGAGAGTGGCGCCCGGACACAAGAGGCGGAAGAAGAACTCGACACACCTCAACAGAATCGGCGTCATCAACGCTGTCCTCTCAAACGTGTTTCAGAGCCTTGGTACAGACTGCCACTGCATTCCACGGGGAGGTTCGATGACTTTTCGAGAAGCTGGTGGACCGGATCAGAGTAAACCTCAGATCAAACACAAGTGGTTGGTAGAGAGTGTCAATCTTCCCTGCTTCTCAAAAGAAGATCAATTTACAGTCTGTTCGGCTATGAAGGCCGCAGCTGGTTGGCCGGCTCATCGTGAAGATCGGGGTTTATCCAAAAGACGCTTTGATCGCTCTGTACTGAGGTTGAGCAGGGCTGCATTGATTGAGTTCATAATATGCATGTACACAAAACTTTCCAGGTATGCCGTTGCCGCAAAGCTAGGCCGGAAGCGAAGGCCCCACGTACCACGCACGTTAAGTAGATATCAGCGCACGCGTTGGAAGTGTATTCAAATTTAGTCTGGTTTGCCACTGATGCACTAGTTTCGATCTGCCAGCATGTGTTGTTGGGCAGGGGAACGGTGTATTGGCAAGTGGATACAACAGCATACCATCATGATGACCCCTGAAGAAACCAGAACACATGGATGCCTGGTGTTGCTGTGGGGTAAGGAATGAAATGGTCGACCACGCTCACGTAAGGCAAAGCTCAGCACTGTGAGAATACAGAAATAAATGTTCAGGAAAAATTATCATCATCAGCTGGCAGAGAGAGGTACTAAGAAGCCCGCGCGGCGACATTGAGCATGAGCGGTAACTCAATTGAAGTGTCCACAGCATCCATATTACGCAGCACGTAACAAAGGTTCTTTTCTGCAACCTGTTACAGTGATAAGGATACGGCGAAGGACAGAACTGAAGGTTAACGGGACTGGAGAGGTGGTTGGAAGCAGCGTATCAACCATGGATGAAGATACTAGTTGAGTGCGGAGTTTCGGACTTGGGTGCAGTTCCAGCAAACCTGGAAAACATATGTGGCCGAGGTTGGTTTGAGTTTGATTACACATTTAGCATAGTGTTCAGCTGGACCCTGGACTTCAGCCTAGAGAGATCGTCGTGTGTGTAGTATGTACGGACTTGGTCATTGCAACGTCGGTAACAGCTGCAGCAAGCAAGCTGAACTAAGTCCATCAGAAAGCCATCTTTGCGCCAAAGATGATACATTCAAAGTTTGTGTGTACTAACCTGCTACCTTGAAGATGGGGATGTTAACCACGTGTGTACGTACGTACGAAGTATCAGCACTGACACACATCCCAGCCAGCGTCGAAGGAGTACTATCAAATTACCCATGACAGCTGGGCTACAGTACGAACGGGAAGCACAGAATGGTTGCAGTTGACTCGGGGGTGCGTCGTTCGCGATCTACCAGTCCTGTACTACGAGTTCCAACGGACCAGGCTAGAGAGATGGCGCCTTAGGATGAGAGAAATGGCCGAATGATCTCCCTTGCGGATTGGCACGTGTTCAGATATCGAGAAACACCTTCGCCGGGACGAAGTACAGACCGCCATTCCTTCTCGCATTTTGCCAACTCTACCTCAGCGTCTGTTTGCGATGCCTCGTCCCACATGGTAGTGACAAGAGATAATTTCGAAACAATGCTTTTTCCACATTTGCCACCGAGGACAAAAAACTTTCCGGGAGGGACGACTATAGACGAATGTGCGACAGAATGGAGATAGAGGATTCCGCCAAGAGGGGCGTTGCCTTTGTACCTAACAAAAAGACATCATGGTCATGCGTCATAAGCAAGGAAGCAGCTCACGTGTCCTTCAACCAGTTTGCAATCATCTTCAAAATTTTGCTGGTCTGTAACGAATGCGAAAACCCGGGAACGTCCAGGAGAATGACGCGTTTACCGCTCTGTCGATCAACATGACCGAAAGCACGAACACAAAGTGTGGATGTCTTCAAGGAGTGGTTGACACCTACACTCTCCCCCGGAATTCCAGTCAGCTTACTAATGAACTTGATAACTTATTCTTAGTCCATGGTGGAGTCAGAACTACGAAGAGATCTTACAGAGCTCTTCCCAGAGCCCAACGGACCAGTTACGCTAGGGAGAAGAGATCAGTGAAGTGAGATGTCGGCACTGAATGATTGGGCGGCGTACATGATCAAGACGTCATTTTGAGTACGCTGAGGCAGGGTGGGGAAGCAAATAGGAGCAGACCAGAGGACTTCCCGGACACCAGTAACGGAGGCTTGTATTCCATCCTCTGGGCCCTTGGCTGGGTTAACCAACTGAATATGACTCAGAGGAAAGGAACTTACAGGACAAAAAGCGTCGTGGCTGAGGGATTCGGTTGGGATGTGGTGGAGAACCAGTTTCCGCAGTCTATTCTGCGAGACCTGCTTGCCATCCTTCTTGTCGTCCACGGTAGTCACGCACGCATGCGAGTGGAAGTGGAGTTTCTGTTTCTCCAAGGACGTCCAATTGTTCTCCCACCACGTATGCATGGTCGGCCGCGTCCACTCGAGCCAAGTCACGACAAGAGCAACAGGAATCTTGCACCAAGCCCGCTCCGAGTAGAATTTGTTGTACATTTTGACAAAGCTACTTAGCGCTCGTCCCATCCGCATGCAAAAGATGAGGAGATGTATGCCTTCGGTAGCGTGTAGGGTTTGTAAGAGGCTATCGACCTCCCCCATGGCTTGCCCCTGTTTTGTGTCCTTCTCCTCTGCTGGGTGCCATCCTGGCGTATCCCAAAGGTTGACCTGGACGTCACTTGGGCTAAAGCTCAGTGTGTAGCACACGATATTAAGCGTCCCGCCTTTTGCTTCGCTAGATGGTTCTGCTACATGCCGTCCGGCGATTAGATTGATGACGGACGACTTCCCAGACCCTACTTCTCCGAGGAAGACGATGTTACGCGCACTCATCCAGGCAAGAGGAGGCCGACCTGCAGTAGCGTTGATAAAAGGTTTGACCGTAGCTGGGCAAGGGGAATGTTGCCACGACTCAAGTGTTCATTGTCCAATTCATGTTGATGGTAAACGAGGCCAGATCCAAGTAAAGATGCCGACGCATGTGATGGCCCGTGGAATCACGTGCTAGTTTCTACCACAGCTCGCTCGCGACAGTGGCATCGGACGGGGATGGGTGTTGCTGGGCTGTGGGAGGCAAGTGTGTGTGACTATGGACATGACGCCAGCAACTAAATCTTGTACAGGTTCTTCGACCAGCTGCCGAGGTGCGCTCTCTGACGGACCTGGCAGTCTCGGATGGGTTTGTCGCGAACCCGGATGGTCGTCGAGGATTTCGAATCGGAATCGATGCGTCTATCTGGTTTTTTCACGCAGCCTATGGAAAAGAAGGCGAAAACCCGGAGCTGCGAACACTTTTCTTCCGGTGTTGTCGACTTCTTCAATCTCCCTTACTCCCGCTCTTCGTCTTTGATGGACCCAAACGTCCCGCAGTGAAACGCGGCAAACGCGTCGGCGGTAACACACACTGGCTCACCACGGGTATGAAGAACATCATCCAAGCATTTGGTTTTGAATGGAGAATGGCACCCGGTGAAGCTGAAGCCGAACTTGCGTACCTCAACAGAATCGGCGTCATCGACGCTGTCCTTTCGGATGATGTAGACAACTTTCTGTTCGGCGCTACTATGGTTATCCGCAAGTACGTCCCGGATTTCCCATCGATAGTTTGGATGCGCTAATGCAGCGCAGCCCAAGCAGCTCACTTTCTGGCAATCGGTCGCACCCCGTCAAAAATTCAGAGGGTAGAGACGATGGCAATCATGTGCTGACTTATCGCGCGTCCGCTATTTCAACTCACCCGTCCGTCCAAATCACTCGTGGTGGTACTATTCTCATTGCCCTTCTCTCTGGCGGTGACTACATACCGGCAGGGCTCCCCGGTTGTGGAAAGGCCTTCGCTGTTGGCCTTGCCCGTACGGGTCTTGGAGAATCGTTGGTACAAGCGGCCACTACCCTCAGCGGAGAGAGGCTCGATGACTTTCTGAGCGAATGGCGGGACCAGATAAAAGCGGAACTCAGGTCAAACAAGAGTGGGTTTTTACCGTCCAAGAAGCCTTCTCTTGCGGCCTCTCTACCAGATTCATTCCCTTCTATCCCTGTTCTCCTGTCATACGTTTCTCCGATCACGTCCGAAACGGAGCGACCACGACATCCTCCACCCCCTGTCATGTGGCCAAGCGATCCAGATCCGGCACAGATAGCTTCCCTCTGTGAATTATATTTCGAGTGGGGTGTCAGAGACATCATAATAAAACGTTTCAGAACCGTATTATGGCCAGGTATCGTGTGCAGGGCTCTCAGACGCAGAGTCATCGATAGCGGTGCAGCACCAGGTTCTGATCCTTGTACTCAGGACCACTCTACCAACCTTCCAACGAAGGTCTCTTCCACGTTTTCTACGACAGGCGCTCACCCCCAGGTGCGTCCATCAACTACGGAAGGCGACGAATCTTCCTCTTCGCCTTCCGTGCCCTTTTCACTTGCTTTATTTCGTCTCGTCTCGTCCGCATCCGCGTCTTCCTCCGACCCTGAAGACGAGCATGAACCAGCACTGCTGGTAAACGTGCTTTCCGTCCGAGAACACTCCTCGACAGATGGCACCCCGGAATACCGAGTGCTTATCGATCCGTCGGCACTCGTAAGTCGCGCGGCGTCTGGCGTACGAGGTATCCGGCCACCGCTTGATCTTCCAACAGCCTCTGAGGACGGAGACGACGAAGTTGACGAAGACGAAGCCGCCGCCAACGATGATGATGGCTTCGAACGACTCGAGACAGCTGCGCAATCCAAGGCTAAGAAACGAACCAAGCGCACCCAATCTACGCCTGTCTCGCCCACTGCGTCACTTCGTTTGTGGCTACCCGCCGTGATGGTGCGAGCTGTTGTTCCTGATTTAGTAGACGCATACGAAACGAAAGCCCAACAACGGGCCGAAAAGAAGTCGCGGAAATGTACGAAGGGGTCGGGAACTGAGAAGCCGAACGCCAAATCCAAAGCGACTGCGATCAATGCCGCCAGCGGGTCGACGGTAGTGCATCACGACGCGGCAGCAACCAAACCAAAGCGGTCTACGGGCAAGGGTCGTCGGAAACCAAAGGCAATAGCAGAAGTACAAGATGAGGGTTATGAATACATCAACCTTAGTAATGCGAGTACGTGCTCAGAGGACGAACCTGCTAATGCGAAAGGCAAGGGAAAGAGTACCGCTCACGCGACAACGGTGAAGAGGCGTCCTGAAGCACGATTGACCGCGGAAGATTCCTTCCCTCCAGTAAGTCCCGCAACCGCCGAGCGGGTAACTCGTAGACCCAATCTGCATCCATCTCCCTACGACAAACCTGAAGAGGACCGTCCACTGCCTGAGTCTTCACTGCCCGCGAAATCGGCGAGCGTTCGTCCTCTTGACGTTTTACGTCAAAGGACCGAAGCGAAATCGAAAGGTTTAACGAAACCCCCCGTAGTTCAGGAGGAGAGAGGGGACCCTGCCTCTATGCAACGCGCTTCCTTATCGACGTCTGTTGCAGCTCCTGCCAAGAAGCCGTTCGTTACCCGCAAACCGCTGCCATATGTGGACGTAAGCTCAGATGAAGTCGAGATCGCCGAGATCAGAACGAATGTCGCGGTGAATGCGCCCGTTGTTAAGGAGAGTAGAGCGCAGGCCGCGGTAACGGACTTCTTCGCTATATCAAAAGGCGGGTCAGGCCTCAAGGCATTGTCTAAACCCAACACGGCGAAGTCGGCTGTCAAACCTACACGTATTAACCTTCTTTCTGATACAATGGATTGTGGAGAGCCATCCGGAACATCCCAGTCTACTTGCACAACGTCTGTGATCTCAAAGGGTCAGCCATTTGCACCACGTCCTTTTCCGATGCCTTCTCCGGTAGTAACCCGTCTCGAATTGCAAGATAGACTAAATAGACAGGAAGCACCACCAGATACTTCGACCCCTGGTGATCCGAGGTCAGTGATTTTCTCTGCACGTCGCGCTCTTGTTGACTATCAAGGATGTACTCCCTCAGGAGACCATCCGATAGTCCGACTGGAGTGCGCCAGGAATCTCTGCTACCAAAACTGTCCAACACTGTTGAGATACTATCAGATTCTGATACCCGACCCAAAGCTAAGTCCCCTCGAACGTCACCAGCTCATAGGTCACCGCGTAAACATCGTTCTGCTCGCGATCCGGACCCTCCGTCGTCGCCAACGCTGCTGGTAACATGTCTGCTGGCCAAGAATGACCCCCCTAATCGACGCGCGGAACAACCCGCTAGCAAACAACTGCAGGATTCAGCGTTCACTTCAACGGTGCAGATTTCTACGAAGAACGTACTGGGTGCGCCAGACAACGTGATCTGGATATCAAGCGGATCTGAAGATGAAGACGACGTGGACGAGATTGGAGGCAACGCGGGCATGGCAATGATCCTGTCCGCACCGCCTGTTCTCTCTGAACCAGAATCCGAACCACCTGTGCGTGCCCGTACCTCAAAGTTCAAACCTGGTGGCGCCCCCACGGCAACGGCAGCTGGCAGTCTAGCAAAGGTGGATCTCGCTTTGGATGGGATACCCAAAGATACCACTGTGAACAACTCACGGACGAAGACAGCAGAGCAGGTAAAACGATTTAAGGAACCTCCGCTTCTTTTGGCTCGAGCGAAGGCAAAGGCTAGTAAAGTCGCCTCCACTGCTACAACCTCAACAAGAACCACCGCCGGAATGCGACCAAAGCCATTGGAATTAGATGATATTATCGATCTTACTTAGAGTTTTTTTTTTTTGGTAGAAGTGGATCATACCCTCAGCATGAAGCTATTGTAAAGACGATACTGTATATTTGCTGTTCGGTGGCGGGCCAGACGCCATGTGTAGTTGTACACCGGATAGCATGCGCAGGTTTCCACATACCCCGCAACCTGGCACACCCCCCCTTTTTTTTAGGACAGAATGAAATGACTTTCACGCTTGCACGGAGGTCGAGTAATAGTAGTAAGAAGTAACGGTTGCGATTGTAGAATGTACCCGAACTCAAGCCACCACTCAAAGCATTGCAGATGTACACTACACAATATTCGAGTAATTCGACTGCAACGAGGCAGGTATGTCGAGCGCAGAAAGACAGTGGACAAACCTTAAAAAAAAAAGTGATTACACATGCCATCGTACAAGCGACCGGAAAAAAAAAATATACTTGAAGATAGACCTCGCCGGGTCCTTTTGCCTCCACCCACTCTTCTCCCTCTCCACAGTAACGCTCACCAACGGCACAGTTCCAAAGGTGCTCAGTATACAGCAGTGAAGTTCCGAGACAATTCCTGAGCCATGACTCCCTCCGCCCCTGCATACTCGGCCGTGCCCTCTTCACCGGATGCTTCCTCCATCTTTTCCATAAACCTCTTGACGACTTGTAGTCGCTGCCGCCAATTTGTGATGACTTCTACTTCCACTTCATCCCTTTCGGTGCGCTCGAATACGCTCGCGAACCGGTCCGAAAGCAAACTTAGCTGCCTGACTAGTAGAGGGAGCTTCTCCGCGGATATCAACTTGAAGTTTCCGATTGGAGTAAAGTCCTTCATCCCTTGTGCACGCTGCACCGTCACCTTGAAGTACTCATTCTCCAACTCGTGGGACTGGGATGGAGGAGAAAGACTGGCGTTACCAAGAGTTGGCGGTGTTACACCTGGCACAGGCTGCGTGGAAGGGACGGTGGAAGGTCTGAAGTTCGAAAACGCGGCAATAGCCCCCTGAGAATGCGGCTCGATAACGATGTTCAAGAACTGAAACTGGGTCGCCAGTGTATCGAAGCGATATGGCCTCCCAGAGTCATTCCAAACGATCCTCACATAATCATTCCCAATGTGCCGTTTTTTGTTCACGCAGTACTCGTCGTCGGGAGCATTGGGCATCATCGTAGCAGTGTGATACAGGATCTGAGCAATGTCATCCCACCACGCATATGCGTATTCCCCGTCTTCGTCTGGCGACAAACCACCGGCATAGACGTCGACCTGGCCACGCAAATTAATCAGACGGCCGATACCCTCCAGAAAGCGCGTGTATGCCGGAGAACCATGAGTGTTGCGGAGGATTTCCAGCTCGTGACTTCGGCCAGGCGCTACATACAAGATTCCTACTTTGTGAGTGTCAATAACAGGCGTGCGGTCCAGCGACCGAAATAAGCTGGGTAGTGCTGACGGGTCGATAACGCGTCTGCACATTGGGGAACGGTGGGGGTCCGGGTAAGGTGAGAGTTGGAGTGCAAAGAACGAGGGATCAACTGTAACGTGCTTCCGTCGCTGTGATGGAGCTGTTTTACTCCACACGTACCCCGTAATAGGGTCTGGGACTGGAGGTATAGGGGCGTCAGCGCCAGGACTCTCTTCAACGATACCGCGGATGTCCTGTACATGAGGTCTGTCTCAGAACAAAATCATATCAATAGAAATGTTGCATACTTCGTTTGTATTTGTCACTTGGCTGTCTTCATCCTCAAGAATAGGTGGGTGGGGTCTTGTTTCCTCCCTGTCCGCCAGTATCCCGGCCGGGAGCGAGACTAAGTCCGGATCAACATCTCCAGGGCCAACGAGGGGGACATTCTCCAGTCTACACAAGAACTTGGTAAATCCCGACGGCCGTCGAGATATTACCTCAATCCATCCCAATCGAGCGAGGGTTCTAATGGTGACGATTGCATTACCCATTATCCACGATTTCTCGCTAACGGCAGGCTCTGATGGCGTAGGATCCGAAGGATTGTTGGTCGGATTCATAATGATATCGCTGAGGACTGAATTGGTCGGTCGGGGGTCGGCGCTAGCGTACGTATACCTTGCCAGCCAATCAAAGCACACTTCGGTCGGCTCGTCCACTTCTGCCCTCCCTTCGTTTGCCAACAATAACTGACGGATAATGTACGGGATATGCCTCGGCCGATCCGACAGTTTGACTGATAGGAACCAGACATATACGACGTTGAAAGAGATCATTCGGACGAACTGAGACATAGCCCATGAAATAGTCGGGGCGACGCCAGGACGATTGTGATGCTGGAGATATTGCAAAGCAACGCCAAAGACCATTTTGAAATCGTCCTCTCGTAGGTTGGCATGCAACTCAGTAATCGAGCCCGTGATGGAAAGGAAATTGAGGATATGGACAGCCATACCAGGGTTGGACATAATCTGGGAGAGCTTTTCGAGAAGAGGGGGAAATGTCCGTTTGAGTGAGGATGTCAAGTCGAATGCACACAACGTAAGAGCGCGGAGGCAGCTTATGATCGTGGAGGGTTGACCATTGAGACCTTCCCTCAGCACGTCGACAAGGGCGTGACGAAGTGGAAGATCAAGGCAGCGTCGATAGCTGATCAAAACGGATAGCGTTTGGTATGCAAGCCCATGTGCGTCGCGCACCTTCAGACCAGGAGGCCAGTGGTCGATGTAAGACCCAAGTTCTCCGCTGGCGATGCCTGAACAGAGCACATTGAGCAATTTCGGGATGAGTGCGCGGCACTTGGGACCGCAAAAGAAGTGCTTGTTAGCTAATTGAACGGGGAGATGACACAGCGCGTAGGACAGAACTTCCCAGTTCCTCTCTTTTTCTATCACACCCAATAATGCATTGAGGTGGAGGTCGATTCTCAGCACGCGGAGGGACTCGCAGTCAGGATCATATGTTACGGTGCCTTCGCTTAACACATCCGCGTCCACCCCAATAAAAGGTAAGTTTTCGGGGAAGGACCAGAGAATATCCCTGGATGGTCTTTGCGGAAGCGTAGCAGAGGCAGGAGGAGAAACGGGCAAGCGGACGCGAGACCTACTCCTGCTTGATCCACTCTGTGAATGCCCTATGCCCCGTCCGCGAGAGGACCTTCTCTCATCCCTTTCTCTCGGTCTTCGGGAAGAAAACTCGTCGGTAGACCTCTCACGTGACAGCCCACGTTCTTCATCTCGCTGGATGTGTCCATGAGCGGAAGGTTGGCTCGCAGAATCCGGTCCCCGCCCAATCAAAGATGCCAACTCGGCGATCTTCCCATCGCTATCGTAGCGTGCTTCCGCGAAGTACAGCCGATGGTCTCTGTCCGCACGCAAGCGCATCAAGAATTGTAGTGCGGTCAGTCTTGCGCGCGGGCACTTGCCGGTAGTAACGACTTGCACGAGGGCGGTAAACACAGAGAACGCTACGTCGATGTTGGTTTGTGAGAGCGAATATGGCGTAAATACCAGCTGACTGAAGACGGTTACCAGCGCAATAACAGCGAAAGCGGCACGGGAGAGGATAGGCTCGGAGGGTGACAAAGGTAATGGCGAAAGGACTTGCTGTTGCTGTTGAAATAGTAGCGGTTGGGATGGAGGGGGTCCCGCGTCATTCTGTGGTTGCTGGTCTTGCTGTGAATGACCCTGCAACTGAGTACGTGACGTCCCCGCTAATGTGGACAACAGCGACATGACGGAAGGGAGTCCAGAATCTCTCGAAGATAAGTTCCGATATTCAGACTGCCTCCTTGACAGAATAGGAGAGGCAGTGCTGGACGACGATGTACCCGAGAATGCACTGAAGGCAGCAGGAGATTGTGACTCTCTTGCTGTATCCGTCGCAACTGTTTCATCGTCATCTTCTTGGGGACCTTCTCCCGCGATACGCTTCAACAGCTCCAACATCTCCTGAGTTGGTGTAGAAGGCGAAGAAGAGCTGACAGGTGTGCCTGAGGACCCCGCGGACGAAAGTAAAGACCCCATCTGAGATACCGAAGGTTTCCGTAGCACGGTAACCGTCCGCAGGACGACCTCGTCTGCCAAAATCCTCAGCATGACCGGACATGCATACCCACTGGCGGGGTCCTCGATATACCCCTCCATGCTCGCCTCACGCTCGCAAAATTTGAATACGACCTCCGCGAGAGCCATCCGGTAAACATGCAAGTCTTTCAAGGAGTCATACACAGCCTGCAGTGTCTTCATCACCTCTAGCCTCGTCGCAGGTCGGGTAGGAGAGAAAATGGTTTCATTAGAGAGGATGCTAGCCCAGTTGGTCAACCAAGCAGGCGAGGCGGGTGACAGATCATGTTGTTCGAGCATGATGCTGGGTAGCTTCGCTGTGTCGGCATCGGTGAGGTGTTCAGATATCGATAAAAGCGTCATGGCTAGGGAAGGGTTCATGTATGTAGCATGATCCCGAGAGAGAAGGAAAGTAAGCGTCCGAAGGAAAGGTCTGGGCGAATCATTTGGCTGGGAGAGTGGGATCGTGAACGGTGTACCGTCAGCATTTCTATGGAATATGAGAAGACGTCGATGCACGCGTTGACAAAATACGCACTTCAGGGGGCGGACAACGCTCGCCAGATGTTTAAGTGTTTCGCCGGTGACGGTCGCTTCCTCTTCATCCCACTCAACACGATCGTCACGCTGGTCCAGCTCCTGGAAGATATCCTTCAGCGTTCCCGCAGCTTCGTCCAGTATCCTATCCCTCTCATCAACGAGTACTGCCAACTGCTCGCTAGCAGCACGTCTCGCCCATGCTTCAACCGATTTAGATAACATTCGCTCAAGCTTGAGCAGATCCCATCCCGACAACTCATCTTTGTACCATGCACGCTCCACAAGGTCCCTTTCAAGATCGATTTGACTAGGTGCTCCAGAAGGCGAATAAGACACTGAGCTAAGCTTCGCAATATAAGCCCTCGCCATTTTGCCGGTAAGGCCCTGTCGAATGTCGTTCCTGAGAGTCCTATGCGCGCCGAGCGATGTTGCATACCACGTTGTATTCGCAGCGTCCTGATCCGAATTTGGTGGAGAGAGATATTGTTTGAGGATCATCACGCATGTGGTTCCGTATGGTCCTGCAAAGAGGGAATGGAGGGTCTTTTGGGTCCTCTCTTCTAGCCCTGTGAGACCGATAGGACGTCCGTTCATAATCGAAAGACGAGGAAGTGGTGAAGCAAAATATGCCTGTACAGAGAAGAGTAGAGGAAGGATGGACGTCAGGGTGCGCGGCGCGAGCGACTTGAGTTGGGAGTCGAGATGATTGAGGTAGATAGTAACCATGAGCTCTGCCGGATGTTTTGATGATTGTATACTGACTTGCGGATGGGACCGCAGAGAGAGGGAAGATGGATGGCGGCAATGCCCGCTGGGGCCCACGGATCTAGTACTTGGAGGTTGTTGGTCGCTGGGCGTAAGTATGAGAGCACTTTCATGACCCGGAGAGATCGGTGGAGGGAGGCTAAGTGCCGTCGATACCAAGCTTGTATAGAACTGGAGGACAGTGGCCAGGTCGCCCTCCGAAACGCGTGCGGCGGTCTCGGGGTTCTCGAGCATGGAAGAGATGCAAGAGGCAAGAAGTTCGACACTCCGTTCGCGCTCCACGCGGTCATACACATCGCACGATATGTAGACATCGAAAGCACCTTGTAGCCAACTCTTGAGGACGTGGAGAACAGGGATCTCCATGCCAAATACGTCCTTCCCACCCTTGGTGAGAGCGCCAAGAGCTTTGAGACGCGATTCGCCTACTTCGATGGACCAGGACGGGGGTAAGACGAGCGTGAAGTACGTGACCTTGTCGGCTGTGCTGACATTGTCCTCGAACCTCTCCCAGAACGCGGTCATGATGTCGTACCCGGCACACTGGAGTGATGCGGGTGAATCCTTTGCACATAGGGATTCCAATACTGGGTTCAGGACGCCTGGACGTGGAAGAGGAGACAAGGACTGGATGGCAGTGGCGAGGGCACGTGCATGGGCAAGGCTGGGTACTGCCGGGGGGGAGAGTGACTCGATGAGGGCATCAAATGAGAGCGTTTGAGGATGTGGCAGGTTTGACAATGAAACGGTCTCTTGCCTTGGTCTTCGCCAGGAGCCAAAGGGAGAGAATGTGGTCGTGCTCGACCTCGGACGTGTTCTGATGTTGTCGGCATCTGGTTGACGGGCCATGCGGAGGATAAGAGATGGGCCTGTGGAGATGAGATTGGTGCACGATCAAGGTAGATAGGTCGACTCTAATGGTCACTTACCGATGACACCAGTGTTAGTTGTTAACGGTGGTCACCATCGACGACGACGGGGCGTGCCAGAATCCAAATGATCTGTGCGGTGCCCTTGACAAGCCACATGACCCAAGTCGCTCCTAGATAGGGTAAAGAACGCCCACTCATACAGACCTCTACGTCACTTTGGGCACACAGTATTAATCTACACCGCAGCAGCCTGAGAGAAAGAAGCCCTCTGAATTCGCGGCGAGGGAGGGCACGAGCAAAGTACGGCAACCACTTGAAGGTGATGATTCATTTCACAGTAAAGCCAAGACCTCCATGTTATTAACGTACTGCGGATAACCGAATCTCCCAATCGCTAAAGATATAGTAAAGTAAATCCCTCAATCGTGCCACTAAACGGTCGAGTCACCAAGGAAGGAGAGTTTGCAAAGACACGGGCAATCTGCATCCTATACCGTTCCAAGTTTGTCACACTGACAGTTGATCGATGTCCCTCGGTATGGAGGACGCTTGCGCTGCCGCAACAGGTGAGCGCACGGAATACTACATGACCCCGTGGACCACCCCCCTTCTGACTGAGCTGGGAGGAAATGGTAGGTCATACCAGTGTGCTCCGCTCTACATATCCGAAATCGTCTGTGAATCACACGCTAAGGAGCTTACCTGGAAGTGATGTCTTCAGTTTACAACTTCGTTCGCGGCGGACGTGGGTGCATTTGCTATAGTAACGGTGTCTGCTGCCTCACCTAGATCAGTTCTTCTTTTTGATGGTGGGCAGAGCTACCTGTGAGGGCCATTAAACTGTTCGGTTGATCAATCAGTTATCTTCACCCAACTAGCAACGAAGGTGAGCAGCGTGGCATCAGTTAGATTGGATCAAAGCACCACTGACGTGCTCACCAATGTTGGTGTGCAGGTACAGTGCTTTGTGTAGTGATGGCAAACACGACAGGACTCCTTGGGCGGTCTCTATCTTACCTGACCCATATAGTTTGCTAACTTGGACACTGTTTCGATAGCCTCCCTCTCTTGGACCCTTTTGCATGGGACGCATTACAAAGACGGTGGGTAATTTCAGTACTTGATACATAAAAAGTACCGCATGGGTAATGCGTGCATCTCAGGACGGAATAATCTCGGCAGCATTCAATCCCTGATCACTACCATAGGGTGTTAGTACATTTTCATCACCGATTTTCAGAGTCAGCGAAGGCAGTCCGTTGGGGGAAACGTTAAGTATTTTTGGAAATTCATGGTCGGGTGATTTGGAGATCGGGTAGTTACCCTGGATTCATTACTTACTAGCCAAGGGTTATAACCGCCGCCTCATAGTGGCCATGTGGTTCGTCTTACATCCACCACTGCGCAGATTCGAGCGCCATGATGGGTCCAACGTTGAGGACTTTGGTGCTCGCTGTGGTGCATGTCGTCGCCGCCCAGTCACCCACCAATTCGACATCATTCTCTGCGGTACCGAGTAGCGCAGGGAACAACCCTCCTAATACCTCGACGGCCACCACAACAAGTTCGAGCTCTTCCTTCTCAACGTCGCTCCCAGTCACCACCACCACCTCTACAACGCTAACTTCTGTCGCTACCGAGACTGGCCCTCTCACTTGGCCCATTTCAGAGTATTCCTTCACTCCTTTCCCAACTCCCACTCTCGCGCCCATCCCACCTGTATTTCCAGCAACAGATCCCTTGAACCCTCCCCCCGTCGATTCAGACTACAATGTCGTGCCAGACTTTGCTCCTGCATGGGCAGCTGCATACGAAAAAGCACAATCAATGGTTTGTGTCGCCGCCACTCGATTAGGAAACACCATCAATCAATGTTCTTATACTTGCTCCCACGCAGATTGCCAACTTTAGCATCGAACAGAAGGTGAATATAACCACCGGCGTCGGGTGGATGAATGGCCTCTGCGTTGGGAACATCCCTTCCGTCGCCAACTTCCCTGGATTGTGTCTCCAGGTCAGTTCACCTCGTCTTTTCTATCGGTCTGTTGAAGGAGCGTGCACTAGGATTCACCATTGGGCGTACGGTTTACTGACTTTGTAACTGCATTCCCTGCTGGCATCACTGCTGCGTCTACGTACGTGACTGCGTTCCTCCATTTACGGATCCCCGTTGATTGTTCACTTCAGATGGAATCGTGCCCTGATTCGTGCACGTGGCCATGCATTAGGCCAAGAATTCCACGCAAAAGGCGTTAACGTCGCCCTTGGCCCGATGATGAACATGGGTCGTGTAGCACAAGGCGGGCGCAACTGGGAAGGTTTCGGCGCAGACCCCTTCCTTACTGGTGAGGCGGCATATGAGACTATTCTCGGCTTGCAACAGTCCGGTATTCAAGCCACAGCAAAGCATTACATCAATAAGTGAGTTTGCTGCCATGCGACGTCAGAATGAAAAGGAGGCGTGACAATGACGTTGCAGCGAGCAAGAGTGGAAGCGTACCCAGGAATCATCTAACGTCGATGATCGAACAGAGCACGAGATCTACGCACACCCGTTCTTGCGTTCTGTCATGGCTGGTGTTTCAGCAGTGATGTGTTCTTACAGTAAGTTCCTGCAACAGGTTTTGTCTGATGTCCCCGCTTAACAATAGTTTCACAGACCTTGTCAATGACACCTACGCTTGCAACAACTATAAGATCCTTAGTGACATTTTGAAGCGAGAGTATGGTTTCCAAGGCTGTAAGTTGGCGTTCACAACATGATGCAACCAACTTACCTGCGTCTAGACGTTATGTCTGATTGGGCTGCTACTATGAACACACTTTCGGCAGTGGCAGGTCTCGACGTATGTACAGCTAACTGTAACTTCACCCTAAAGTATCGTTCTAACAAAGCCGTCACAAGATGACTATGGCTGGTGACATCACTTTGGGTTCCGGCACGACATATTTTGGCGCCAATCTCACTGCCTATGTCATGAACAACACTATCTCCGAAGCTCGCCTTGATGATATGGCAACGCGAATCATTGCCGCTTGGTACTACATGCACCAAGATCAGGGCTACCCCAATGTCACTGTCGATTCCTTCCACCCCTATAATCCTTTGAATCAGGAGGTCAATGCACAGTCGAATCACGACGAGCTCGTGAGAAAGATTGCAACTGCCGGAACCGTACTGCTGAAGAATGAGGGAAACGCGTTGCCATTAACTAAACCGAAGAGCATCGTGCTGGTTGGCAGCGATGCGGCCCCACCCGTTTCGGGCCCGAACGAATATGCTGACCAGGGTGGTGACCCGACGGGCATTCTAGCGATGGGATGGGGCTCTGGGTGAGTTCCTTCCTCTGTTGCTACGAGATTAGGAGTTTGGACTTCTTTTTATCCAGGACCACGAACTTTACCTACTTGATATCTGTAAGTGCAGGCTTCCATTTTCGACTCTGTTTGGTTGACTGGTATGTATTCACTTTCTGCAGCCGTACGAGGCCATCCAGGCGCGCGCCAGGAAAGACCAGACTTCCGTCTCATGGGACTTCGACGATTGGAACCTTGATCAAGCTGGCAACGATGCGATACCTGCAGAAGTCGCCATCGTGTTCATCAACTCTGACTCCGGCGAGGTATGGATGCGTTCCCCCGTTTGGACAAGTCCTTATGCAGGACTGTTTACAGGGCTATATCACTGTTGATGGGAATGTGGGAGACAGGAAAAATCTGACAGCATGGCATGAGGGCGACCAACTCGTTCTAGCTGTTGCTGCGCAGAACAACAACACTATTGTCGTCGTGAATAGTGTCGGACCGCTCATTATAGAACCATGGGTTGACCATCCCAACGTCACTGCCGTGAGTATTACTTCTTTCGAGGGTCATAGGATGCGTTACTCATACAGCCTGGCTCCGATGCGTTTAACCACGGAATGGGAACATAGATTGTGTGGGCAAGTCTCGGAGGTAATGAAGCCGGAAACGCGATTGTGGATATACTCTATGGCGCTTGGAACCCATCCGGACATCTTCCGTATACCATTGCAAAGAATGCCAGTGATTACCCGGCGCAGTTGACCCTCGGGGGTACTGCAACGGACATCTTAGCCATAAATTATACCGAAGGGTATGTTTTGGCTTTCCTCAGGTTTGGTGCTTTCTGATCGCAGAAATGCATGGTAGACTATATATCGACTACCGCTGGTTCGATGCGGTGAGTAGATATGCGCGGTTGCTTTTGATGGCATCTGGACATCCCATTGTTGATTCGCAACACGATTAGCAAAACATTACCCCACGCTATGAATTCGGGTATGGTCTAAGCTATACGACGTTCGAATTCTCCCAGCTGGTCGTTACACCTATTAACGCTTCCGCTTCCCTTGATTCTTCCCAAGAGGATTTGATTCAGAACTGGGAGAATGGGGGTGCCACGCCCATTGCAGAGGGATCTTCGGCCGCGTTATGGTATGTCGGTCTTCATTGTTCCGTCTTCTTGTATTCGCCACTGACCGCTGGAATCCGATAATAAACAACACAGGCTTCACATGCCTCTGTTCCAAGTAACGTTTAACGTGGAGAACACGGGGTCGGTATATGGAGGCGAGGTATAATCCAATCTTAGTGACCTCCATATCACATCCTCACCCGACAATATTAGATTCCTCAGTTGTATGTGCACCATCCCCCATCCGCCGGGGAGCCTCCCTCGATCCTGAAAGGTTTCACCAATATTGAACTGGCACCTGGCCAAACTGGACAGGCGTCCATTACGGTCTCGCGCTACGATCTGTCGGTGTGGGACGTTGTCAGGCAGGGATGGGCGAAACCAAATGGAACGATTGGGTTTTCGATCGGTGCAAGCAGCAGAGATTTCAGGTTGAATGGGACGTTCCCGGTCTGAAGCTAGGAGTGATTTGGAGATGTGGAGGTTCTTGGAAACTGGACTGATTTCTGGTTTTTCTCATCTATATGACCGAGCGGACTGCGTAGACGGGACACAGGACATCGTTGCGAAATTTGGACGCGTACTTGGACGCTCGTAACCCAGTAATAACTGGTTGATACACTGTGAGTAGACTACGTAGTAGATACCCACAAAGCTCAGGGGTATTGAACAACGGTTGTTGGAGACCGTCGTCATGTGTGTGTATCTTCGACGCAGAGTCAGCACTCCAGCGCTTTCCTCTGCCATGACATCTCTGACAATCACAGACAAGCGGGAAATCGGACAGGTGAAGCATTTCGATTGCGCAAGCTCCTTGGAAGCACGATTCATGGAATTTAAAGCACTTCGTGTTTGGCTTTCATGGCCATGAGATCAGCGAGGACGTCAAAGTTCTCATTCGCGACTATCATGTAGGGCGAGTGTCTTCAGCATGCAGCAACTTCAGGTGTGGCATTGGTGATAAGGCTTGGACTCTGCAGGAACATCATTCTTATGAAGAGGAATGTGCAAAGTAAGTCAGAGCTTCATACAGATCCAGAGTACACCGAGTGTCTCGTCCGGAAACTCTCGAGATGATAATTATTGTGTCTGCAGGTATAAAGCAGGTCTATCAACTAGTGCAGAGCTTGCAACGAGTTGCGAAGGAGTCTGGCCACTCTCGCCCACTCATGATCGGGATCGATCAAGAGAACGGTACGTTGTCACCCGCTTATCCTAACGGTGGTCATCCTTCTTATTCTCTGGGGCCTCTCGATCTCGATGGGATATGCCTATTGTCAGGCCTCGTTTCTGCATTCTCTAACACCACTACTTCAACCGATGCAGGAACCCAGTTGTGAGTTCCGTATCGGACTTGGCAACGCTGGTATGACCTCACGGTTCCCAATCCGAATGTTTTCAACAGCCCGGGTGCGATGGCACTAGCTGCAACAAGCTCGCCAGAAATTGCAGAGGACTGTTCTGCAGCCACCGCCCGAGAGATGAGGCTCGCCGGGATTAACTGGGCATATAGCCCTGTCGCTGACGTCAACTCGAACCCCAAAAACCCAGTCATAGGTAGGCTAATATATAATTTGTGCGTGAATAAACGCCAACGTTGTATTTTGCTCCGCCCGCTTGCTAGGGGTCAGATCCTTCGGCGATGGTAAGCTGTATGTACATACTCCGCGGTTAGTGCTTATAATTCTAAATTGACGCGGCGGATTACTTTCGCGAAAAAGATCCGGATGAAGTTGCCAAATATGCCTCTGCAGTCTGTCGCGGCTTGATGCGTGGAGAAGTTGCCCCTTGTGCAAAGCACTTTCCTGGACATGGAGATACCTACGTCGATTCGCATCTTGCTCTCCCGGTGATCAACAAGACTGAAAACGAGCTCATGGAAACAGAGCTCGTACCCTTTTATACACTCGTCAAGTCTGGTGTTCCAACGATCATGACAGGTCATATGGCGCTTCCCCTCGTTACCGGAGACAATACCCCGTGCTCCCTCTCCAAGACGATCACGACGGATTTGCTTAGGGGGAAGATGGGTTATGGTGGAGTAATCGTGACTGACTGCTTAGAGATGAACGCCGTAGCCGCCCCATATACCCCGCAAAAGGGTGCCTTGATGGCCCTGCAGGCCGGTGCAGATATTGTCATGATTTGTCATACAATGAAAATGCAAGTAGGCGCCATCGAAGAGGCTTACGTGGCAATCGAGAATGGCTCCTTGTCGCTTGAGTCACTGCGGCAAGGTGGAGAGCGAATCGCGGCCCTGAAAGTCGCATATGCAGGTGCCTCTTGGGGAGACGTTTTCGGACCGTTTCGGGATCAAGACCTCGTAGACCTTCTTCTCCGAAACGCACGTCTCAGTGCGGAGTCCTATGCAGCCTCGACAGCATTGGTTCGAGGTCCTCTCCCAGTTATAAACAGGGATGATGGTCCGGTGTTAGTCATGACGCCAGTACCCTACTATCTCGCATTCGCGCAATCTGTGGCTCTCCGCGTGAACTCGCGTCACCTCGTGTACACACCCCTATCAACGCACGGACAAGGACAGCTTCCCGATGAAATTTCTGGTGCCCTCGGGACCGCCTCCGCAATTATATTCGTTACACGCAATGCAGATCGTAGTGGTTGGCAGATCGATTACTTGCGAAGGTTACTCCAGGAAAAACGGGATACCACACACATCATTATTTTGGCGAGCTGTGGGCCTTATGACATGGTGGGAGCACCGGACATCCAGGAACCAACTCTTGCTAGTTTCGAGTACACGCCGAGTGCGTTAGAAGCAGCTGCAGCGGTGATCTTTGGGGAACATGAAGCGAAGGGACGTGTACCTGTGTCGCTGTAATTGCAGGCGGCGGATGCGGAAGCAGAGGCAATGCAAGTGTTGTTATATAACCCATCATCAACATGGTCGCGGCTTCAGCGTAGCTGCTTGGCCCAGATCTGTTCTCGACTGAGACAACAACTATCGTTGTGGCAGTGAGTCGGCTGTAGCCGTTGTAGTAGTTTACCGTGACATTATCAGTGGTATTTAGATTTCGACGACCTCCTGTGTGAGCCCCCAAGGCGGTCATCTCAAGTCTGTGCGTAACAGCGAAGGAACACGCGTGGACCCAGCTTAACGCACTCTTCGGTTGTTTGTCAATGGACAGATGGTTATGCGGCTATGCGATGGTGCGCTACTAGGGCCGCGGCATCTGCAAGACAGCTGAGTTACAGCATCCCCTTCCTACTTTTCCATCGCTTAGCAAATGCTGATAGTGGGCATCTCGTTGATTGGGTTTGTCCTTCTTTTCGGGTGGTACTTACATTACTGAAACCTTCACGCTGCAAAGTATATTGTTCGGTGGCCATTCGCTTCCGGCTCCTCTAAGCCGGTGAGGATGACTCATGGTATCGCATCGGGCAATAACATAGGCTCAACAGATTTTGACAACTTTCAAGATGACCGTCACCGCTGGCGAACGGTCCGGAGGAGAAATTTGTAGTGTATGTATTAAGTTGCCGATCGGGGCGGTCATTCGGGTAATTCGTTCAACAACGGAGGATGACGTTTGCCTAGAGAAGAAACGGGGCTCCCGGTTGGCAGACCATCATTAATTGCAACAGTGGACCGTATACACACACAGTGGTACGCTTACCTCGGTTGATCTAAGCGCTACAAACTATGAACGACCGCCGTCGGGAGTGATCGTGGTAAGGTTAAATGAGAACGAAGCTGTCATGAATGTCGGGAGATTGTCAAGTCCATTACAATATGGTGCTATTTTTACGAGTTATAATGCGTGAAGATACAGGGTGTTTTCCACGTGCGACGCCAACGTGCGTCCGAGAAACAAGGCGAGGTACTGCCGGTTTTATATTGATGCAACGTTGTTGTGGACGATAACAGGGAGGTGTTAACGAAGCCCGGCTTGCTGGAATGGTGTAAATGCTATGACGAATCAGGCGTGAAGCACAATCGTTTTATCTGCGACACGCCACTCGGCCTTCGCATTATCAACATCGAGATCTCGTTTGCGCTTCAAAGTCAGAGCTTGCATCGATGAGTCTGTTTTAGCGAAGGTGGCGGTGAGATCGGCATCTGAAGCGTTGAGGTCGATGTCAAGGTGATACAAAGAAGGGACAGATAGCAGTACGCGTCTCGGCTCGACATCGAGAGTGGAAAGAGGAATAGCTGCGTGAGTCTGCAATTAAAATATCGCATGTCCAGTTACATAAAATACTAAACCTATGGTAGCAGCGATACACACCAATGCGGGAACATTGATTTCAATACGTAACCTTGAGTTTTCTTCACACCAAGACCACGACGGAATTTTAGGGGTAGCCCTAGCCGATGGTAGATGCTTCTTCGAACCAGTTTCAGGTGTAGAGTCGGCTGTAGGGTGGGATGGGATTTCTTGAATGAGTTTGGCAGGCACAGAATGGTTCGGGTGGCTGGGCGGATATAGCGATGCTGGTACCATAACCTGTCGTGCTTGGAGCTTTCCCTTGGAGGCTATGTTCGGTGTTCCAATTTGCCGAGAAAGGACAACACTTGTCTGTGCTTCGATGCGCTGGAAGGCGAGTTCTGAAGCGAGGAATGGGGCGAGTGATGAGAGAGTGTGACTAGTATACATACCAATGATGAAAAACTTGAAATCAGCATCCTTTAGAGTATGGGATTTGATGGAAGGGTTGAATACCGCATCAAAGACGACTGCGGGTTTGCCGGCTGTGGAAATGCAGTGAGCAGGTACAGTACACAGCGTGGAAATAGAGATAGCAGGCGGTCATGTATTAAGAAGATGGGGAGCAGTAACACCGACCTTTGTCGGAGTCTCTGCGGGCGTCGGATACGACAAGTGGGACGAACCAGCTATTTGGATTAGATTCATCGATATGGAGCCCTCGCATGGCACGTTGTACCGCCTCCTCGCTTCCCTGCGGAGGAGGAGGCACGTTCGAATCCCATGCTATGTTTACAAAGATCTTGAGGTCTTTTGTGACCGGGATCAGGTGCGAGGCTCGGTTAACCTGAGTATCCCGACGTGAAACGTCAGCGCCGTCAGCGATCGACGCAGCAGCATGCACCACTGTATCGTTGGTAGCTCTGGATTTGACACAGAAGCCTGGCACAGGATTGAGCGTAACGGTAACTTGTTCGTTAGCGGCGGTGGCCATCAGAGCGGCTGCAGGGCGATTCGTGGCATGCGCACACGCTAATTGAGCGAGACCAGAAAAGGCAATTGACAGCACTCTAATATCCAAAAAAATTCTGTATCCATTGGGATTTTGAGAGGACATCCTGGTCAAGTATAAAAGGGTCGTCATACTGCAGGACTTATTCCCCCACAACCGAGCCTTTACTTTGTCTGTACTACGACCACTACCATCATCTACCATGTACAACATCACCCCCGTTCCCGAAGACGTGAAGCAAATTCAACAGTTCATTCAGGACAGGCGTGTCATCGGCGTATGTCACCCAACATAACGTCCTCGTCTTCCATTGCTGAACAAGGTCGCTCACTTAGTATGACCCCCTCGTCCAACCTGCCCTGCTCCTGCACGAAATTACACCCTCCGAGGCCTCTAAAATAACTATTGCCTCTGCTCGATACCAAGCTGCCCGCATCCTTGCCGGCCAAGATGACAGGGTGCTCGTCGTCGTCGGTCCCTGCTCAATCCATTCCCCCGAGCAGGCCGTCGAATATGCTCAACTCCTCAGAGACAAAATCCCTACTTGGGATAACCTGTTGATCATCATGCGCGCTTACTTGTGAGTCATTCCATTACTATAATCACGTGATTTTCACTTCGCTAAAACGCTCATCACAGCGAAGTACGTTGTGTTCTTGTTACGTCGGTTAGCAGATATCTGAAGGTGCCGGGATAGAAACCTCGGACGACCGTTGGCTGGAAGGGCTTGATTAACGACCCAGTACGTAAAGGCCATCCCCTGGGTAGTTCTCGGTCTAAATTTCTTTCTCAGGATCTCGATGGTTCTTTCAAGATAAACAAAGGACTGCGCATTGCCAGGAAGTTGCTTTGTGACCTGACAGATATCGGCGTTCCCGTCGGTTCAGAGTTACTTGATACCATTTCTCCTCAGTACATTTCCGATCGTAAGTAATGTAACTCACTCATCTGACCTGGTCTTCTCACTGAATGGGACGCATAGTCATTTCCTGGGGTGCTATTGGTGCACGGACAACTGAGTCCCAACTTCACCGTGAACTTGCTTCCGGTATCTCTTTCCCCATTGGCTTCAAGAACGGTACCGATGGAAGGTGAGGCGTTTGTCAACGCTCCAAGGCACACCGTCCTAACCGTCTTTGAAGCGTCACCGTCGCAATCGACGCCATGCGTTCCAGTTCCAACCCGCATGCTTTCATGGGTGTTACCGAGCAGGGTCTGGCAGCCATCGTCAAGACCAGGGGTAACCAAGATGTCCATGTCATCCTGCGTGGTGGTTCTAAGGGACCGAATTATGCGTCTGAACATGTCCGGGCGGCTGTCAAGTCCGTTGAGAAGGCGCGTCCCGCGAATCACCCTTCCATCATGATCGATTGTAGCCGTGAGTATCACCTTTACTGTCGTTGCATCCAGCGTTGACACGTTGAACAGATGGCAATTCTCAAAAGAACCACAACAACCAACCCAAGGTTGTCGACGATATTTGCCAACAACTTGCTGCAGGCGACAGGAACATAACGGGTGTTATGGTCGAATCCCACATCAATGCTGGCCGCCAAGATGTCCCCGCCGAGGGTCCCAGTGGCCTCAAGCATGGTGTGAGTATCACTGATGCTTGCGTTGACTGGGAGACGACAGTTGCCATGCTTGACCGCCTCAACGAGGTTCGTATCTTTTTTTTTATCAAGCATATCACCTGTCTTCTGACTCCGCTGAATGCAGGCTGTTGGTCAACGCCGCAACTTCATCATAGAGCAAGGTTTGCAAAGACCCGCGGGCTTCCAGCGCTCCACTCCTCCCTCTCCCTGAGAGACGATCTCTATCTTCTGCTATGTAGCTTTTATTGTATTGGGCTTTGGATATGGAAGATATTAGTTGTATGCAAAACCAGATGCCCTCGCGCACCTGAATCATCATTACACTTAGCTTTCTTTACTTCTGTACATACATACACTGGCACGGCCAACAAGAACACCCGAGGAACGTCATGATGGGTGATGGACATAGACAAATCAGATGGTGCGATTAGGCTTCATGAAACGCCTTGCCATGCGTCGATAACACGGTCGAGCGAGGAACCCGACCAACCGGACCCAAACGCGTTTATCATCTTAGTCCCCGTCCCACGCAACACCTCCTTAATGCCTACATCAAGCCCCTTCACGTCCGCGGTGCCTTCTGGAGGAGGTCGTGAAACAGATTGTTTGTAAGCTTCGCTGGCGAGTTGTCGCAGAATTACCAGTAAGGAAGCAGAAGGAACACCGTTCCTCAGAAGATACCAAGCAAGGCTCCGGGAGAGCTCTCCAGGGGAATCGAAGTTTTCTGCATCCACGATGGTCTCACCTCGAGCGTAACGGGCGAAAACTTTATTAAATCTCGGTTGAGCTGCGAGCTCTCCGAGGCGCTTGTCCAGCACCTGCAGAGCGCCGGAAACGGTATTTTCACGGATCAGTGGCGGTCTAGGATTATTCTCCGCTCGACCACAGAAGCGACGTTCGAAAACTTTGCTGTAAAAATCTGCTGCAAACCTAAGGTCCTGCAAACGAAGGTGGAAGTACGCTGCGGATTCCGGCTGGGTGCGATACTGGTAGAGTGCGAGGTGTGATTGTAATGTCTCCATCTTGTCTTGCAGGATACTATCCAGCAAGACAGCATGGCAGTACGCGTGGAATATCCTTTCTGCGTGGGTCTCACCGTCATCCCGTGAGAAATAATCCGCAAAAGCGAGAAACAGCGTGTCATTCGAAAAGGAGGAGATGAAGTGGGTTAGATCGCTTGCAGGATGGGTTTTCGCATCAGTAAGCTGGGGAAAGTCAAGGGTGGCTGCATCTCCTGCCGAAGACCCTGACCGGACGAACAGGCTTCGGCTGCCTCTAGGATCTTCCGTATAGCTAAGAAAGGCTGTCCTACGTTTGACGTACAGCGTTTGGTTCTTGAGAAGGTTCTTCTTTTGCTCCGGAGAGTGTTCCAAGTCCACGAAGAAAGGCCAATAACGCGGGGTGTCTACCCTCACGGAAAGTAGCTTACCGAAATCTGGGATGAGTGTGGGAGAAATTAGCTGCGAAATGCCTTTCTCGTTGCCTTCTCGAGTAGTGATCTTGACTGGCAGATAGGCTGCTTCACATGTGTTGACATCCCGTGCAACGAGACATCTCGGCTCGACTGCAAGAACCCAGAGGTGTCTGAGAGCTTGGAGGTAACTCTTGTTATCCGACGAGACGTGGTGGAATCGAGGGAAGAACGCAGTAACCAGGCACGCTATGGCAGCATTGGATGTACCCAGTGTGAATCGACCGGCCCCGAGAAAGAGTAGGCCGAGAGAGAGGTGAGTTGCGACATGGACACCGTACCTGAAGGCTTGATGGTACATCCCATAAGCATACCTCAGCCGTCGCAGGCAGGAGATTTCACCCGTGCCAGCCATAACCATGCACAAGGCTATGGAGACCAAGTTCAGACCTTCACGGACGGCAGAGCGCTTAATTTTATGGTCGAAGGCTACACCTGGATACTTATCAGAACAGAGCATACACGAAAGAAGGATGAGCCTACCGTTAGCGGCAACAAATCTACTGAAGCTATCAAAAAAGTGCGACAACATCATGTACGCTTCGTGGCGCGCCGTACCAGCGTACTTAAGGCCGACGACGAAACAACAACCAGCCAGAATGTTGTAGTAGGCGAGTTGAATGGCATCGTCGGCTACCTTTTTGGCAACCATGTGCTCTTGCATTGCCTCCATTATCGGTGACGGAACTTGCGTCAATACCCATTCCTCCGTCGAACCGATCGCATCCCACATAATCAGGGATCTCGCAATAGTACGCATCAACAAGAAACTTGGTTGGATGCGGTTCAACTCTATAATCGTACTGGGGATTTCAAGTATGTCCGCCACGTCTTTTCTTCCAGTCTTCAAGTACATGAGGCCCAACGCCACCGTCGCCGCCGGTGAGGTGATATTAGTGTCGAAAGTAGGACGAGAACTCGTGCCTGTTAAGGATTTGGCTTCACCGTGCACCAACACGCGCAGTCGATGAAGACAAGCTGTGTCAGCCGGCGTGGACGAGCCCTGACCAAGCATGATCATTCCGAGTGCGATAGCAGCTGCATAGGTGTATGCTTCTCGGTGTTCGTTACTAAGATCAGGCTGAACGAGATCCTTGCGGCTTATCTGGTGCAAGCAAACTTCTGCCATACGCCTGTTCTTGGTACCGAGATAGAGAATACCGACTCCAGCCAGGCCAGCGGCTTGGGTCATGAGGGAGACGTTGAGGTCAATGGTAGGCGTCGGGAGGAGTGCCGGTGTGTGGACAGCAAGCAATTTTGTAACATGCTTGTTCCCGCTCCCGACGTTAGCGGCGGAGAGTCCGAGCAGAACCCCAATGGACGTGAAGTCATGTTTTGGTGTCAGATAACCGAACGTATGCCATGTTAGCATCTCTTTTAAGTGGCCCGTGAGTCCAAGACCGAACAGGAACCCTGCGTGTTGGGGTGTCAACTCGGAAGGTTTATTGAAAGCGATCCACGAGCTCTCGACACCACGAGCACCGGGGCTGATTCGTAGACCAGCAGCAACACCGTTATGAAACTCTCCCCAATTAGTGCACTCTGGTGGTATCTTGCCCGGTTCTGGTGTTGCAATCACATTAGCCGGCTGAACTCGGACTGAAAACTCCATCTTGGGAATCACATAGGCTTCGCGAGTGACTGTCTGCACCGTGCCAAAGGTGAACATAGCTCTACCGTAAGGCAGAGCTAGCGTCCGCTCTGCAAGTCGCACCACCTGGTGCTGCTGTTCTTTCGCTTGGTCATGCTCACTGCAAAAAAGAGCGGATTAGCGAGTAATCCCCCTATATACGAAGTATTGGCGCACTTGAGTTCCGGTCGCTCCACAAGCCTTGCAGATGCTACAGATGATGAGCAGAGCATACGAGCAACTTCCTCTAACCGGCGGTCTTGGCCGAACCGAATTTTCGAAAAGCCATTCAAGTCCAGCTCCACACCGGAAACTGCGTCAACTTCACCGATACTTGCGGATTTGGCTTGTTCGACAAGGCTACTTATGGTGACCCGGTGATGCGAATTCTGCAAGCGAGTGAGATTACGAGTGACAGGTTGCGCGAACCGAACTTACCACGTAAGTTTCGGGAGACTGATACAGTCCTTGCTGGAAGTGCACCGGTTGCACCTTGGCAACGCTGAAGGCCAAGTCCCGACGACCGACCAATTCATAGTGTTCCGATCGCCAGTTACCAGGTGGAGAGAGCTGGCAAGTTCGGATGGCCTCGCGAAGAGGCGCTGCGATACCTAGAGGTAAGCTATCCAAGAAAAGAAGTCCTTTCTTTGCTGTTCCCCACGTCTGGATCAACGTTTCTACCGTCAACTCTGCCCGTCTTTGCGTGGATGCTACCGAATCGCCTGCGAGACATAAGTACGCGGTAGTGACGCGCTGTAGAGTCAGTAAGGGTTCAGCGTTCCCAAAGGCAAACGACGGCTGGATATCAAAGAGTGATGCTAATCGAGGGCTCTCGTACGGTAAGAACTTCCAATCAGGGTTGCTGAGCCTCCCATATAACACGGCCGTCATATCAGGTGGCCAAACCGGTATACGATCGTCCAGTGTGTCAGCACCTACCAAGGAACGTCAGTGGCAATTCAAAGTCTGCAGAACCACCCCCACTCACGAATCGTAGATGGGGAGGGCCAAGCTGGCATGATGTTGGGACACAGGCGTTTCCAGTAGTCAACCCATTCGGGTCGCGTGATGTGAGCGATCTGACAGACCAATGGTACGAGGAGTAGAAGAGAATCATAGCGCTGGACTGTCAAGCGCAGATCTTCCGCGAGCATATGCAATGCATACAGGACGGGAGCCAACAGCGGGTTCGGCTTCAACGTGAAAAAGAAGTACTGCTGAGAAGTCAGAGGAACGGGTAACTTCAATCGTTGAAGAGCGGGATCATCAGCGAAGGATCGGGAGTTAGCGGTAAGGTGACAGAACTTGTCCCAAGGCGAGGAGGGTGGTTTGCCATCCTTGAATGGGTACACTGGTTTGAGCTCCAAAACGAAAGAGATCGCAAGTGATAGTGCGTGAAACTCCGCATTTGAAGAAGTCCAAAAGTAATGCGGAGTCCATGCTTCCAGGAATTTGCGATGCACGTCGAATGCTTCTTGTTTCGGAAGCACTAGAGCAAGGACCCGTAGAGCCTGAGATACCAGAGAATCCTGAGGAAGTATATCGAATCTGCCGCGGTAGTTTTCTCCGCCAGAACATGTTAGAGTGACCGAAGATACGCATTCCCACTTGGCTGCTACTATATTTTTGACCTCGGGGTTGGGTGAATCGTCCGCATCTTGCGTTTGTACGCTGCGAGACCCAGGTAAACGCAGTTGAATAGGTAAATCATAGAGGCCATGCGTCAGAATAGAAACGGTTCCCCCCGGTTTGACGACCAACAAGTCCCAAATTTCCGCTCGAGTGGAACGTATGGGCACGACAGAAGTGGCATCGATAGTTGTCAGATAGTTTGCGTGAGGACATTGCCCGGCCTCGTCGACCGGTAAGGCATATACAAGCGCTCGTGTACCGTGAATGCAGATAGCCAGGAGAGTGCGGAGCTCCGAACCATCGTGCCGTTGATCAAACAGAGCAGCAGAAAACCTCTCCATCCACCGATCCCTGGATGCTATTTGGATGATGACGTTCCCAAGGAATGTGCACGAAGAGAACTTACGGGAGGTTCGTAAGAGGGTGTTCGGTCAGCCTCTGTACCCAGAAGGAGGCCTTCGTCCTGCCGTGCTCGATAGGATAGAACACGCCCTTTGGTTTCACATAAGTGTATCGCCAGACCGCGAGTTGTCTTATTTCCTCGTTGAACGTTATTAAGACGTCGACATCAGAATTATGTGTCGACACCCAGACAACCTCTTCAGCGGCAGAAAGAGGTGCGAGGGGCTTAGAGCACTGTTCGTCCTCATCGGAAAGCGAGGCCGGGGTGTCACCGTGCCCTCCAACAATACCCGATGTGATCCCGATAGCAGCAGGTTCCGCGAAAGGATTCGTAATCGAGAAGATGGTTGGAAGGAGCGTGTCCCCAGTGAAACGAGCTTCTTCGACCTCTGCCGGCTCAAGAACCCTCTGTATCAGAACGCCATGAGGATACAGCGGCCACGCCTTCCGAACGAGAAATGGCAGAGAGAACGTGTAGTCCACGCCATTGGACAAGAAGACCTTGCCTATGCTCCGAAGGAACACGAACGCCGCCGGAACGACTTCTTGAGCGAGTTCATTCTTGGGTTTATCCCCGTGGTTAGCGGCGTGGAATGGTCCGAACTGCGTGATATCTCCTGCTGGGTGCGCGTACTCCTCCCCCTCCTCCTCCTCTTTGTTGGTGGACGACGTGTAATGAGCACTTCCGTGGACGGGCCCGGTGGCCTCGGTGCTGTGCGCGAAACGTCCCAAGCACGCGTATTGAACGCTCTGTCCTTCCCCCGAGAAATCCCACTTGCGACGTATCACGCCTCCGTGACTCAATACCACACAACGGCGGTTCCATGAGAGCTCTTGTTCCACCCACGAATCAGACCCGGCGACCTCCGTGAAGTATGTAGGCGCGTAAGTCGAGGCGACGGTGTCGGGTGCAGAGCCGTTGAGTGCAGCGCGGATGGATCTGAGGAGATCTGAGCCTCGAGGTTGGTCTTGCGGGATCTGTCGAGACAGGAGATTGACAGCGGCCGATCGTGGCTGAGGTCGTACGTGGATGACGATCTCTGACTTCATGAGAGACAAATCGAATCGATCGAGTGAAATAAAGGGGGGAGGGAAATTGACTTGGCACTAAGTAGCACACTAGCTACACAGTACACGGACGAGTTCCAACGCAACGCAAAAACCCACACCATGGTTCTATGTAACAAAAAGGTGTACATGGATAACCTGACGACGTCGCTACGACCCGTGAAAGATGGAGCACCTAATGAATAATTTACCCGAGCTATGGGGACATATGTATAATGCTAGTCTGGCCAAAAAACGACGAAAACGGGCACCTGTAAAGAGAGCGCAGTCGTCGAAACAAAAGCCCCCTACACACATATAAGACAGAGAGAGAGACCGTACACCAACAACACACACAAAAGTAAAAATGAGAACAAAGAAAAAAGGAAAATAATACCAAGTCCCATATCCAGTTTTTTACCTTTCCTTTGAGAAAATGACGGTCAAAACTCCCGACTGCTGTTCCTACTTCCAACCAGATCTTCGTGAGTCGGCAAGGCCACAGCGGCCCCGCCTTTCGTTTCTTCATCGTTAAACTTCCATATATTGCCAAGCGGCGAATGAGAGATAGAGTCGTCGCTCAACACCAAGCGATCGCGTCCAAGAGAAGACCGCTGTGAAGAAGGGGAATTATTATCTTCGTATTCTTCGATCGACAACTCTGCAGAGGAAGTCGAGGTGGGGGACAAAGTGGGCGACTGCACGATATCTTGCAAGAAAGAGGGTAAAAGATTGGGCGCGTCGGATAGCGATGGCAGATCGTCCTCGAGATCTTTCACGCTAGGAAACGAGGACGACGAAGAAGAAGAGCGGGGACCCGAGGTTTCGTATATGAACTGGGAATCGGGATATCGTGCACCGAGATCAAGCTGGGAACGGGGGCGAGGAGGAACCTGTAGCGACTGGGACAAATCCACAGGGGACCGCTGAGGCTGGATGGATACCACCGATTGTGGGAGTACTTCCGGAGAAGACTGTGGATTGACTGAAAGTTGATTTCGGGCGAGAAGGGACGTTAAGAGATGAATTCGCTCCGCTTGCACCGCTGCCGAGATGGAGTCCCCATTGCCTTCAGCATCTGTTTCACACGAATGAGAACGGATTTTTTTTTTTTTTTGGCTTTGTATCATGAACTTACAGGGGAAGCAGGTCTGGCACACTTTGCGTCTGCGCCAATTCAAATAATTGCACTTCAAACAAATCCAATCGCCCGGTTGATGTTCGATGGGTCCCCGGTTGCCAGTGTTGAGGATGGGTGGCTGCTGGTGACAAAAAGTCAGCTGTAGCGTTTTTTCAAAAAGTGAAAAGTTGCATACCGGCATGCCCGTGAGATGGCTAGGTCGTATCTGTCCCTGTTCTGGGAAAGGTTCGTTATCCGGCCAAAATATGACACAAGGGACGAGTGGTTCGCTAGACACATTCTGTACTTTCCCGCCGACAGCAAAAGCACGCCCGGACGGTGTAAGCAGAGGGTGGGATGGCGAGGGTGACTTGACGCTGATCAAACCAGGAAGCGAAGGAGACAAATGCCTGACACCTTGCGAAACGCTGGGGTAATGTGGTGGTCCAGAAGTGGTATTAGGTATCGACGGTTGAATGCAAGGAGACGTCGTCGCATTAACGGACCCGATGAACCGGGGAGAGGAAGGCATGCGCGTGGAGGTCAATGTTGTAGACCCTTGACGACGCATGGAGGTAACTTGATTTTCCGAGCGTGGGCATCCGCATCCTCTGCATGCCAGATTACGCCTGTGCAGAATCATGCAAGGAAACGAGTCAGTCAGAACCATGTGTCCAAGAGACTCTGCTGAGAAGAAAAGGATGGGAAGAAACGAAACAACACAAGGTCGCGAACTGCAGAATGATCACTCAAAGATAAGTGGACATAGGAGGGGGGCGTGGAGTAATTTCAAAATTAAACCGAAAGTATGACGGTGATGACGCTGACGGTGACCCATATCATCCATGCCATAATCGAAGCCGTCACACTAGTTAATAAACGACAAAACGTCTCGCAAGGTTGGGGGACGAGGGTGCAAGTGACGCGGACACTCACCCAAAGTTGTGAGCGGCACAGCTGGGCGAACTGCATCTGTTTGTGGGGAAGAACGGGGCTGGGTCAGGGACAGGTCTGGAATTTCAAATGAGGACCCCAAGGGTGACGATACTCGCCGCTGAGATATGATCGGTCATCAATTGAAATTGAATCACGTAGCGGCCACCCCCGGGCTAACAGAGAAGGAATGAAAGAAATGAAGAAGAATCTCACTGACATCCAATCCCCAGACCTGAACGTCGTCCTTGGATTCGGTGGGTTGCTGGACAGAGTAAAGTCCTCTGCATGAGTTACAGGAAGGCTGAACGCGGGGGAGGCCGGCTGCGCTAGAGTGGCGCGTCTGTGGAGGTCGGGGGTAGATAGGGACATGCGAAGTTGGTGATCACGGTAGCTGTCGAGCTAGGTGGGTATGATAACGTCAGTCCCCGAGTCTCGCACGGTACGCATATACAATACCAACCTTGTGATCGATGTCTGTGCGCCAAACCCTTTCTAGCAGCTCCAAGTCGGACTCGAGTGCGGGTAGAATGACGATCGACGGATAAGAGAGCGACAAAAACGCACGAGCCTGTGAGCAGAAGCATTAAAATCATATACACATATGTCCACTTCGAGAACCATAAGGTAAAAATTAAAGCCTGCCGCTGCCAAGTCTTGCAGCAACAGCCCCCCCACTCCATATGAGACTCGACAGCGGTGACAGCTCTCCCCTGAGACTTGGCTGACTCCTCCCCACAAAGGAAATAAGATACCCCGGCCACGTGGCCGCTAACTACCAAAGGGGGACAGGATTGCTTACCTCATCGTGAGTTCTGAACACGACCCAGCTATCGTCTGGATCAGCCCGTTCCTTGGTGGTCCACATCGACAAAGGCTGTGCTCTTGGCATGAAACCACCGAGATGCTGTCGTGGCAAGATGCAAAAAACGATAAGCGTCGAGCGACGGTCTCTTTCGTGGCGCAGACTTACCTCTTCGCGTATTAGCGACTCCAGAAACGAGACGAGGGACAGAATCGATATATGGGGTGCTTTGCGTATCTTTTTTTTTTGTTTTGCGTGATTAGCCAACTCGGCCAACGACCTAGACGCCCTCTCTCACCTGCACGACACGCGATCGAGTTGACACGAAAGACTCGTACAGTGCTCGATATCGAACAGACGAAACGGGAATACCCGACGGGCTCAGAGGAGACTGAACATTTGGTGATGTTGACGACGACGACGACGAGGCCACATCAAAGTCGTTTCCAGCGCCGGGTGCGAAGGTGGTGGTCCCCTCGTTCGAAAACGAAGACACGGAGATGATAGGCACTGGGAGAGACCTCATGGTGGTGGGAAGTTCGTCCCGGGTCACGAGGGACGTATTATTGGTACAGGACGAGAATTCGTGATGTCGTCGGAGCAGGCCACACGGACGAAAACCGGTAGCTGCGGAAGGAACAGACATGGCAAGAAGTGGTATCGCGAGTAAAGATGGGTGGGTCCCCCCGGACTGGGATCAAAGGTAGCCCTTATTTGAATGGTGGGTGGGTTCGGAGGGATGCAGCCCTGATGTGACGCCGAGGACGCGGGCAAGTTGTTGAACTGGTCGTCAGGAGATGAGGGAAAAGAATTGGGAGTTCTTAGAGACGCTCAGATTTGCACCAAGCCCCGTGATACTAGATCGTCGACAGACCCAATTCGAACCCGGCAGTTCTTCTGAGAATATAGAAGCACTGCGTAAACACGGAAATAGAGGGAAGGTTGCCTGAACTACGTGTTGTGTGTGCGTTAGGGTCCTCTCTCAAAATCGCTCGACGACGTGCCTGCTACGTACTTTGTCCCGTGGTGGGGTTCTCTTATGACGGACTTGAGGGGAGCAAGTTTCACTCCCCGGGGCATTGCTTTTGAATCTGGCCCACCGCATATCGATATTAGGGTTGGACACATTTCCTTTCGTCACCGATTACAACAGCGCCGGTGCGGTCTGACAACCAATTCACACTGTCATCCCTTGTGGATATGTTGTTGTCAAGCGGCCGATCTCCACGTGGCATTCCCTCGGCGAAAGGGAAACCACACCCAAAAAAAAAAAAAATCTGGATCAACTTCTCAGGAGTATAACTTTTCAAGTATTCTCAAATACGTTCTGCCGAAATGTCGACGTTGGTCGCTGTTTCTCTTTGGGATCCTCAGTTGATGGGTGGTGGTGGTGGGGGAGAACTTCTTCCCACCAAATCACCGACCGTCGCTCGCACCCGAACATCTCTCTCCCCCTCCTCCCCAACAGGTTGGCTGGCCCTGGCTCACAGCCATCGTACGTATGTACATATACACGTTTTTCTTGACCATCAGCATCGATTGCACCCCCAACAAACACATGGTATGGTACTGGTGCGTGTCCACTATCTACAGCCTATCTCGGGGATTAGAGCGGACGGGCACTTGCAAAATCAAAATCCGGTTCCTTTTGCTCATAAGGAGATTCCCCTTCTACTTCGTCCGACTCCACCCTCGTTATTTCTGACTCATAATATGTATGTGTATAAGTTACTCTTCATTCTAACGAGTATGAGCGAGGGAAATACGGAGTTCGGGCGATCGGGTCCCCCCCACCAAATTTGACTTACAGTATGTAGAATATTAATACTTACCACTTGACGTTGCTTAATTTTCCTTCCGCGCGCGCGCGACGTCACGCTACCGACTACCTGTAAGCTTGCATCCGAGGGAATGAGCCATCCTCGCTGTAGTATTAGTACGCGACGTCGCGAACGTCGCGGAAACAGTGTAACAGGATATATGTAGTAAGTAATACTCCGGTCAGGCTTCAAAGACCGGATTCCGAGTCGGCACAGTGGGTGGGCGTTCCTGTCCGCTCCCGCCCCTGACAATGCTTCACACGTCACAAACCAAACGAACGGTACGAATGAACACATCGCGTCACCCGGGCGTCGCGAGTCGCTACTAGTTCACTGGTCATGGGGGGAGCATGTCGTCAGAAGGCAGTGTATATATGATCGCTCGGACGGCTCATGCTTGGCGAGGTTCCGTACAGCACTTTGTGTAGCCGCTCCCCAGAGAGCTGTAATACCATGCGTTGCTCGACCAAATACTCGGCATACCGCTTCCATGTCTCGGCTCCCTTTCCGACGCGAACTGAGCTCTCCCCGCCGTATCCCTTGGCCATCTTTCCGCTCCTGAGGGTGTTGATGCTTCCAATGATAAACAAACCGCGCTTCGCTCGTGTCAACCCAACATTAAGCCGCCTTCTATCCGCCAAGAAGCCGATGTAGCCAGTGTTGTTATTTCGCACCGTAGAAAATATGATCACGTCTTTCTCCCGACCCTCGAACCCGTCCACCGTCTTCACCTCGATATCTGACAGCTGCATAGCCCGGTGATCTCCAAGGGTGGCCAGAAATCGTTTCCGATATTTAGCGTCGGTAGTCAGCAGACGTGTGAGCAACGATATCTGAGCTACATATGGCGCAATAACGCCGATATTCTTTCCTCGAAGGTGCTTCTCGGATTCGAATCAACAAGGGTGAATTATGTATGCCGGCACAAGAAAACGATTACATACCTCGTTGCGGAGTAAAAGGTCCTCGATGACGCTACATACGATATGTGCTTCATTCCAGTTGACCCTACTGCGATCCTTGGCTGCCTCGGAACCGCCGTGGTCTAGAAATACGACGGACGGTCGGCGTCCAGTCAACGTGTCTACTTCCAGATGGCTCGACAGGGGAGGATAGAGGTCAGGTGATACGTTACCAGCTGCGTCGACGGTGCCATCCTGCAGCGACATGTTGTAGAACTCCAGGGAAGGAAAATGAGAGATGGTTGGATGCATCCTGTACTGCACGTCGAGCATGATAGACGGTACCACTGCAAAATAATAGCGTCTAGAATGAGGTCGACGCTGTCGGGATGCGCACTCACCACCTTCTTCAGTCATCCTCTCGAATAAACTCGTGCCCAATCCTTTCATCATTGCCTCACGACTGGCAATGACGGGTGGTAATTGTTTGTGGTCTCCAATCAGACTGACGTGTCGAGACTGGGGTGTTCGGTCAGACGGGGTATAAATAACGGTGCGACAGACTTACTCCTCTCATCAGCGGGATCAATGACGCAGGCTCGGCCGACATGGATGCCTCGTCCAGGAATACGACGGGGAAGTCAAGCACGTTCAGCGCTACACTTGCCGAAGTAACACAGGTCGTGCATATCTTTACAAGTCAGACACGAGAAGATGCCGGGTAAGGGAGACTTACCACGTCCGCTGCCGCGGTGATGTCTCTGAGCATCTCCTGGTGCATTGCATACAACTTGGACTTGACAGACATCAATTGCCTCCCCAGCATTGTCAGAGTCGACGTCATACGCTCCAGACGATCCGAAGTGCCTGCCCTCCCCTCTTTTTGCACATCCTTAATTTTTTTCTCAAGCTGTGACCGCCGTTTCTCGATCGACGTCTCTTCCTCCGTTAGTTTGTCGACCTTGGGCTTCAATGGATGCTTTCCGATCTGGTGGTCGAGGGTGTATTCGCTCAGACTCGATTTGACTTTGGCCCCGAAGCCGACGCGCAAGGGTTTGAGTCCGGCTGTGGCGAACCCTTCCACGAGGTTGTCCACTGCGACATTGGTGTACGTGCAGACGAGTATGGGGTGATGAACCTGGAAATGGACCTAGGAAACGATAAAGCAACGCGTCACTACGAGAACAGACTGACCTACCTTGAGCAGCTTAGCCGCCTCGATGATGGTTTTAGTTTTGCCTGTCCCGGGTGGCTGAAGATGAACCGGTAAGTTGGCGTATCTCGCAGAGTGGGAAACTAGTCAAAGCTTACGCCTTGAACCAGGCAAATTCTTTCGCCGAGCATCATCGCGGCGGCGCGGATTTGCGTCGGATTTAAATCGTCCAACGGCGGATCTCCGTCGATCTGAATTGGGTCCCGTCGGGCGTATCTGCTAGCCCAACTTTGGATCCGCATGTCGTCCCTGAAAGCCCCGCCGCCGCCGTGACCATCGCGTGCTTCTCGGCTTTCGTGCTCGAGTGTCTCACGAGGGACGTACTCGACCTCGTCCGGAGCTTGTAGGGGCGGGTGCAGCGACGTGGACCCACGCGAAAAGCTACACAGTAACACGTCACGCAGATACGTGCCTTGCAGCACGAACTGCTCGTCTGGCGCAGAGTCGGCTTCTTGCTCGGCGGGGTCTTGGTGGAGGTGTGCGATGGCCTTGCTCATCCGGTCAAAGACGACGTTGGATATTCCCACATCGATCCTCCAAAGCCCGTCGTCGAGATCGAATCGGTCTTCGAACGCGATTCTTATCTGAGATGACGTGGAACACATCACACTGCCGCGGTAAGGAACCTCTCGAAGAGGATCCAGCCGGGACACGAGCACTTGCGTACCGTTTCTGTAGTACACTGTAGGAAAAACAAATCACCAGAGTAACAGCACACACTCACTGGAATCGGTGGTCGGGGAAAACTACACCGGGTCCGTGTGTAAAACACGCGACGGGACGCCCAAAGTGTGGGGTATCCAGCCAGAACGCTGATAGGCCGGTGAGACAGTATCCCTCTTCTCGTAGCCGCGGAAGCGACCACGTCGCTAGACGCTCTTTCAGCACGGATTCGCCCTCCCGTCGTTCTGCTTCCAACAAAGGTAGAAACCTGTACGCGTCGTCATGAGTTACGGCACACCTCACGTTCAAGCAAGGACGTACCGTGCCTCGTAAGCCTGAATTGCTTCAAAGTACGCGTCTCCCGGTTGCGCGCGATCGCGTGGAGGCACGATGCGCCTGACGTAGCCTTTGTGTGTCCCCTGAGGCTGGTGAGACGTTTGTCCGAAGAGTTGTCCATTAGTTCTGGACGGCGCTCGTAACCTCCAGTCATAACGAATGGACGGCGTGAGAGGAGAATCTTCAGAAAAATAAGTTTCTAGGGGCAGTTCGTGTTCCGACTGTCTCTGGACGGCCGTAGATAGTTGCGCTCGATGTTGCTTGGCTAGCCGCTTGAAGAAAGCCCGGATACCGAGATACGTCGCATTGCGTGCGGAGGACTGCATGGGTGCAGTCACTCCAAGCAAGTCGCCAAGCGGCGGGTTTGCCTTGATACTTGTATGACGGAGAAGAAAAATGACGGGCGTCGAGTTAGATTTATATGTACGCTTGGAACTTTATTGAACTGGTCATGTCACAAATTTCACTCTACGCCCGACGACGGGGACCTCGTCCAACAAACCATATCATTACGGAAATGCTTCCTAGCACTAACATGAAGACCTCAGTAACACCCGTCATACGCATACGTCGGTATGAGAATGCACGGATCCAATATCCTGGCTAATACACGAACAAACCATAACACCAAGGATTTGGGCGCCAAAATCCCAACCTGCCTAGGAGTACACCTTGACACGAACCATGGAATTCTTCGTCGTTTTACTTCAGGCATCCACAGCCTGCTCGTTACACGAATGAGGTACAAACCGTAGCATTGCAACACTTTATTCGTTCCGACCGGCTGATGTGCTAGGAGACGATGATTAGCAACGTTAACGGACGTACAACAGAAATGACAAAAATGTTCCGCGTTCAACGACCTAGGGGTTTGAAGTATATCTGGAGGACGAGTCGGCGGAGGGGTGAAACTGACCCAACTTTCGAATACCGCGACAGGACTCTTTTTTTCTTTTTTCCAAGTAGCATGAAACCAAAGTGACCACCTCGGGCTGATTCGTGATCAGTGCCACTGCCGCGTTGGTTGAATTCGTACTTGGAATCCAGGGTTTCATTCGAGAACGCTACGATGGCTTGAAGGATGAAAATGCAGTCCGCGACACTCGGACTCTTACCGATAAGAAGGTAAACGCGATCATCCACCTGTCTATCACGCACCTGATTAGAGGCGTTATCGAAGGTGTTGGGGAAGGAAGAGAGCATCGTGATGGTCGGGAAGTCCGAGACCTGATGATCGGATGGGATGGTCGAGTGTCTGATGAACTGGTGGGATGGGAGCCCTGTATCTCTGAATCATCATCAGATCGTTCCACTGATGGGATATCTTGTTATGAACAGAGCTATCACTGCGAGCAAAGGGGTTACCGCGTTGGACCTCACGTATTCGGTCAGTAATTAATCATTAAGCCCGTCCTTCGGAGTAGCATCAGCTGCTCAGACCTGCATGTACCTTCTGAAGGCGTCTGCTAACACAGTGGCAGCAAAAATCTACGTTCACACCAACACCACTGTTCATCTTCGCCTTCTCAGCGTCATAATGGTCGTGGCAAAGTCTACGAGAAAAATTTCCGCTGCGTTCGACGGACATCAGGGTTTCATCGTACGCTTATACTTTACCTTTCTTCGTTTCTCGTTGTCAGGTAAAAACTGATACATAGATCAGGAAGGTGCGTGAGGCCGTGGCTACATTCTCGCGTGACCTCGATAATGTCCTAAAGGACTATAGGTTCTTACCCTTTACCCTTCGCGGGAATGAGCTTCCCGACTCTGCTTCGTATCACCAAGATAGGGATTCCGATGACTAACCTGCATTTTCGAAAATGATGGGCAGATCTCATGACAAGAGCTCGAAATTTCGACTCCTGGGATGTCAGTCTCTCGACGTAATTTTATATGGATCTTGCAACTATTACCGCATTCTGCTGAAATCTCGTCTTCTACGTTCGCTCTGCGGAGTTCACCAATTGTACGCATCTCGCCGAGGTTTTCTAGGACGATCGTAGAGCGCTAGATTTCCCAAATGGCCATAAAATCGCGTTGGGTCAACCTAGTTATCGTCACTACCGAGACTAGAACCGAATCTGGCGAAGGTTCCACCTTCATGCAAAAATTCGCATCAGGATTGATGTCTAATACTCCGTCGGGCCCAGATAAACCCTAAAATTGACTGCACCCGCCCAAGGAGCGACACCAGTATGTCTTAACCATACACGAAGAGTCTGCCTGCGTAGCGGTCACATTGCTCATTAGGTTCTGCGGTGATAAAGAAGAGCCCGGTCCTAGGCTATGCGTTAAACAGCAGCAAAAGTCTCCGCTCATGCATACCCGTTCCGAGGATGCTTGTAAGACGTGGAAGGCTTGTAGATATTTTGCGTGGTACCGCGCCAACGTCTTACCCTAGGTTCCGTCGCCGAGGATGCAATGTTCATCAATCATCACTGAATATGCTGAGGACGAAAATGATAGCGTAGTAAGAGGGAAGCTCACAAACCCAAAATTTTCGTAGAGTCAGCCGGCAAACATCACTTACAGTTCTGGAAAAGTGCAGCACGGCTGCCTACGAACGCACTGCCAGTATGCATAACGTTAAGTAGACACGAGTCACTACGCTATCTATATACATGAGTGAGGCACATCGACCTCCTCGCTACAGGGGTCAACGAAGAAAAATATATGTTCATGCCTGCCCAAAAGAATAATTGGATGGCCATCATAGCTCATCGAATGAAAATATGAATGAGGATAGTTCTAACCCTCATGAACAGCGATCAAGCCAGCGGGTGATACGCGTCACTAGCGACGGTTTCAGACCGATCTGGACCACGAGTTGTTCAATGTCGCTCCGCTGGCGCTGCAAGCGTACTTGGAGAGAGAAATTTTCTGCACCGTCCGTTGGGTTATCTCGAACTGTATCGAGAAGGTCGAGGTGTTCTCCTATGAGCTTTTGCAGGCGAGTACCGGCTCTCCTTTTTGCCCCAAATTTCATAAACCCTCCAGGAATATCGGAAGCGACTTTTTTGAGTTGCACCTTCGCCATGACACGGGGGTCATTAGTAACGTGTTGCAAGATGCTGCGAGCCGACTCTTCTGTATCCTCATAGATGACAGCTTTCGCTTTTCCATTGGTCATATTCTTGTTGAGAGTATCAGTACTGCCCGGTTCAGACTGATCATCAGTGCAACCCGCCATGGTCTCAACCAGACTGAGTTGAGAATACATGACACCCCCGTAGACGTTCCAGAACGGACGGAGGAGGAGGAGACTTTTCGGGCTGTATGCTGGTGTGTACAGATACAGAATGTGACTGACGATGACGTCCCGTTTGCACCTATAGCGGCGAAATGAAGAACTTCGTCGGTTCACGAATGATTCCACTTACGCTTCTTGAAGCCACGAAGTTATCTCGGCGCGTAATGTACCGTCTGCAAATTCACGATCAGGATCGGTAAAACCTGGCGTGTCGACGAGGACGAGGCGACGGCTGCCATCGGGACGTTCGTATTTGAAGGTATTGATGTGCTTGTACTGCGGGTCCAACTCGTGCGAAACCCCTGCTTCTTCTTCTGATATTCCCGTCAATCTACTGATGAACTAGACTAACGCATGAGTATCGGTGCATCGTACAAACCATAAATCACTTTACCGAGCTTTTGCCGCATCCCGTGCGCCCCACGAGACTGCGACATCGTTGAATATATGGTCCATACATATGTCAAAGCCACAGGAAATGGACTCACAATACGACGACGTCATCGGGAGTGAGTTCATAAAACGAGATGGGAGCGCCGGATGGCGGAGGTCTCGAACTTGAGCTCTCCGATTCGTTCTATTCGAAGTGTAAGAGAGAGATGACATCTAGATGAAGAAGCAGACATGCCGAGGTATGATCCGGTGTGACTCTGCCAGGGGTTGCAGGTTGGACGGCTTCGCGCGGACTAGCAACCTCATGGGGGGATATGGGAGAAGTTTGAGAACTCTCCGAACCCTTTGTAACGTTGTTCACTGTGAGCCGAGCATTACGGCGGGTTATCAAAATGGCTTACAGGGCACACCAGGTCGTTAGGTAGCCCAAAGTAATCGGGAAGATCGACCAGTTTCCGGAGCCTACGTTGCGACGTCTCGATTTGTTCTCTAATGGAAGGATCTTCGTCGGATAAAGTTGTGACACACGCATGGACATCAAATGCGAGCCCACGATTGAAGAGGCCGTCCTTGTTGTTCGCCCACCATTCGTGCATGTCCAATCCAGAGCTTCCTTCTAGCCCGTTTACGACGAGTGCTATTGGCACTTTCCGTGCACATACGTCCACGTATATGGCTTGATAACCTTGCACGACGGCATTCGTGACGCTTCCTGCACGCATGCAGAAGATAAGGAGGTCAACGCTGCGAAGGACCAGCAAACGCCGAACGATTGTCTTCAAATCTCGCAGCAACCGGGCGGGTACCGTTCCTACATCCCCTGGGAAACCCTTCATCTCCCAGAAGTTGACTCTCAGACCAGACTCCATTACAACGACATAGCATGCTACTTTCGAGCCCTCTCCAAGGACGTTGTTGGATGTCTTCGTAGTCTGGGCCCCCGAGATCATATTGATAATGGAAGACTTGCCTACGCCGCATTCGCCCAGCACAACGACGTTCCGTACGTTCATAATGTTTCGAGGTAGTGAACCTGGTCAATGAAAGGTCAGCAGTGAGGGTGAACTACAACTTAACCTTGTCCGAAGAGTTTGGGCCTCCGGGCAATGGGGCACTGGGCACTGGGCACCGGTTACAGGTAACACGCAACTTGGCACACGTGTTGCAGGGGAGTACGACTTGCAGGCTGGCACGAGCACTCCGAGTGCGCAAGGCATTTTTCGTGAGTAAGATGACAGCCAAATGCTTACAGCAATGGCATGAATTTTCACGACTTTGCTATATGTTGTCTGGAACAACTTGCAACTTGGTCTGATCTTGCGCTGAGGGCTCTGCGGTGAAATCTGTAGATTAGCAGCCTCGTCAAAATTTCTATCACGACGTCCATCTCCTATGGAAGAAGCTAATGGTTGTGATTGAGGATGGTAGTTTCTGGAAGTTCCCTGGTTGGATGACTTCGCTTGCGTTTCGTTCAATACAGTTACCAGTCAAGATCGCCAAAAACAGTTCAACAACCAAGCATTCCAACTCGTTTCTGATCGGTCGTCGCGTGTAGTGTCACATTCCTCTTCTCCAGAGCTACACCGCCGCAGAGTCAATCTGTGGTCGTGACCAGTATGTTCAGCCTATGAGGAGGTCAAATTTCTGTGGAAATATCCCCTTCTACGTTCGCTTTGTGGAACCCACTATTTGTGCGCATCTCTCCCCAAAGCAGCAGATGGTCAAGCTGAAACGCTCCCTCGCCAACGTTTGCTAGTATTGTCACGGTATCAGTAGCTTTATCGCGCATGCAAAGCGCTATCCCCCGAATGGCCTTAACTAAGTGTTGGGTCAACCTGGTACTGGCACTACCGAGACTAGAATTGAATTCGACGAAAGGGCACTCGGCTGCCGAATCATGTGCATTCTGCAGATGCCACTCGGAGGGAGCTGCAGTTATTGTTGCTGTACGAGAGGTTCCCAGCTATGGAGGAAAGTTGGCGTCGGATGAAGAATGATGCGAATGTCGGCATGAAAATGGGCTCGGAGAATACAGACTCGCTTTCATGCAGTAATGCGCATTAGTATTGCAGAAAGTCCAACGCTCTGCTTGGGACTGATAAGCCCCAAAATTGTTCGCGATATGGGTATGTGCCGCACTTGGAAGTACTTAGACTGCTGACATCTACCTAGGTTTCGTCGCCAAGACTGCGACGTTCGTCACTGAGTACGCCGAGGACGAAAATGATAGTGTGAAAAGAGAAACACAAACCTAAAAACTCCGTAGAGTATTCCTGGCGAACATCACTCATGATTCTGGGTATGTACAACCCGGCTGACTACGAACGCGCTACACACTAGTATGTACAACGTTAAACAGACACAAGCCACTGGCAATATTTATATATATGCATCGACCTTCTCGGTACAGGGGTCAGTGAAGAAGCATATACTGATGCCTGCCCAAAAAAATAAAGGAAGGCCATCATAGCTCACTGAATGGAAGCATGAAAGGGAATAGTTCTAACCCTTACGAACAGCATCAAGCCAGCCGGTGATGCGCCTCACCAGCGAGGGATTCAGACCGATCTGGTCCATGATTTGTTTGATCTCGCTCCGCTGGCGCTGCAGCTGCCCTTGGAGAGAGTGCAAGCCTGCGTTGTCCGCTGATTTATCTCGGGCTCTATCGAGAAGTTCGAGATGCTCTCCTACGAGCTTTTGCAGGCGAGTAGCGGCTTTCCTTCTAGTGCTAAATTTCATAAACCCTCCAGGAATATCGGAAGTGACAGTTTTGAGTTGCACCCTCGCCACGACACGGGGGTCATTAGTAACGTGTTGCAAGATGCTGCGAGCTGACTCTTTCGTGTCCTCGTAGACGACGGCTCTCGCTCCTCCACGGGTCATAGCGTTGTTGACAGCCTTAACGCTGCCTGACTGAGACCGACTATCGGCGCAACCCGCCATGGTCTCAACCAGTGTGAGGTGAGAATACATGGTACACCCGTAAACATTCCAGAACGGACGGAGGAGGAGGCTTTTCGGGCCGTACGCTGGGGTGTACAAGTAAAGAATGTGGCGGACGACGACGTCTCGTTTGCACCTACGACGGGGAAATGAAGAACTTCATTGGTCTACGAAATAACTTCACTTACGCTTCTTCGAGCCACCCGGTTATCTCTGCGCGTATCCTATCGTCCGCTAAGTCGCGATCGGGATCGGTGAAACCTGGCGTATCGACGAGTACGATGCGACGATTGCCATCAGGATGTTGATATTTGAAGGTATTGATGTGCTTGGGCTTCGGGTCCAGCTCGTGCGAAACCCCTGCTTCGTGCTCTGAAATTCCTGTCAATCTGCTGATAAACTGGACTAACGAGTGAACATCGGTACACTACGTAAAACCATAAACCGCTTTACCGAACTTTTGCCGCATCCTGTGCGCCCCACGAGACTGCGCCACCGTTGAATATATGGTCCATACATATGTCAAAGCTACAAGAAATGGACTCACAATACGACGACGTCATCGGGACTGAGTTCATAAAACGAGATGGAAGCGCCGGATGGCGGAGGTCTCGAAATTGAGCTCTCCGATTCGTTCTATTCGAAGTGTAAGAGGGAGATAACATCTAGATGAAGAAGCAGACATGCCGAGGTATGATCCGGTGTGACTCTGTCAGGGGTTGCAGATTGGACGGGTTCACGCGGGCTAACAACCTCATGGGAAGATATGGTAGAAGGTTGGGAACTCTCTGAACCCTTTGTAACGTTGTTCAATGTGAGCCGAGTATTATGGCGGGTTATCAAAAAAGGCTTACAGGGCATACCAGGTGGTTAGGTAGCCCAAAGTAATCGGGAAGATCGACCAGTTTCCGGAGCCTACGTTGCGATGTCTTGATTTGCTCTCTAATGGAAGGATCTTCGTCGGAAGATAAAGTTGTGACACATGCGTGGATGTCAAATGCGAGCCCGCGATTGAAGAGGCGGTCCTTGTTTTTTGCCCACCATCCATGCATGTCCAATCCGGAGCTTCCCTCCAGTCCGTTTATGACGAGTGCTATTGGCACTTTCCGCGCACATACATCCACGTATATGGCTTGATAACCCTGCACGAAGGCACTCGTGACGCTTCCTGCACGTATGCAGAATAAAAGGAGGTCAATGCTGAGAAAGACCAGCAAACGCCGAACGATTGTCTTCAAATCTCGCAGCAAACGGGTGGGTGCCGTGCCTACGTCTCCCGGTAAACCCTTCATCTCCCAGAAATTGACTCTCAGACCAGACTCCATTACAACGACGCGGCATGATACTGGGCTCTCTCCAAGGACGTTGCTGGACGTTTTCGTAGTCTGGGCTCCCGAGATCATATTGATGATGGAAGACTTGCCCACGCCGCATTCGCCCAGCACAACGACGTTCCGTACATTCATAGTGTTCCGAGGTAGTGAACCTGGTCAATGAGAGGTGAGCAGTGAGGGTGAACTACAACTTAACCTTGTCCGAGGAGCTTGGGCCTCTGGGGAATGGGGCACTGGGCACTGGGCACCGGTTACAGGTAACACGCAACTTGGCACACGTGTTGCAGGGGAGTACGACTTGCAGGCTGGCACGAGCACTCCGAGTGCGGGAGGCATTTTTCGTGAGTAAGATGACGGCCAAATGCTTACAGCAATGGCATGCATTTCCACGACTTGGCTGTATGTTGTCTGCAATAACTTGCAACTTGGTCTGATCTTGCACTGAGGGCTCTGCGGTGAAATCTGTAGATTAACAATCTCGTCAAAATTTCTATCACGACGTCCGTCTTCTGTAGAAGAAGCTGATGATTGTGAGGATGGTAGTCTGGAAGTTCCCTCGTTGGATGACTTGGCTTGCGTTTCGCATAGTACAGTTGCCGGTCAAGATCGCCAAAACAGTTCGACAATCCAAGCATTCAATCTCGTTTCTGATCAGTCGTCGCGTGCATAGCGTCACATTCCTCTTCTCCAGAGCTACACCGCCGCAAAGTCAATCTGTAGTTCTGACGAGTATGTTCAGCCTGTGAAGAGGTCAGAGACTCAGATTTATGACGTCCGATCCGGACTCGATGCTGTTTTCACGTTCCTCATTCCCATTAGCCACGTAACAAATTTGCCAAGTACGAATTGCAATGATGGCTAACTCCGCTGGGACCTGATAAACCCCGAAATTGTTTACGATTTATCACTCCGAACCTACACTCCCCCCAATCCACCCACAGAACCAGATAGATACACCAAGACACACCCTGTACGACAGTTACAACGCTCGTTTAGATCTCACGGCGACAAAGGACTACATGTTGGACAACAGTAAGAGAGCACTTCCTCCCAGTAGAGCACCCGCTGCAACTACCACAGCAGTGGCGGGTGGGCTGAGAACGACGAGATACGGGCCGTCCCAGTTGGAGGGAAGTTGTAAGGTGGTGAGCTGGGGTGGGATAGTCACATTCACTGAGGACAAGCATGCAGTACGATAAGCTGTCGTATGTTGATCGGTCAGATACGTCGCGGCCAGTACGGTTTCGAGTGAATTGAAATACAGACCAGTTAGTGCTGAGGCTGAACCGGCGCGGGGATCTGTGCTCTCTGCGAACCTGTCGATCAGGACATCGAACATACATTGTTGACAGGCAGTTATTGTGGTGACGGTCAGTGGTCCACAGAGACAGACGTCGTCGGTACCGCAATTCTATGTATGTTGACGTTCTAGTGAGAGTTAAGTAGATCGGTGGTGAACGCACCTCTATCAGAGTGGTAGCGTTACTACACGGGCCCTGGCACTGCATATCGTCGGATCGAGGGGGAGTAAGATGAAATGAGGTACCCACAGCGGCTAACAGATATGTGTCTGGAACATCGAGGAAATCTACTGCAGAGACGTTGCCGACGGAGCCACCAACATCGATGGTCAGAGCGTACGCTGCAATCGGAAAGGTTGAGCAAATGTCAGAATTACACCGTGTATTAACGGTACTAGCCTTGCCCAGCAAGCACAAAGAGCGATAGCGGGGGAATAATAAACATGTCGGGTGCGGTCCTTCCGGAGGACTCTTTATTAAGGACGGTCAACGTCGGGCTCGGTAAGATAAAATGTAGGCACGAAAGAGGAGGCATCGGACCCCGGAACGGCATACGTGCAACCAGGTGCCCGGGGTCCACACACATACGTCGCGAGTCACGTGCACAATAATTGTCAACACGCCTTTTCGTTGATGTTTGATTTGGGTTTCGAGTGACATACATACTCCTCATCCGAACACCCTCCCCCCCACATCGTCAGAGTGCCGCTGGCTGCCACGCTACACCACGTCTTCCATCATCATGGCACAGATCGTCTACACAGGCTCACTCAATATTAAGAAGAAATCCGAGCTGCGTGACATCGCAGTCGCGCTTCATATCAGCGACAAGGGCACGAGGGACGACCTCCTGTTGCGCATCAGAAAACATCTCGAGGAGAACCAACAACTCGAAAACGACCCCGTATTCGTGGGGCTGTTTTCTAAGTTGAAAAGGAGCGTCCAGTCGCAATCCGCGACCGCATCGTGCGTCATTATTGTTCTCTTGCCGTCGTAGAGTCAGCAAACTAACGCGCACTCGCGTATGTCCACCAGTCGCTCCGCTCCGTCGTCGGCCTCCGAATCGCAGGGTGTAGTAGTCGTCCAACAGATCGAAAGTCCCAAACATACACGTTCCACCCGCCGTTTCAATGTGCCTGACATTGTCCGCGAAAGCACTCCCGCCCCAGATGCCCGCGAGGTATCGATGATGTTGAAGAAGCCACCCATTTCTCCCGAAGGTAGAGCGTTACCGATCGAGATCGTACCAACCCCCGCGAACAGGGGTACCGGCGAGGTCGTCCCGTCCGCTCCTAGGAGTATCCTACGCAGTATCCCGACGCCATCAGTGGAGAGCGCTGTCAGTTCTCTGAGGGGAGTACAAGCTGATGCGAACCAAGCTGCGATACAGTTTCTGTTCTCCTCTAGACTGGTTTGTTTGTTCCTCGTCATTAGCAATATAAGCGCCCATACTTCCACAGGTGCTCTCCAGTACGACGAACATATGGTCGATATCTCTGTTCACGGAGCTGTTGTACATCTTATATATCATCATCCCTTGGAAAACATTTGAGGTGAGTGTTGCTTCCCGGTTTATGTGGGCTTGCTAGTTAACGGGGACGTCCTAGCTTCTACCGCCGCAAAGCATTTGGGGCCACAGTTTTCATCTCTCCATCCGCTATGCACCTCTTGCAATCCTAGCTTCCCCTACTTTCTGGACGATTCTCATCCACTGGGCGATCCCTACCATCATCGTCCCAGCTCTTGTTGGCTCCCTCGTCTCTTTCAATCCTGTGAACTCACCGACTACACGTGCCCCTCGCCCCCTGTACTTCGATGCCCTCACGGCATCAGTTACACGAGTAGCTGTGCATTACATTTATCCTTACGACGCGTTGAAGTCCCAAGTGGAGTGTGTCGACATCCTCGGGTCCCGCTGGCGTCTTTTGGAAGCTTCAGTTCTTGCCGCGCTTGCATTCGCTGAGGCTATTGCCCTGGCGCCCCGAGCATATGCAGAAAGCAAACTTCGTCGATCAGGAACTTTGAAGAGGGCGTCCTTGGGTGAGCCCTTCCAATCCTAGGTACATTTTCATGCTCTCCTATGTTATGTATGCCATACTATATGTCGCTCCTCTTTTTTTTCCTCCTGTCGTATGTCAGTGATGTTTTTTTGTCCCCGCCGCTGTCGTATTTATCATTCTGTATTCGCATCTTTTACGTGTTTGACACTCGTATGATTACTGGAGAAACCCGTTATTTCACTGCGGTTGTCGTTGAATACTTTGCACCCTGTTTACGTTCTTCCCTTCCGCGCTATGTTACTGAGTATATTAGAATTTCGGAATACGACGGGATTGAGCTTTTGCACTGTTACACGCGGTACATATAGATTACAATTGGGATGCCAACCATGCCACACGCACGAGAAAATGGTATGAAGTTGTTCTGGGGAACTTTTAAGTGATAACTCTATGACGTCATGCCAGACGCCCGTTTCTGTGGGAAGGGGACGCCGGCAACCCTCCCTCTTCTGCTCAAAGGGTCCTGGTAGCGTTTGACCTCATAATCCCACGTAGCGAACATCTGTGCGTCTGGTAGCGTAAACGAAGGTGTCTCTCGACCATTTGTCAATGAGTCTTCCCCGCTCTTGGATGGTTGTGGTTGCGGTTGCGGTTGCGACAGCTGCTGTTGGCCAGCAGGTCCTCCACTCGCTAAAGACGAGTTCCAAGGTGCACTGATGCCCGGACCGTATATGAGTTTTTGCGAACCGCGTTGTAGAACAGGGGGATGTGTGAGGCGGGTGGTACGTGCTTGAACAGATCCCTGGAATTTGCAAGAAGAAAGTGAGCTGTTAGCGCGAGTGAGCAAGAGAAACTACGCACAGGTAAAACTTGACGAGCAAGCTCGGGAAGACGTGAAGCTTGCTGTGACGCGAGATACACCGGTCTCTCGCTTGAGAATACAGGTCTAGCAGGAGCAGGAGGAAGCATCGATTTTTTCTCGTCGATTTCCTTGCCTGCTCGGATGTCTTCTAGGGTGGACAATGCGACGGGATAGGTTGGACTGATGGAAGTGACGCGTGGAGGGCACGGGACAATGTTCCCGTATAGAGTAGTCGGTGCATCCCATCGGGTGTTGGATTGGATCTGTGCGAGGAGGGACATAGCAACTTTGTGCTTGGCGGGATTGGGAGGTGCGACTTGGGTGACTGGGTGGGTCAATATGTGGTGGTATGCAGATAAGAGGGCTTGTTGAGGAGAGGGAGTAGGGAAGCGTGCAGCTGCTGCTGTTGCCTGTGACTTTGAGGATGACGAAGAGAGGAAGGACGGGGGTGGATTGGGTAAGTGCCAGGGGGGTGCGGTGGCAAGGACAGAATCAGCATAGGGTACTTGTGTAGTGTAGTCTGCACCAGCCGTGGAAGCTATGTGCTGAGGTAAGGGCGATGGAGGTCTCTCTAGCTTAACTTGTTCTGGAACGGGAGGTGGTGAAGCTGGCCTTGGTTCAGATGTGCCAGGAAGGGGTGGTAGGAAATCGAGGCCATATCCACATTCTTCTGGTGATGGACCTGGGGAGGAGAATGATGAGACGAACGCAGGGGGAACTAGACAAACATACTCCTTGGCGGAGCAGGCTCGTTTTCATAGTTGCCGTCATCTTCATCGCCGTTTTCTACGCTACTCGAAGGCGACGGTGGACGAGATGGTCGCGGAGAAAGAGGCGGATATTCTTGTGGAGGAGGTATACCCTCCAGAAGGTAACCTGCGAGACGGTGTAAACACGCGTAGGATTGAAAGAGTCAAATCTCTCCCAAAGTACTTTTGAATTCTGCAAGGTCGTCGAGCCTCTTAGCACTGCTGGCAGCGTACCGCGATAGGTCGATGCCTTCGTTACTACAATACCCACTCAGCTCCTCGACATCGGTGCCAAGTTCGTTCAGGCAAGCGACGACGTCGGACGCAGACAGTCTCGATCGACCCGCCAACTCTGCGTATTGTCCACATGCCGATGCGACGAGTACCAAGTATCGAGCGAGTATGTTGGAAAGGACGGAGAGTGCTTGGGACGACGTGCGTGCAAAACTGTGGGCATGTAGAATCTTGATCACGACGGAATCGACGACGGCGGACGCAGCGACTTGGGACGTCGACGTCGACATTGTTGCCTTTGTCGTTGGCTTGCACGACGGTGTACTCGACTTGGGACGGTGTGGCTGTACAACAACGCTTCACCACTAACAATAACCCCTGTTGATCAGAGCATCTCTCAAACGATCATGTGCGGCAGGTTTGCGCTGGCAACGCAGGCAGGGTTTTTCGTTCAGAACATGGGTTATCATCGGACTAATACACGTTTCGGTATAGCGAGCTGAAATCCGTGCGTTGCCTGGTTATCCTCAGTTAAACGTCCAAGATTGGGTCGGGCAAGACGACTTCATAGTCCGTCTCTCTTTCATCTTCTGCGTCTTTCCGTCCTCGTCTCATGATTTCTGAAGCCACGTTATAACATAGCACCCAATACCCAAGCGCCTGTCATTCGTCGTGTAGACACCGGAGCAGTGAAGTCCGAGGAGGTTGCTTTGGAACCTGCCAGCTCTGGCCCACTGGTTATGCATACGATGCGGTGGGGCATAAAGTATGGAAAGGAAAGGGGTGCCCAGGCTATCAATGCGCGTTCGGAGAACTTGGTCGAGGGTGTAGGGATGTGGAATAAATTCCGAGGCAGGAATCGCTGCGTCGTCCTTTGTCAAGGGTACGTACAAGGTTTCTTTCTTTTACACGCCCCCATGTATGACTTTACTGCAGATACTACGAGTGGCAGACCAAAGGCAAGGCAAAGCTTCCGCACTTCATCAGACACTCCAACCCGGATAAGATCATGCTGATGGCTGGTCTCTACGAATCTACCATCGAGAAAGGTAACGTGGTTTTTCTTCCCTCGAATAATTGACGCAACGAACGCAGCAACGTCCCTCGGACAGACAGTTCTGAACCTACGTACACGTTTGCAATCGTCACCACAGATGCCAGCAAGGGGCTGAGCTGGTTACACGATCGCCAACCGGTCATTCTGTCCTCGGTGGAGGACGTCATGCGCTGGTTAGATACGTCATCTCAGACGTGGTCGGCTGAACTTGCAAACCTACTCCACCCATGGGAGGATGTAAAAGCGCCTCTTGAGTGGTAAGCAATCAAACTGCTCGCATTTGTTCGATGATCCGCCTAAGTTGCCCACCAGCTACCAAGTGCCAAAGGAAGTTGGAAAGGTCGGGGCAGAGTCACCCACGTTCATTCAACCTCTATCAACTCGTAAGGATGGTATTCAAGCCATGTTTGCGAAACAGAGGACCAAGCAGGAAGCGACGGCAAAACGCAAGCGCGAACCGTCGTCGCCTGTGCCTGGCAAAAGCGATGAGATCCAGACTGAAGAGAAGAAGGTGAAACGTGAATCATGAAATGGGGGTTGCAAGATACGCTGAGTGAAGTGAAGCATTACCAAGTCTATTCGTGACCTCCCTATTGTATAATTGTATCTAGCATATGATCTTTGCACGTGGATCGTTTAGTTACCCGGAATGCGACTGCGACTGGAGCTGCAGCGTTCCTTGTCGTCAAAGTCAGATCCCGCTGCCTTCAGCTCTGCATGGCCCATTTTTTCGAGTTTCTTGTCGAAATCTCGATTGCGGTAGCCTGACACGATGCGCTCCAGCAGATCGGATGTCGACACGCCCGGTGTGCGACGGGTGGGGAGGAATTTTCCTGTGTGGAATGAGGGTGAACATTAACTCTACCTCGTAAAAGTAAGAGTGGTTACCTTGCTGCTTCACGAATGCATACACGTCGTCGTGACCATCTGCACTGTACGGCTGCTCGTCGTGTGCGACGTAATCGATTCTCCACCTGTCGAGGAATGCGGCGTCGAGTATCCACGGGCAGTCAGGAATGACTTCATCTACCCATCGGCAATGACGAACGGCCTCGCATCTAGGGTTAGCCCCAATGAGACCTGGTAAGTAGAGGGTAGGGAATAACGAACCGCTCGGCGTGATTCATGACACAGCGAGCTTTGTGACGTTGGACGTCTTCGTCGCTGTTGACGCCGACGAGCAAGTAGACGTTTGGGAACGAGAGTTTGGCCTGTCTGAGTTGCAGGGCGTGGCTGACTCGACCCGATCAGTGCTTGATAAATTAGACAGTGAGGGCGTTCTCACCCAAAGTGAAACAGATCGTAAACGCCTGCGGTGGACGGGTTAAACATGTCGAGATCGGAACGAGGCTGCGTACCATCTGCATAGATGCGGACCGGTCTGTCCGTCGGTGGTGGGTTGATGCGGTATGGTCGTCCAGATTCCCCGTCGATGGCTCTCTTCACGAACGACTGGATATCGTTGGGAGTGAGCGAGGCGGGGTTGAATGCGATGTCGACTGGGGCGGGTTGGCTCCTCGATTCGTCGATCTGGGATGTGAGCGTCGACGTCGAGGACGAGTAGCGCAGAGTGGGAAACCCGAGATGACCGTGGCTGGCCTTGGCGGTGATGCTCGATTCGACATCGCCGTCATAAGTCTGTGAGTCGGTACCGTCATCGGACAGCATGCTCGACGCCAGCTGGTGCCGGCCGGCTCTTGTTGTGGACCTGTTGCCGTGCAGTTGGGGACGAGTCGAGCGGGCTGAGACGGGTATTGACATGGCAGACCCGCCGTCGTCTGTGAGCGGGTCATTGTCCTCTTCAGATCTGATATTAACATTGTGAGTCGATCAATTCGAACCAAGTGAGAAAGACTTGCGCGTCGTAAGTGGGCGAGTCGGTCGGATGAGGATGCTTTCCGATCGACTTCTTCAACGGCTGCGTCTTTCGGTGTGTGTGCAGCAGATCGTCCATTGAGTGTGAGTGAGCGGGTGGGAAGAGGCGCGGGCCACAGCTGAGACGGACCTATTTACGACGACGACGATCATGCCTGCCCAAGACTTGGATCGCACTCGCCGTCGCACTCGTCCCTGGCCCTCCACCTGAGACTATGCTGTGTGCTCGCCTACAAGCGAGGGCTTCTACACGCCAGACCCGGCTCACCCCACCGTACAGTGCATCCCCGTACGGGACACTCACATCGCTGAAGTCTCGGTGCGTGGTCTCTCGCATAAGAACACAGCTAGCTGATCCGGTACGGTGGACATCACGTCCTGCTCACGAAGGCTTCTCGACTTTGGATACTATTTTTCAACGTATTCTTCGTCAACCTCACAAAGCGTAATTGTCTCTGGACTGGCTGATACACTCCCGCTCCATCTGATGATGACCACCAATCCCATCTTCGTGGATGCACATGCCCACATTCTGTCCTACGGCTCCCTAAACTCAACGTCGATCGGTCTGGTTGTGCCTCGAAACAAGGAGATATCTGCTCGCACTGCCCCAATCACTGATGCTTTCTGTCCAGAGGTACTCGAAAGACTGGTTGACTTTGTCAAAGCGCGACCCGATATCCTCAACGATCCCTCCAAGTGGATAGAAGGGATGGGCTGGGACCACACCATTTGGGTTGTGCCAGTGTCGGGGGGAATCTTGTTACCGTTTGCCTTCGAGTCCCAAAGCAATCGTGGCTCCAACTAGTCGCCAATACCAGTGTAATGTACATGTTGACGTGCATCAGACTACAGGCTTCGTATGTATGTACTACAAGCGTGCGGGTGGCCCGTGCGTCAGCGACACTTGCAACATTTTTACGGCAACTGGGCGCTTAGTGCGAATTCAGCCCTTTCCTGTATCCACGTCGACATCTTCAACGCAGACCTGACACTGAAACTTTGAACGAGATACTGGCTTCTCAATGGCTCGCAAGCAGTCAAAGAAACACACGCGTCTCTTTAGATTTAGAAACCCGTCCGGTCCAGCGTCCAACTCTCTCCCTGTAAGTACCTAGTTAGCTAGGGAGCGATCACAGTTATTGATTCACACAGGAACAATCGCAAGGGCCGTCTCATGTTCCCACTCGTGATGTAGCTTCGATTGCTGGAACATCGGGTGATGCCTCCCAGGGGACATTTGCGCGGATGAGGCAGTTCTTTCATCGGTCGGACCAGGGTTCCGTCGCAGGTGCTGCTAGGGGTGCACAAGAGCAAGAAGAAGCAGTTCAGGCTGTTCTTACTCAGGATGTGAGTGTCCTATATTACCCCATTATCGCGACGGCATTTAGTGACCGTGTTGGGCAGACTCAAGGGCCAACTGACAACACGGAAACAGGAGCCGTACCAGCTGCACCTAACAGCGGTGTCAATGCTACAGTCGGGCCAATCGGCGACACCAACAACGATGCAGCTGATCCTAACAGCGGCGCTAGTGCCACACTCACTCTGGACCCGGCATTGGTAGACAGTGAACTCGACGCTGCTCGACAGGGCCTGGAGCGCATGACGGTCATGCCACGCGTCGGCCAAACGGTCACCCAAAACTTGAGCGATACATACCTTCAGCCTTTCATGACCTTTAGTTCCGCCGTTGCTACTATCGCCCAGGTAGGGGCTCCGTCCTTCCTGTCACCCCACAGCGCTGATGTAAGCGTGCAGGTTCATCCCTATGCCACGCTTGCACTGGGGATCTTAACTGCTGCTGCTCAGGTAAGTTCACGTTCCAGCTATATATCCGGCTCACCTCACACAGCCTTCTTTAGTCGTTTATCAATCAAGCTAACCTAGACAACGACATGTCCGGCCTCCTTGATACAGTCAGAACAGTTTATGAATTTCTTCTGGAAGATGATACGATCCAAAATATTAATATTATGAAAGCAACTTTGGGGAAGATTGCACAAGTGATAGGCGAAGTGGCCAGGTTCATCAAGAATTACTCGGAGACGACAAGTTTCTGTATGTCGGCTGCACTTTTCATTGAATGGCTGATTGAAACTACTCTCAGGGAAGAGATTTGGAAAGAATATAATGGATATCAGGTCTGAGACACGGACTAGGACGGACGGTTACGCCAAGATGCTGAATGACTTGATGCAACAGTACCGGGATCGTGCGGTCCGGGATATTCACACCAACGTGCACCACGTGGTTGAAGATTTGAACCTCGCTCGCGGGAAACTGGACCTCATACACGGGGATTTGGGCCTCATTCGTGGGGATTTGGACTTCATACGTGAGGATCGGAGCCTGGAAGGCATGGCCTACGCAGGGGGTGCTGGTGTCAATACGACGAAGAAGTGTCTAGATGGCACCAGAATCGAGACCCTCGCGGAGATCATTCGCTGGATCCAAGATACCGATGAAAATGTTTCGCGCATTCTCTGGATGCATGGGCAGGCTGGTAGGGGAAAGTCTGCCATCGCACATACCATCTCTTTGTGGCTCAAGGAAACCGGATGGTTTGGGTCGTGCTTTTGCTTTGCCCGGGATAGGCAGGCCGAACATCGCGAGGAAAAGATATTTACTACCATTGCACGTGATCTGGCGGACTATGACCCTGCATTCCGGCGAGCACTGGCTGACGTGCTTGCGAAGGACCATTCCCTCAAGACAACTTCTGATGTCACGGAGCAGTGGAAAAGGCTCATTTTGGAACCGTTGCTGAAGGTGTCGAGCGCTATGATTGGAACCGTGGTCGTGGTGGTCGATGCGCTGGACGAAAGCGGTCCGGAAAGATCGCGGAGGCACATCTTGTCGGTGCTTGCATCTCAGGCTGGGAATCTTCCCCGTAATGCCCGAATATTTATAACATCCCGCCCTTTGCCTGATATTCAACGTGTGTTGAGCGGCCCTCCACATGTAAAGCCAACTTCTCTGGATGATGTTTCTAGGGAGTCGACAGAACGTGATATCCAGCTCTACGTTGACGAACAACTTGGACATTTGCCAGATATTGGGGATGCCGAGGTCCAAAAGATTTCCCAGAAGGCTGACTGCCTATTTGAATGGGCTCGTCTAGCCTGCGATTACATCCAACCCAACACGGCGGGAGCAACCGTGAAGGAACGCTATGATGACGTGGTCAGTCTGCAGTCCGAAGAAGGAAGATCACTCCTGGATGCAACTTACTTGGCGATCCTGGAGAGCGCTGTCCCGAAATCTAGGAGGGCCCTTGAACGATACCGCTCCGTAATGCATCAAGTCTTGATGATGTTTGTGCCTCTGCCTGTGGCGGACTTGAATTGCATGCGTAAATGCTTCCCCAACAAGCAAGATCACTATGATGTTGGTCTCATCCTCGAGTTCATGTCCCCAGTACTAGGGGGCATTCTTGACCGCACCTCTCCTGTCCGACCTCTCCATGCATCCTTCTATGACTTCCTAACTGATCATACACGGAGTGGGATCTACTTCATTGATACCTCTTGCCCAGATGACCTAGCTGTTGCCACACTGAAGATACTTCATGATGAACTTCAGTTCAACATTTGTGGACTGGAAAGTTCCTACTTGAGCAATGCAGAAGTTGCCGATTTACCAGGCAGGATTAACAGGAGCATTTCTGCTTCTTTATCCTACTCCTGTCGATTTTGGTCCCAACACCTGGAGAAGACCACATTTAATGTACCCTGTGCACAGTTGGTAGAGGGCTTTGTGGGAAGTGAAAAAATCTTATTTTGGCTTGAGGCTATGAGTCTGCTAGGTGGAGTTGGAAATACTGCCAATGCCCTTGTCTCTGTTGCAGACTGGCTTTTGGTGAGCTGGCTACTATGTGCAATTAATATGGTCTAACATAACATTGAAGAACCAAGATGGCTTCAAGGGCACATCAGGACTGGTAGAAGATGGAATCAGGTTTATTGACATCTTCAATGGAGCCATCTCTCACAGTGCTCCACATGTGTATATCTCTGTACTTGCATTCCTCCCTGTGAAAACCATGCTGTCAAGCCTGCTCATGCCAAAGTTTTCCTCCCTTGCCAGGGTTGTAGGAAGTCTGGAATACTGGAATGCTGCCCAATTACTTGGTCTGGAGGGGCACACAGGTTGGGTCTTGTCTGTTGCATTCTCCCCTGATGGCAAGAGGATTGTGTCAGGCTCTGGGGACATGACTGTGAGGGTCTGGGATGCTGAAAGAGGAGTCCAGATTGGCAACTGTCTTGAGGGACATACAGATCTTGTCATTTCAGTTGCATTCTCCCCTGATGGCAAGAGGATTGTGTCAGGCTCAAAGGATGAGACTGTGAGGGTCTGGGATGCTGACAGAGGAGTCCAGATTGGCAAGCATCTGGTGGGGCATACAGGTTCAGTCATTTCAGTTGCATTCTCCCCCAATGGCAAGAGGATTGTGTCAGGCTCAAGGGACAAGACTGTGAGGGTCTGGGATGCTGAGAGGGGAGTCCAGATTGGCAGTCATCTTAAGGGGCATGCAGACTCAGTCATTTCAGTTGCATTCTCTGCTGATGGCAAGAGGATTGTGTCAGGTTCTTTTGACAAAACAGTGAGAGTCTGGGATGCTGAAAGAGGAGTCCAGATTGGCAGCCATCTTGAGGGGCATACAGATAAAGTTTTTTCAGTTGGATTCTCCCCTGATGGCAAGAGGATTGTGTCAGGCTCTTTTGACAGTACTGTGAGGGTCTGGGATGCTGAAAGGGGAGTCCAGATTGGCAGCCATCTTAAGGGGCATATGGGTAAAGTTTTTTCAGTTGCTTTCTCCCCTGATGGCAAGAAGATTGTGTCAGGCTCAGGGGATAAGACTGTGAGGGTCTGGGATGCTGAAAGAGGAGTCCAGATTGGCAGCCATCTTGAGGGGCATACAAATCAAGTCTATTCAGTTGCATTCTCCCCAGATGGCAAGAGGATTGTGTCAGGTTCTTTGGACAAGATTGTGAGGGTCTGGGATGCTGAAAGAGGAGTCCAGATTGGCAGCTATCTTGAAGGGCATACAAAGGGTGTCCATTCAGTTGCATTCTCCCCTGATGGCAAGAGGATTGTGTCATGCTCAGAGGACAAGTCTGTGATGGTCTGGGATGCTGAAAGAGGAGTCCAGATTGGCAACCATCTTGAGGGCCATACCCATGGAGTTGTTTCAGTTGCAGTGTCTCCTGATAGCAAGAGGATTGTGTCATGCTCTTTAGATGAGACTGTGAGGGTCTGGGATGCTGAAAGAGGAGTCCAGATTGGCAGTCATCTTGAGGGTCATACAGATGCAGTCTATTCAGTTGCATTCTCCCCCAATGGCAAGAGGATTGTGTCAGGCTCAGGGGACAAGACTGTGAGGGTTTGGGATACTGAGAGAGGAGTCCAGATTGGCAACCATCTTGAGAGGCATTCAGATGCAGTTTATTCAGTTGCATTCTCCCCTGATGGCAAGGGGATTGTGTCAGGCTCAGAAGACAAGACTGTGAGGGTCTGGGATGCTGAAAGAGGAGTCCAGATTGGCAGCCATCTTGAGGGGCATACAGGTCCAGTTATTTCAGTTGCATTCTCCCCTGATGGCAAGAGGATTGTGTCAGGCTCAAAGGATGAGACTGTGAGAGTCTGGGATGTTGAAAGAGGAGTCCAGATTGGCAGCCATCTTGAGGGGCATACAGATTCAGTCATTTCAGTTGCATTCTCCCCTGATGGCAAGAGGATTGTGTCAGGCTCTTTTGACAAGACTGTGAGGATCTGGGATGCTGAAAGAGGAGTCCAGATTGGCAGCCATCTTGAGGGGCATGCAGATAAAGTTTTTTCAGTTGTGTTCTCCCCTGATGGCAAGAGGATTGCATCAGGCTCAGAAGACAAGACTGTGAGGGTCTGGGATGCTAATGTTCATGAGGCTATTATCAATGCCCAGGAGCAGTTGAAGTTGTCTGCATCCAATCAGAGCAACACACTCATTCCACATGACATAGCAGATGGTAAGCATTATGCACTTGTGATGAGTATCTGGGCTTATTAAAAGCAATTCCAGCCACTAAACCATGTCACATTACCTTTTCCTCCTTCTCTTCACATGCACTGTGTGATAGTGAACAACTTCTTCATGGACTCTCATGGGAGGGTAGGGAACTACAGGCTCAATTGGTCAAGCTTCACCATGATGGCTGGATCAGAGGTCCAAAGGGCAGATTGCTACTTTGGATACCTGTATCAGTGAGGCATCCATTTTACTCAATGTGGACCATAGCAGTCATCCCCAAAGGTTGCTGCATAGAGTTGGACTTGAGTCAAATGGTTCATGGGGATAAGTGGCATAAATGTTATCAGTCAATTTCCTAGTCTGGATGTCTCCCTTACTGTGCGGAACGGGAGAAATGCACCCACAGGTTTTATTCAGCTCTCAGGTAGCTGACCCTTGGGCAACAGGATAGCAGTCCATACGAGAACAGAATGCCAAAGCTTCTCTGCGTATCTCATGCAACATCGTGTATTTCGTACCCTACGACTTAGAATGTTAGGTCCATTCCTGTAATACAATGAGTTTGCCATACAGCACTCGACATCGAGGACAAATAATGCAGACTGGGGACTCCGGCTGGCCTCGGTGGTGATGCTCGATCGACATCGCCGTCGTCACCGGACAGCAGGTTCGATGCGAGCTGGTACCGGCCTGCCCGTGCGGCGGACCTCGTTTCATGCAGTTGGGAGCGAGTTGAGACGGGCGTTGACGCGGCGGACCCGCCATCGTCTGTGAGCGGGTCATCGTCCTCTCCAGATCCGAGATTACAGCGTGAACCGATCAACTCGAACCAATTTAAGCAAGAGAAAGACTTGCGCGTTGTAAGTCGAGTCGGTCGGGTGAGGATGCTTCCCGATCGACTTCTTTAGTGGCTACGTCTTTCGGTGTGTGCGGCGAATCGTCCACTGAGCATGAGTGAACTGGTGAGAAGAGGCGCGCGCTACGTGCAACCTGGAGTCTACGATGACAATCATGTCCGTGGACCCGCCACAAACTTGGATCGCACTCGCCGTCGCACTCGTCCTCAGCGCAGTCTTATATGGCCCACCCCGGACCTCCACGCGAGATTACGCCGTGTGCTCGTCCACAAGCGAGGGCATCTACACGGTAGACCCGGCCCACCCCACCGTACAGTGCATCCTCGTGCGAGACACTCACATCGCAGACACGGGCAGTCTCGGTGGGTTGTCTGTCCTCACATAGGAACACAGCCAGCTAATCCGGCACAGTGGACATCACAACCCGCTCACGAGGGTTTCTCGACTTTTGGAGGCCGTCTCTCAACGTGTCCTTTATCGACCCCAAGAGCATAATCGTTCCTGGACTGGCTGGTACGCCCCACCCCATCTGATGACAACGACCAAATCCATCTTCCTAGATGCACATGCCCACATCCTGTCCTATGGCTCCATGAAACTCAACGTCGATCTGTCTGGTTGTGCCTCGAAACAAGGTGACATATCTGCTCCACCATCTCAATCACTGACGCTTTCTGCCCAGAGGTACTCGAGAGACTCGTCGACTTTGTCAAAGCACGACCTGATATCCTTAACGATCCCTCCAAGTGGATAGAAGGGATGGGCTGGGACCACAACATTTGGGCAGTGCCAGAGTACCCTCATGCAGTAGGCGTTTGGCATTCGTCGACTGAACAAAACGCGTATACGCTTGCGTTCCCTTAGGACGATTTTGACGCTGAACCACTTCTCAGAGGCAGACGTATATACCTAGAGCGCATAGATTGCCATGTCGCGTGGGTATCTAGGCGCGTGCTACAGCTTATGGGCGAACTCCCAAATGCCGTAAATGGTGGGCAAATCGTTCGCGATGGCTCCGCCAATCCAGCCGGTACCAACATCCCTGTACTTTATGGATACCATAGTTCTTATGCACGTCAGGCATTTTCGTGGACAAGGCAAAGTCTCTGATCCCAGTACCATCTCCTTCCGAGGCGGACATGCTACGCTATTTCGATAGGACCGTCAAGGATGCCCTTGCAGTTGGGTTGACCAGCATCCACGAAGCATCTACTGATCCTGACGCCATCGAGTTCTACAAGCAGTAGGTCACTCTGATGTCACCGCATGACCTGCTCACGCTTTGAAGATACGCAGAGTCCAAGAAACTCCCGGTATTTGTCTCATGAATGCTTATTCGTTCATTCTCGGTATTCATGCCGTAGCTTCGCCTTTATCTCATGGGTCATTTGAGTCCCGCCGAGTATTCGGGTGACGAACTACCCCGCCTGGTTGACTACGGCGTTGGTGGACGCCTCAACCTTCGCAGTATCAAACTTTTTGTCGACGGTATGTCGACTCATTGCTCAATCAAGAGTCCGGCTAACACAGGCTGTAGGCTCGCTTGGCTCTTCTGGGGCAGCTCTGCTGGAACCAGTATGTATTTATTTTGCCTGTATTTTCCTTACTGGTCATGTATGCCTACATAGTACAGCGACAATCCAGCCACGAGCGGAATCATGCGAATCCAGGAAGACGTTCTCTTTGACCTCGTCAAGAGATTCCACGCCAACGGCTGGCAGGTAGTGAGTGCTGGTCGTTGTCGCTTGCGCCTTCGAAGGTTCTCTGTCCGACATGCGTAGAACATCCACTGCACAGGCGATCGAGCCAACCGTGCTGTCCTCGATATCTTTGAAGATGTCTTCGCGAGTACAAATTTGTCGGAAGCAAGGCCCCGTATTGAACACGCGCAAATCATGACACCCGATGATCTCGAGCGAATGGGACGGCTGGGTGGTATGTTCAACCCGCATTCAGATTTCTGCGGTCTTTAAGACGTTTTTCGATAGTGATACCTAGTGTTCAGCCTACGCATGCGTAAGTGTCTGCAGCGCACACTGATGACTGCTGAGGTTTTTTGTTTTTTCAGGACTAGCGATATGTGGTATGCAGAACAGCGTCTGGTAATGTCTTTTCTCCTAGAGTAAGCAGAGGACGTGACTTGCTGTAGGGTCCAGAACGTATCCGTGGGGCATATGCATACCGCACAATGATTCAGTATGCCTTTATTCACTTGGGAGACGGAGGCTTATCTGGGCATGTTCTCTAGAACCTCTCGAAACCAAATCCTCCCACTTGGGTCAGACTTTCCCGTGGAGGGTATTAACCCCCTATTGGGCTTCTATGCTGCAGTTACTCGGCTTTCGGTCTCTGGACAATCTCCGCATGGCCCTCAAGGGTGGTGCGTTGCCGGCTCATCCAAGAAAATCTCTCGGCTTTACTGATCGCAGGTACCCCGAGCAACGTTTGACGCGCTTCCAGGCACTCAAGGGCATGACACTGGATGCGGCTTACGCTTCGTTTTCCGAGTCCGTCATCGGGTCGCTCACCACGGGTAAGAAAGCTGACTTTGTGGTCCTGGATCGGGACATTATGACCGTGCCAGAGTCGGAGATTTTAGGGACTAAGGTATTGGCGACCGTTATCGACGGAGAGGTAGTTTATGGAGGCCTGTGAGTGACTCTGACACTATGTACTGTAAACTGTAAGACAATTTCCGCCCTGGCTCTGAGTACATGTGGAACTGCACATAACCGTTCGTATACAAGCTAAACCATTCGTTCAGCAAGAAGCGAGATCCAAGGATTCTTGTTGGGACAGTCCCACCTTCACCTTTGTTACTGGCTTATCATGCATCACTGGCGGAGTGTCGCGGTGCTCTCTAACCCAGCCTTACTCGCGCGACGCACAGGTCATAAGGTAGCTTCGTCAGCGGGTGCAAGGCGAACGGGATGCCATCACTGCATCCCTGAGCGTCTTTGGATGAAATGCCAGGTGTCCTGCCGTACAGGATGGTAAATCAAAATCTGGGCACATGTACTGCATAGGCATCAAGTTCAAGCACGTGAAGAACCGAACACATGTTCCAAAGGAATACATCTTTCCCGCTACCCGCCGAAAGAGAGCGAGAGAAATATGACAATGTGGACTTGGCAACGCGGTGGGGAAGGGGGGGGGGATCTGAGCTTGAGCTTCTAATATATACATCCGTGCAACACGATCAGAATCTCACGGCAGCGTCGTTAACGCTTGAAATGGATTGTGTTCATTTTGGAAAAAGAAGAACGGGCGTGGACACTATCGAGTACGTGTTAGATTTCGGTGTGGGTGTTTGGTATCGATGACGCCGACGCCATACAAGATTTACATAAACTGACCCCTTCGTAATAGCACAACCTGACACCAAGAAGCGAAGGCACCGGATCATCGTGGCTACCCTATATTCGTATTCGCGTCACTACTCGTCTGCAGCAAACGCCACTGGCTTCGCATATATGTCAGTCCCACATATGTAGGTCTTACCTTCTCGTTTCCTCCGCACTTGCTTCTCTGCTTTGTTGTCAGCACTAGTCACCGAGGCAACGATGCCTCATAGACCATCAAATGAACTCGAACGAGCCCAACAACTTGTCAATCGCTGGTTCGTCTTTCATTTTCACCCCTCGTGTCGCAGCTCATTGTGGTGACTCGTTCTAAACTAGGCATGGTCTTATCCGCATAATACGCCGTGCGTTCATCATGCGTCTCAGAGTATCATTGCTGGGGAACTGGAACGTAATCGAGGGAGACTATAAATCCCCCTTACACTCGTTGTCGAGTGAGAGCCTCTAGATTCCTGCCCGGCATGACCTCGTGCGCATTGGCTGCTGCGCAAATTTCTACTATGATTATCTGGGTCGGATTCATGTTAATCAGTCATGCGACGTCCAAGAAAGAATCTGCCTACCCCCCTAAGGTTTCAAGTCTTTTGCCATGGTTCGGTTCTGCTTTTAGCTTTGCCTTCGGACCGCACAGGTTTTTGGCCCTCTGCCGGTAGGCGTCTGCCATCATCTAGATGTATCCCCTGTAACCGGCTTGCAGTATGCAGTATGGTCCCGTGTTCAAGTTTCTGCTTGGAGGGCGTAGTGTCATAGTTGTGGGGACAGCTGACTCTATCCGCAATGCCTTCTTCACTGATCACCGGGTCCTTGCAAACCGCGTCGAGCACTACGATCATTTCCGTGCACTCTGTAGCGACACTTCCCTTTATCCCATGATCCATGATGCGCTCAACCGCAACCTGTTCCCTATACTTGACCAGCGTATGTCCAAACGAGCTGTGGATCGTCTCACTACAGACTTCGCGGAAACAGCCTTCCAGCGGTTAAAGCTTTACTCGGGGGGCGACCGAGTGTCGCTGAGGAGATCCCTCACAGAACCGATGTATTGCGCCGCAACTCCAATTTTACTGGGCAGCAAATTCTCTCCCGATACCTATGACGATTGGGTTACCTTCTTGAACAGTTTCACTAAAAGACTTGTTCAGCGTCCGTTCTGGTCTTTGCCGTCCACCTGGGCTCGAGGGCGCCTGCTCCAGCACATCTCCGCCTGCCTACAGGGTGCAAACCCTGATAACGACAACGACAGGCTGGCGGGCAACTTTGCCAAAGTTATCCGGGAAAAAAATATCTCTTTGGAGGTGGCATCGCCTGCAGTTCTTTCATTGCTGATAGCATTTCATGCAAACCAGTCAAACGTCGTGTTCTGGCTCCTTTCGTGGCTGATGGCCGACCCTTGCGCCTTCTCATCTCTGCGCGATGATATCGACAGGGCTGTCAGAGAAGAATTTGGAAGCATTGAAACATTCATCGCAGAAGCAAGCCCGCGGAGATTGGATTCTCCAGCTTTTGCGCTCCTCAACTCCGCAATTCTGGAAACTACAAGGCTTACGACAGTACAGAGTGCAGTACGTTTTGCAGAATGTGATTTCGAACTGAAAGATGGAGAAGGCACGATCCCGATACGAAAGGGGGAATACGTTTTGCTCTACCCGCGTGCTGCTCAGCAGAATGAAGATTCCTACCCCGACGGCCACAGATTCGTTTTGGATCGGTTTGTCCAAAGTCAGTATGAGGGCGACTTAGCGCCTACGTCGGGAAAACCCTATTTTGCTTTTGGGGCAGGAAAACATGTGGTGAGTCCTCTGAGTCATAACACGTCAGACCGCTAGAGATAAACGCATTTCCTAGTGCAAGGGCAGGTTCCTTGCCATGTTCCAACTCAAGGTACTGACCATCCTATACCTTTCTCTCTTCGACATTACACCGGTCCCCCTCGATCGTCAGTCGTCAGAGTGGGAACCTCCGCAATCTTGTGCAAGGAGCATCCTTACTATACACCCTGTCAATGACGTTTACGTCAGGTTACGACCCCGCACTGCCTGGTAAACTCGGCTGTTGGGCAGGGTTGGAACCGAGAGCGCATCTATGTAACTTACATACGTAGTTATGTAAGACCACACGGCGTGCTATTACGTACTAGTGTATGTAAGTTGATGTTTGGCTTTTTCATTGCTATTTAGCCCTCCGTGTCTGATCGGTGGTCTGACATTTGAAGTGTTTTGTTGGTCGGTGGCGGGTGTGATCGATCGACCACTTCTAGTCCCGGAAATTTGCAGGTTGCGGTGCCCCCTCTTGCACGAAACGGGTGGGCCAGCCAAACATTTACAGCCATCTACGGTGTCTACCCGTGTATAGGTGCAGATGGCATACGCCTCGCGTTTGGCACGTCACGTCGTCGCACTCCCATTGCTCGATGAGCCCGTCGATCCCGATCCCTAAAAACGGGACTCGATCATTAGGACGCTTTAGTACACTACATGCTCCTACGGCAACGAAGGGGAGGCTCGGAGTGCACCTGAATTCGTGTACACTACTGTAGTACCACTAGCCTTCGCTGGCAGAGTGTTGAGGTGCTTTCCTACCCAACCTTGCTCACGCGACGCACAGATTATAGGGTAACTTCGTCTACAGGTACAAGGAAGGCGGGATGCCACTGCTGCATCCTTGTAGGCCTTTGGATAGCTGTCTGTCATATAAAATCGCAATTCAATGTTTGGACGCATGCACTGCATATCGCATAGGCATCAAGTTCGAGGATGTAAAGAACCAAATACATGTCCTATAAGGAATACCATTATTTCGTGACATGAGGAATACATCTTCGCCACCATCCGACTTAGAACGTCGAAGGACGACGAGAGACGAATGTCGATTTAGACTTGGCAACGCGGTGGGGAAGGGGGAATCTGAGCTTGGGCTGGAGGAGCTGCTTGATGTATGGGCGACGGACGTCGTCTGCTTTCTTGAGCTCGACGACGCGGAGAATCTATATATGCGAGGATTGCATAAGTGGCCGAGTCTCGCCATGTTTGCACGGGAGAAAGACGTACATGGATAGACCGGAATCGGGCACGATGTCTTGCTGCCATGTCTTGGTAGAGCGATTTCACGGCATCGGCACGGCTCAGTTCGCGGAACTCCTTGTACATGTTGTGCGTGCCCGACCGGGAGTCGTAACGGAGCCAAATACCGAAGTTCTTGACCTTCAGAGGCTTCTTCTCGTATATCTATAACATACGAGAATAGAAAAAAAAAAGGAGAGGGCTGAGCCGGAGCGCTTTGAGGATTGTTCAACCGGAATACATACCACGGTGACGTCAAGAATCTCACCGCTCGCCTTCTTCACTTTCTTGAGTTGCCTATCGAGGCACAACAAGTATGTCAATTCCAAGAGCTGGACAAGTAATGCATGGACGGATCGTCGTACCTCAAGAAATACCAGAAACGCGACTTGGCAACGACTTCGTTGGGCGCAAAGATGCGCATGCGGTAGATTTTTGGGGTGGGATCTGACTCGGTGGGCAAATGACGCCCTACGACCTGGTATTCTTGGAGTCCCATCTAAACAAAACGCGATTTTAAGCAGGGTCAGCACGCCGCATCATCAACATCCCCTCCCCTCCGTCATCTCAACTCTATGCTCAGCATCCAATGTATACGTCCGTGCAACGTGATCAAAATCGCACGGCAACGTCGTTGACGGCCGAGGTGGGTTGTATGGGCGTACTCACTTTGGAAAAAGAACGTCTGGATGCTGGGGCTTGGACGCTATCGAGTACAGTGTGTTAGATTCTTGCGGTTTGGTGTGGGTGTTTGGCAGTGTTTGGTATTGGTGGCGGAATGATGTCCATGCCGTGTGGCGCCAAGTGCTTGCCTAGGGGCTACAAGTTCCACCGTTCAAATTCTCGAGACGGGTGAATATTCAAGATCCATTGCAGCACCTCACATTTGAGGAGGTACAGAAACACAGACGCGTTGCAAGAATACGTACGAGTTGCAAGTGGTGACGTCTTCAAACAAATATGAGGATGGTGACACGGTGACACTACATATAATTTTCAAGTCCTGCAGTCGAGTTCGTAGCGATCGTTGGCCGGAGATGTCGCTTCTGATTCCTCCCGCTACAACTTAGAAGTTTGACAGTCAGTCGGATCGAAGTGATGGCGATACCTCACTAGACCTTAGTACCGCCCTGCTATGACGACTCTAATTCTGGTAATAGTGCTGAACTAGCGTAGACGACTGGGTAGTGTTCATACAAAAATTCCAACTCTATCCGAAGAGTACGCCCATACGAACTTGTAGCTACCTTACTCGCGTGCAGCTTCGACCCAGAGCAGGCGTGGTTCTCTGCTCGCTTATAGAAAACAACAACGGTCAATTATCAACGTTTCAAAGCCAAAAATACTTTGCAAATGAAGCTATGACACAGTGCTATTGAAGGTTGAGCGCGAACAGAGGACCAGAAGGGAAGAAATGTGCTCGTTTGCAAATGAGTCACTGTGCGAAGGCGTGCGAATCGATTCTGGGCATGACAATAATCGATAACACCGATAGGACCACGAACAACAGATCGAAACTGCCGAGTGTGTCATTGCCAGTAACCTGAACGCCCTGAGCACTGGCGGTGTTTAAAACGGTCAACGTGGGTGATCCTTGTGAGCCCGTATTCATTCCCATTGGAAGCCGGGATTTTTCCTTCATCAGTGGCAAAGATAGGAAGGATGAGTTTCGGGCGAGTGGGAGGTCGGTTAGCTAGGGCATGGTAACAGGAGTATTCAACGGAGCCGTGAATAGTGAAATGAATTACCCTGGTGTTCCCTACCCTCTACTTCCTCTCTCTTCGGCCGCTCAGCTTCGTACGCTTCCAACTTGCCCTCAGCAGAGGGTGAGTGTCGTCATTTTCTCCAGGCACCCTCCTGTCGTTATCCTGCCCTTCGCTTCCAAGAATCGATGTGTTCGACTTAGCGATCGTTGTCAGGATCCAGTCAAAGTCCCAGCTCCGAGAGGCAATATCACGGAGACGACAGAACGTTGGTAGTAGTCCGGGCCGGTGATTTTTCCTTTCAGGTTAAACTTTTGTCCTTAGACCAAATATATCAAACCTGGTAGACGAAGCTTTAGAACAACTGTACTCATTTTCCCTCTTTCCACATACTGCAGTGGCAATAGAAGCCACTAACCCGGGATTAACCTCATGGACACCTCACATCTCCACCAGTGTATTGTTCTCCCCTAAGTTTCTCGAGTTGTTTCTCTAGAAACTTGGGACCTTGTACTGTACGTTTAAGGGCCTGGATGTCTGAGCACTACTCTCGGTTTAAAAGATACATACCAAAGGGAGATGGTGAGACATGAACACGCGTTGGAAATGGGGCTCACTCCCATTGCCGAGAACGTAAACTAACCTCCAGTTCGTAGGCATTTTTTGTTGTCGTTGCCGGTGAAGGCCCAGAAGATGTTGAGGTCTTGATCTTGTTTCGGTAATCGTTCTTTGAGGAGTTCTTGCGGGTTAGTGAAATGAAAGTTTTTCGTCTTCAAACAGTGAATCAGACTCGAACGGATGGTCTAAGACACCTGCAGGAACTACGTGCCGATGAGCTTCGGACAAAATGCCGGATATATACATCGCTTGTGAGCAGCTAACTTGTTATCCTGCGCGTTATTGGTGCAGGAGTATCCCCTTCAGAGCATTGTGAGTGAAACTTCCGTCTTCTTGCCATTGATCTTGTACGCGTCTGGATTCTTGTTGTGAGCAATCTCTTTATCGCCGGCCGTGCATTGCATCATGCAAGCATAGGCAAACAGAAACCAGCTTTGTCCTTTCTCGTCCTAACTAACGTTGCTGTTGTAGGGATCCTTGAAAAGATGGGCTCCAGTGGACCGTCCAGACTGCAGAAACGCAACGTGGAAGTGTTTGATTCTGAAGGTGCTGTGATCGCTGGTACATATCCTTGCCATCATTCACCTTACTTGCGAGGTTGACATCGCAGTCAGGATTCTGGCAATATGGCACTCTCCAATGGGACGAGTTTTACGGATACGTAACCGCACTCACCGTGACTGAGGGAGCCTGGTCCATTTTCCGGTATGATCTGGCACGGCAAAAACCCGGTACTTCATGTCGGTCCAGTGCTCAGATCGTGCAACCTGGACATTACATATTGCTCTCCACCAGTCAGTAGCAGTAGCGCATGAACTCCTTGAAGCATCGGAATTCTAATCTAACGAGTAGCTACTGAGCCTATTCTTGTTGGACTCGTAGCAACTCGCCCTCGCCCTCGTCCTCCGAGCATCCCCCCTTATTATTCTTTTGATACCCTTTCCCACGTCAGTGATTGTTCAAACCTTCTTTAACGGAGAGTTGGTTCATTGTTTTTGTCTTTTACAGGATTCTCGCTACTGCATCCGTGGTCGTGTTAGAGATGGTAAATGCCTCATCACGGGCTTGCAAACGCAGACATATAGTCGTCTTAAAGTCGCGCACATATTCCCACGGGTACATGATACTGAAGTGGGCCATTATATTCTATCACACACTCGTTAGACTCATGGCAACACCTTCACAGTGGGTACGGAGGGGTTACCCGAGCAAGATTACCGACACGACAGATGAAGCCCATATAGGTGGCAGAACCAAAATTGACTCAGTGCAGAACCTCATTACACTGCGAAGTGATTTACACGATGCCTGGGAGAATTACGAGTTTGGAGTAAACCCCAAAGTGTGTTCTCTCCGAATAAATATGTTGCTCCTCAGGACCGACACTCTACGCAGAACGGTTACCGGATTACCGCGTTTACTAACGGAAATGCAGATATTAACGGCCTACGTCTCCAACTAGATCATATTAAAGATCCAACTCTTCGTCCTCTCGACGAGCTGCTCACCGATCACTTTATGCAAGGTCTACTCATGCATATGAAAGGCGCAGGCGAACCGGCATGGACGCACGAAGACTATGACGAAACTTTTGGCGACGACTCTGATCTGTCAAACCCGAAGGTTTGGGGAACTAGCGAAGGGAGGGAGCTATTCAAACTTACACTGGCGGATCGACTATTCGGTCATCAGATCTCGCAGCAAGAATCAAGCCCTCGGTAGGTTTTCAACGAAGTTCGGTGGTGACTCGAGAGTATAGCCCAAGGGACCAGTTGCTCGAGGCTCGCTGCTGAATGATACCAGTTACAAAGCGCTCCATTGTACATCTAATGCCCAGGGGGGACACACAATTTATTGAATACGAACTCTTATGATAGCGTCTTACAATTCTTCATCTCGTCTAGCCGTAAACAAACCGGCCTACGTCTAGGCGTTCCACCCAGTGTCATGAGTAGCTCCGAGTCGCAGCATCACTTCCAACGCTGTACCGGCACGTTCACGAGGAAGGAAAGTCCAATCCAATCCAACAGAAATCCTGTCCAGATCGCAGCGAGCTGAACGACGAGACTGGTTAAATGGAATCGCCCCCAGGCTCATATAAAGGTAGAGTGCACAATGTTACCCACCCTCACGCAGAAACTCGGCATCCGACTCACGCTCTGCGCCTCTCCATCTACAAGAGCGTTCCGTCCACTGCCCCTACACGAGCGGCGGTAGTTCAGAGAATGCTTCTCTTGTCCTGCGAATTGTAATGGGGTACCCCACGTCTCGCTCGCCTTTCTCTGGTTGAGGATAATACCAGTGGAGGTACTGCCCATGAAGCATGCAGCGATCTGCACTCATCGAAATTTCGAGGGCATTGTCAAATAGTACAAGCGGAACTTGGAAGGTACCGAAGGGGGGGAATTGGTGTGCACGGCGTCAGTGTCCGGAAGATAGATGCGGATACTGTTGTCGAAGAAGCTGACTTGAACGACGACGAAGAACCCAACGGCGCAGCTGCAACCGGTGGAGAGGGCCCAAATCGTGTTTGTTTCCCAGTTCGGTCGACATCAGGAGGAAGAAACGTGTGACGCCAACGCCACAACGATGGGGATCTTGGAAGTACCCAGACTTCCAGACGATACGGTCCGTATTTTCGAGGTAGTAAAAAGCATTGCCGTACATAGTACGCTAGTTGACCCTTTTATACGGTAGACTACTAGAGACTAGGCATGGAAATGGCGGATTGAATGGCCGGCTCTATGTGAACGGGCCCGAGGCTCGGAGCCGAGTCTCGTTGCAGTCAATGTCAGTCAAAAGAAATTGTAACCTGTGATGCACTGTATACTATGAATCAGAGGGAGTCAGGAACTGGCACTTGCACCGCTACGGATTTGCTTGGTGATGGACCAGATAGTAACCCTCTCGCTCTTTGGCTTGGTCGTGGATGGCCGTCGTGTACAATGCAATGCACCAGTACACCATCACTCACCGAGATCATACACAAAGGGTTAAGACAGAGATATGGGTACTATTTGAGTCGTATCATAAGACCGGTTGGGGATACTACAGGGCGACGAGACTACGAACGTTAGGTACATACTGCCTTTCATTTACTCGACGCAAAACACAAAACAACGACATAGACAAAAAGTAGGCGCGTTCAGAGGATCTGACAATATCACAGGAAGCGGGTGCACATATCGATCGAGAGCGGAATTGGGTAACAGAGAAAAACCCCCCCAAACTTCCAGGTGTAGTTTGTAGAAAATGACGTAGCTTGAAGGCAGATAACAGAAAACGAAAAAAGTCGGGATTAACACACGAAAAGGAAAGGCAGAAAAGATATGGAGTTGGAGGAGCAGAAAAAGCTTCATTCAGGAACTCGGTACTTGCATGTCTGAACCTTCTTCAGAGGATTTCCATGGGTTACTATGATCCAAGCTCAGACTTGCGAGAGTGCCGTTAAGGTCCCGTATAGGATCACGCTCCTCCTTCGCATCAAATTGGCTTGAGCGACCTTGGGATGAAGTTTGACCAGAGTTTGGCCGAGAGATGGGCTCCTGACGAGGAGACGAACGATCAAGGTACGTTCCGAACTTCTGAGAACTATTTGGCATCCGAACGCAACCTCCTAGAGATTCTGCAACATTATCGCTGTCTGGAGGAATCGAATCAAATCTTCTGGCACGCTCTGCATGAGCAATTGGATCCAACACAGAGGGTTCTTTAGACTGGTTTCTCCGCGTTTCAAACGACAGAGAACCGGGATCAGGCGAGAACGGGGAGAAAGTGGAGAGCGACGAGGAAAAATGTGACCGCATTGGACGCTGATAATCCAATTCATCTGTGGCCATAGAGCGTGGCACGTAGGGGTTGGAAAACATATCATGGAAGGGGGTGGGAATCACGTTGTCTGGTCTGACCTGGCTCGCGGAGAAAGGGGACATCTTTTCCTCATTGCTACCATTTGCACCCTTTGGAATGATGTAGCCGACATTGTCCATACTTTGGCCGTTAGACCCGGTCTGACCGCCAAAACTGGAAGTGCCCAGCTTCTGCAAAAGTTGAAGGGTCTGCTCGGAAGAGAGTGGTGTGGCCGGATTTACAACCGTCTGCGCTTGCACGTGTGCCTGAAGGGCGGCCGCTTGTGCAGCTTGTGCAGCAGCCTGCGCGGCTTTATCTGCTCAGGCGTTTAGCCACGGCCTCCTCAGAACGTGGTTAGCGAAGCTTACATTGACTCCTTCCCCAACTTAATCGTATTCTGCTTCCACCTATCGGAAATCCTTGCATCTTCTCGATAGCCCTTTCTGCGTCGGCTTTGCGTACGAACTGAACGAATCCGCAGTGCTTCCCAGCGGGGACTTTAACCTGAAACAGACATAAGCAAGTGCCCGAGCATAGAACGCTTGCACTCACGTAATGAATATCGCCGAACGGAGCGAAGAAGGTTCGCAGGGTGTCTTCTGATATCAAAGGAGACAATCCACCGACGAAGACAGTCGTATTGTATGGGTCTGTAGAAGTGAGTTGCTCGCCGTTGGGCCCGATCAGATTCCCGAGGATGGCACGTGCTTGGGCGTGGTGTTTCCACGATTCCTCGGAGAAAATATACCGCGGAAGAGTAGTATTCTGTTCGTGAGAATCATGGGGATAATTAGAAGGTAGTGGAAAAGTGCCTGCGGCAACGTGTCCCTTCATAGGCACCGTCCCGTAGAGAACTGCGGTTGGTGAAGCTACACCTAGAACATCCTCTGACGATGCTGGAGACATAACGCCAGGTGAAACGCCGTTACTCGACCCGGAGCCAGCGGACGGTAGGGAGGGTGAGTTCCTCAGTGCCGTACCGGGGCCGGAAACACCAACAGGTGTACCGGTGGATGACGACGGCCTGCTACTGACAGCCGCAGCAATAGGGGAGGAGACACTTCTAACTTGGTTCGTAGAAGATGGCAACATGGATGCCGATGAGATCGACCTCCCATCGCCAGCCTGGGGTAGCAACGGGTATGGCATAGGCGGAAGGTTCGATGGAATCTGCGGTTGGGGTGGCTTGTATTTGGCGGTTGCGGGCGATATCCGCACTACGAGATCCAAGTCAGAACAGAGCTATTCATTTAGCATTAAGATGAGCTTACTAGGGCGAGAGAGGCAATAAAGGCCATGCATTTCGACCAGTGCTCTCTGTTGGTCTGCTTCGTCAGTGAATCTGCGGCACAAATCAGTCCATTGTCTGTTCACGCCAATCTATGGTGATCGACACTGCTTACCGGACGAATCCGTATCCCCTCGAAACGCCTGTAACAGGATCGAGCATGATTTTGGCGCTTTTACAACTAAGAAAGGGGCGGATGAATTTGGGTTCGCGGTCGTTCCTTAAGCCAAGTAGGGGATTGCGGAAGACGGCGACCAAATCCGAGTTGGATGTTTCTGGAGCCAGGTCGCCGACGAAGATGCTGTATTCCTTCTGGTACTGCTGTTGAGGCCCGGGAGGGGCGATGTTTGATGGTGGGAGGGGAGCGACCATCAGAGCACCCGGAACAGAAGACACCCAGTTCAGCAAGAAGGGCTTGTTTGAGTTGGGCATCAGGGAGGGTTTTGAACTGCCGCCACCGTTGACTTGGTCGAGGGCAGAGGCTGCACAAGCAGGAGACGCAAATGCCAAAAAGCAGTACCCAGGGTTGTTGGCTTGCTGGCCGGAGGGGTCTCCACTAGCACTCGGCACCTTGACGCTGACGGGATTCCAACCCATCAAACCGCAAACCTGCTTTGCATATTCTTCGTCCATCCAAGGTTCGAGACCTCCCCACCAAAGGGTAGAACGAAGTGAATCTACGTGAACATCGGAAACTCCTGTAGTGGAAGCTGTACTGGAGAGCGGGATGGGTAGGGTGGGCTGGATGTACGGGGGAGGCAAAGATTTATCTCGCTCAGCTTCGGAGAGGTTGCCGCAACAGGCTGGAGATGGTATGTAGCCAGAAGGCGCTGAACCAGCTGGAAGGGAGGAGGGCGGGCGAGTGTGATTGGGGGGAAAGAAACGTTGAACTTGTGAACTGGTCAAAGCTCCCGCGTGCCTATTTACCGCAGCTGACCAACCATCAATCACGGATGAGAGACCCGCGTATTCTTTGTCGTGGATCCCGTACTTGCGGGGGACTGTTGAAGTGTCATGACTAGCATCCGTATTGTAGACCTGAGAGCTCTGTTGATCCGACGACGCCGCTGAATGATTGGCAGATGTGGGCGAGGAGTACGCTCGACGAATATCGTAGTCCATTACAGAGCGGTTGATCAGGAGGCCGGGTGGTGGATGGACGTCATGAGAGTCGAAGCGAGACATCAGGTAGTCAAAGGTGGGAAAGAGGGGGGTAAAGGAGAGCGAGTTTAAAGGGTGAATGAATAGGGCTCCTTGCTGTGAAAATCAAATGGATTGGAGGGGCTCAGAGAGATACGAAAATCAACAAGTGGAAAACAAGCTAAATTTCTGCTGGGACGAATGAGAGCGAACGAAGAAGTATAAAAAAAAAAAACAGCGTTGGGCGACAGCAATGCGATGCAAACGAATATGCGATTGAGATGTCTTTAGACGCTAGTAAGATATGAAAATATGATGAACTCGTAAAGGAAGACTGTACCCGGGGAGATCTGAACGTGGGCGCGAAAAAAAAAAAAATCGACGGCCAGTATATGTAGAGTGTTGCGGGACTACGGATGTCGGAGTTGGTAAAAGCTCGTAGTGTCTGTTTTCATCCTGACAATGGCAGTCCAGATGGAAGCCTGAGGGTCACCGATTCCCCTCAATACTATCCTAGTCATCCAGTCAGCGTATCATACCAACGCTAGCGTTATTACATTCTCCTGCAAGAGACGAACTGACCAACCTCGTTACGGCCCACAATGGCGCCATGTGTTGGAGTATAAACTGCCCCCTTGGTAGTACATTCTTTAGGTGCGAAGATTAGTCGCTTACATAAGCAGAAAAGCGGACTACAGTACAGTAAATTTTCCTGTAGTCTCCTCAGTAGCTTGGTGTTACTGAGGAGTAAGTCACTCTTTCTATTTAGCTTTACATTTACTGACAACCTGTAGAGTAACTATCTGACAGGTTATGAGCCCCGAGCTCTAACTGCGCACGAGAGAAGAACTACAGAAGACCACCAAAAGAAGAACTACGAGATGTCCTTCGAAACGAAACTCGGAGATGAATTTTTGAAGGTGCCGAAGCTCGCGGCAGACGGCATGAACTGGGTCACCTACAAGGATAGACTTATATGGTCAGTCGAGGCACGAGGCCTTGGAGGGCACTTAGACGGCTCGGAGACGGAGCCCGAAGATCCGAAATCACTCGATGGTCGAGGGGAGAGTTGGTCCCCAACAAATTCAGCTGAAAGGAAAGAGGTTGAGGTCTGGAAGGCCGAAATGAAGGCGTGGCGAATGGGCGAGGCTGTTGTCAAGCAGCAGATCGCTGGAACACTACCAGATACCTTGTTCACACAGATCAAACGGCTCAGAACGGCACGCGAAATCTTCAGACATCTTGCAAAGCTCTTCGAGCAGCGATCCCGAGTTGTAGCGGTCGAGATACTCCGCAAAATGCAAAACTTACGTTGTCGAGAGCGCGAAGACGTGCACAAACACTTCGATACCCTACGAGACATGCGCGAACAGTTAGCTTCGATGGATCAGGCACCGACGGACGAAAGCTTTACCGCGATCATAATCAGTTCTCTTCCGAGCTCGTACCAGGCGCAAATTGGCGCGGTCATGGCTCTTTCGAAGGTTACAGGAACAGCGATAACTTCGGACGTACTAATGGAAACTGTTTTGGATGCATATGACAGCCGAAATTTGGGCACGCGAAAACCTACGAACGAAAGTGGCGAGGATGCCGCATATACTGCCTCAGGAGATTCAAAGGGAAGACGCATACATGGAGATTGCTATACCTGTGGCAAGTACGGCCACATGGCACGAGACTGCCGAGCCGGTAAAGAAAAGGCTACAAAGGAGAAAGACGAGGTTAGCAACTCGAAAGGAAAAGGGAAAGGGCGCGAGAAGCCAAATGAGAAGGCTGCAGTCGCGAACGAGTCAGATGGCGAGACGAGCGATGCCGAACCCGACGGCGTGTGGTTCGCGCACGCAGGATACTCTAGCGAAGATGATGAGCTATCAGATTGGCTCACCGAAGTTGACGAAGAAGAATTACCTGAAAGCGAGAGCGCGGCAACGACTGCCAGCGCTACACAGGAAGAACTTACTCTGTGCCGGAACTGTGGGCACTGGAACCCAATGGTGATGAAGAACAACTGCCCGCTCGAAGGCGAGACAGAAGACAGGTCGAGCGACCACGAAAATGAGTCGAGCGTTTGCCGAAACCTCGAAAACGACTCCAAACGGAGCGCACACGAGAAGCGCCTTACCCCCGGAGCCAAGTTCCGAGTTGGAGAAACAAACGTTTATATATCTGGAGATACCCTACCCACAGGAAGACGGAAGTATACATTTGGGACTATAGGGACGAGCGACGATGAAGGAAAATCACTATCTGGAGGAGAAATGAGTCAGGATGCAGGTAGAAGTGAAAACAAGAAGCGGAACTCACCTACGCCCCCCACACAACCCGCTGAGCACCTTCGCGAGATCATCCCTACCGGCCGTCATCGTAAACGAGAAGAAACGGAGCCTAGGAACGTTATCAGACGAGGCCTAGATAGCGGACAAACTTACCAGGGCCATTTTGACGCCAAACGAAGTCTTCGGAGCAACGAAACCTGTAGAAATCGCATCAGAACTTACCTTGGAGACCCTACAAGTATTCTGGGGGAGCCACCAGTACGCGAAACCGACTGGGGAGGCAGCGGCAGCATCAGCGAGGCTGCACGTACGAGCGCGAGACGACGCAACAGCCACAGAGCCGCGCGTGGCCAAATCGGGTAATCACGCCACATCACAACGCGTCAACACTTCAAGAATTCGGACTAGACAACATTTGCTTGCTTCACACATGGGTACATTCATTTTTGCATTTCTATCATTTAATCCTTGCAGTTTATGGGGGAGTGTTGGAGTATAAACTGCCCCCTTGGTAGTACATTCTTTAGGTGCGAAGATTAGTCGCTTACATAAGCAGAAAAGCGGACTACAGTACAGTAAATTTTCCTGTAGTCTCCTCAGTAGCTTGGTGTTACTGAGGAGTAAGTCACTCTTTCTATTTAGCTTTACATTTACTGACAACCTGTAGAGTAACTATCTGACACCATGGTCTTGAAGCCCCTTGTTGCTCAAAAAATCGAACAATAGCCCACTGGCAGGCATCGTCGATCAATCCTATTTATGCAGACTTGTGGGTCCAAATGGGTCCAAAATGGGTCCGTGGCTGTGTGATGTCGTTAACAACTATCCAATTCTATATAAACGGCGCTTTTGTACTCATGTTGACAACTACTAAGTGCATGTCATGAGCCTGAAAACGTCAGGCAAGAAACGGCCATCGCCTCCAGGGTGCCTCGTTCAATGCTGCACGTCACTGCCATACCAATCGTTTCAGCAAATCAGTCGTCATGTTGTTTACCAGTAGACTTAATGTAGTCTGAGTACAGGCACAGCCTGTCCGTAGAGTCCAGTGGATGCAAGGAACGAGTACATAAATTGACTTAAACTGTGCGTTACAATATTCCAAGCCACCATGAGTGAGTCTAGCTCGAGATCGACCTCGACTGCCGTATGTGGGGATCAACTACAAGGTACTGAGTACTACATACATACGATAGTATGTGCTACTTGGTACATAGTATAGAGAACAAAAAACAACCTAGTTGCTATACGGTAATGGCACTGAATATCGTCCTCATGACGGTGAGCCGGCCCTCTGCGGGCAGTGAGATGCGCAGGAAGTGCTGAACGCTTGAGCAATACACCGTCTGGCGCCCGGCCGACTCACGGATTTGAGCATAGGTTCATTGATGACATAAGCGGACGGTGCGTCATGGGTTGAGTGTTCCATGCTACTTCCTGTGGACGATACATGGCACTGGCGGAGAAGAGCCAGACAGCCACCGTCCTGGACTGTTCACAGACTCGACTGTCTTCGACCAACCAAGACGTCGCCTTTGAGTCTGCGTCTATTACGGATAAGCTCGCCCAACATGCGACCCGCTGTAGCTCCCCCCCAAGGCACTCCGCGTTCAACAAGTTCATTCTCTACGAGAATAAGTTGCGCTTCTACATCATCATATCCAACGCGTCGGATTCGAGGCACCGCATCGTAAAAATTGATAGGACTTCCCAGAACGACTTGAATGTCATCGAAGACGAAACCGACTACAGTGGAAGGCAAATGAGTGCTATGATCAAGATGCTGGACGACGGAAACAAGACGTCAGGTGGCATTGGCAAGGCCAGGATAATCTTTGGTATTGCGGGTATGGTTACCCTCGTGCCATTGTGAAACACCTCACAATTATGACGAATAGGGTTCGTCAGGTTCACAGCCGGTTGGTATATGATCGTCATATCCAAACGTTCCTCCGTTGCTCTACTTGGCGGACATTATCTCTACCACTGCGAGAGTACAGAAATTATACCCGTGTGTTTCAACAACAAAGTTGACAAACCGGCGGAAGAACAGCGTCTACTCAATATTTTCAAGCAAGTGGATATGTCTAAAAACTTTTACTTTAGGTATAACATATCCTCCTCCTCCCTCTTATGTGCTCATCTATTCGAAAGCTATTCGTATGATATCACTTCTACACTTCAGCTGAACCTCACGAAACCAAAACGGTTCGGGAAATCGAAGTGGTGGTTCAACGACCGCTACGTATGGAATTTCCACATGTTATGCTCTCCCTTCAATGATCAATCTCCTCGGGGCGGCCAAGCATGGCTCATCCCCCTTATCCATGGTCATGTGGATCAAGCGAGTAAGCTACACGTCTGCGGAGCGGGCCTTAAACGCGAGATAACGATGCATTCCGACATTAGAACTCAACGTACTCAGTCGTGTCGTTTTTGTGACTCTGATTGCCCGGCGATCTCGCCACTATGCCGGCGCCCGATACCTGACTCGAGGTGTCAACGAAGAGGTATACTTCACGCATTTACGTTCCCCCACATTCTGACATCCTCAAACAGGGCAACGTCGCGAACGAAGTTGAAACGGAACAAATAGTTTCGGAGGCCCTTACAACACCATTTTATGTCCCGTCATCTGAACACCAGTCGAGACGGCAACCTAGTCCGCATTACACAAGTTATGTACAGGTAGGCAAATTCTCTCCTTATTTTGTATTGCTTCGTCACTGCTGCCGCAGTATCGCGGGAGCATTCCTATATCCTGGACGCAAGACACTACTAGCATGAGCCCTCGGCCGCCCATAGAGAGTGAATGCACTGTGTAGTGTTTGCGGACCTGCTACTGATATACACTAGTTAGCGTTGTTGACCCCTTCTACACTGCCGCATCCCGCCACTTCAACAACCTCTTTGCTCGTTACGGTACCCCAGTGATCATCCTCAACCTGATAAAGAGACGAGAACCGGTCCCAAGAGAATCCAAGTTGTTAGAGGAGTACACACAATGCGTGCGTTACCTGAACCAATTCCTTCCCGAAGACAAGAAAATGGTATATCATGCTTGGGACATGTCCCGTGCCTACAAGGAGTTCGTGCTGCATCAAGTGTGTATTTGCCGATATTGATGCCGCCACAGGAAGACGCAAGACGTCATCAGTTACCTAGAAGATTTAGCTGAAGAATCGATACAAATGACAGGTTTCTTCCATACGGGTTCTGAACCATACTCCCACTATCTTCAGAGCTGTTGGTCGTAAGGCTTTTGCTATAACTCAGCCTTCCCTGTCGGCCGTTAATGCTCTCGTCTTATTACTCAGGGAGGATGAGCAGTATCGTCCAGCTTGGCGCAAAAATGTTCGGCTCCAAAATGGTATATGTCGTACCAATTGTGTTGACTGCCTAGACCGCACGAACGCTGCGCAGTTCGTATTCGGAAAGCGAGCTTTCGGTCACCAGCTGTACGCCCTTGGCGTAGTCAGAAACCCGAACCTTCCGTTCGATTCTGTCGCCGTCAATATGCTGACAGAGATGTATCATGACCATGGAGATAGTGAGCGAACAATTTGTTGCATACCTTGACTAACATGTCCATGAAGCGATTGCCTTGCAGTACACGGGCAGTGCACTTGTTAATAGGGTCGAAACGTACCGACATCTGCCACATTGGAACAGTCATTCGCGTGACATAATTGAAAACATTCGACGTTTCTATGCGAACTCTCTACTCGGTAAGATACATTCTGGCGCGCATATCTCAAGTGCACTAACTGCAACGCCTTTAGATGCTGATAAACAAATGGCGATCAACCTTTTCCTCGGTGTTCACGGCGAACGCCACGGTCAAGTGGTCCAAGCGAGGGGAAAATATCAAGAATGGTTCGACGCTGAAAACCTGAGGACCCTGTTTCCCCTGGCTGAATCTACTCAATCCCTGAGCGACTTCGTAGGACAGCGAGGCGACTTTTGGTCCGAGTACTATCGGCCTTTATTATTCACTTCGCTCGAAAAGCATTTTGCGTTCTGCATGAGTACGCCGCCAGGGTAAGTTCAGTTTCGATAACACGCACCCAACGAATCTCACATGTGCAACAAAGAAAATTTATCAAGGGAGTGTCCTACAGTCCTTTCCTACCAAGTAGTATGCATGTGGTGCATCAACCTAGGTTCTGTGGTTCATTTATGTGATGGTGACGTTCGTTATAACCCAACGTACATAGGCTCGTAACGGGTGTCAAACGCCGTTGGAAGGGCACGCATTCGTCGTTGCAAAATGAGAAGCTACGAAGAAAACCATTATCTGCAGATATAGCGGACGAATCTCAGTTAATGCACCAGAGCGACCTATTCCGGTGCAGCGGAGTCCTTGCCTCACATCTTCTCAATCCTAAGGTTCCCTCGGAAGAGCTTTCTGAATACCACAGGTGCGCCAACATACATACGGCGGGGAATCAACTAATTGACACTGCTTAGATGTATTGACCACCGTCAGCTGATGTTAGATGCAATGTATGACGGAGCGGAGTATATGGATCAATTGCAGTACATGAGATTTGTCGAGAAGAGCTCAGGAAAGGGTGATTTGACGGTGGCTGACGAGGACACAGAATTATACGTAGTCCATGTCAGATCTGCTGCCATAGAGCCTAACTCTGTAAAGGATGGGACACTCTCAAGTATGTATGATTATGACCAGTGGCTCTCCGGCGTAGACCTTGCTTAATTCTTTATATTTTCATCTCACCGAACACCTCTCCAGAGGGAGACGAACTGAGCTGAATGTTAAGGGTACAATGCAATGTAATCGTTGCATTACAGGTATGAATAGACAACTAAAGCAGATGAGTAGAGAGTACGAGTGCGCGTCGAGACGGCCCAATGCATGGAAATACGACAAAGTATAAAACACTTATCACTGCCAGTAACCCCCCTGCTGGCGGTACTGATAAAAGTTGCCATCTGAATTACCTTGCGGGTAGCCAACGTTCATATGTCCTTGTGGGCCATTACCCTGCTGTCCGCCTTGCTGGTGTTGGCCATGAGGGGCACTAGCACCAGCAGTCGACCCGAATCGGTTGGCACCATAGAAGCCTTGCCCGTGACTCGGCTGAACACCACCACGTCCACCTTGGCCTTGACCGACGCCGCTGACGCCAACGCCTGGTGTGCCGTCCTTTGTCCCCACGTTCTGCGAATACGGTTTGTATGGCGCCTCCGGAGAACCACCGCCTGCGCGTTGCCCAAGCGTCGGCGCAGACGTAGCATTGCTACCTTGGCCGAGCCCCATAAAACCTTGGATGCCTTGATTGCCGTACAACTGTGGGTGTTTGTAATCCCCAGTTAGGCCCTGGGCGTGATGTTGCTGATGCTGGTACAGCTCGTCATATGGTTGTTGATGTTGTTGATGCTGATTCCCGTAAAGGCCACGACCATAGTGGTCTTGCTGTACCCCCGTTTGTTTACCCGCACCAGTGCCTTGAGTAGGAGGTGGCTGGTACATGGCAGGATATTTGACTAACGGTTGTGGCACACCGTAGCCCGAATTGTAGGGGGACCCGTAATATTGGTTCTGAGGATATGGGTAGTAATAGGGCGGCATCGCAGGTAGTGGATAAGACTGTTGAGGACCTTGAGCAGCCGAGGGTTGGGGTGCACCGGAGCCTTGTGGTGGCAGTTGAGTCGATTGGGAGGAGGGAGGAAGCACGCCGACTCCAGCAGAGGGGAGCTGGTTGGTACCTGTCAAGCCCTTGACATCATCATGGCCAAGGACGTTACGGCCCCCGCTAAAGCCGGGTGACTGAGCATACGATTCATAAAATCCCTGTGAGACACTTGAGCGAAATCAGATGGTGCAGTTAAGCTACGTTACCCTTGCACCCTCATAACCGTAATCACCACTCCCGAAATTACCGAGGTGTGAAGCTTGGTTAGGGTGTTGCTGCCCAACCTGGCCACCGAAGACACCTACTGCGTACTCTTGTCCACTGGCAGGGGGCGTGGGAGTGTGGAAGTAGGGTGCCTCGGCCTGCCGGAAGTACGTTGTAGACACCTGTTGCTGAGGCTGTTGCTGCGTACTCTGGACTTGCGTGGCCGGCTGGGCTGATTGTACAGCAGGGTCGGATAGATGCGCTGGGAAGCCATGGTGGGAGAATTGATGTTGCGTCGGAGCTTGCTGCAGCGGTTGTGACAGAGGTCCCGAGGGTTGCGGCTGATGTGAAACGGCCACTGAATGCAAGAGTGATTGAGGTGGCTGCGGCTGTGATTGAGAAGGTGGTTGAGGTTGGTGTTGCGGCAAGGTATGATTGGTGTTTGCCGCTGTCTGACCCACGGAGGTCGATATTGACGCGTGGGATACAGAGGTCGTGAGAGGGGACTGGGAAGGCTGTACCGAAGCGGACGAGGTAACTGGCACGGGCGCAGGCGCCGGTGCAGGCGCAGGAACGGGAGCTGGGGGAGGAGCGGGAGCCTGTTGGCTCACTGACGGTTGACTTGATGAAACCGTTGTTGTCGCTTGAGTCGGAGGTGTGCTTGGGGGAATGTCGTACGGTGATTGAGGGATAGGAGGCAAAACTGAGATGGGCTGTTGAGGTGACTCTTTTGGTTTAGGTGGAGCGAGTTCTACAGGAGGATCGATACTATCGAACACTCCATCAGGTTCATAGGTCAATGTAACCATATAATCAACGTACGGAGAAGACTCGATGATATCACCCCCAATGCTCAGACTACCAAACTGCATGCCAAGTTTATCGAGCCCGGATGCGAGACTCGACGTAGGCATGACGACGGCTTGGTCGGTTGTCTTGTACTTGCTGGTATTGCGGTGGGAAGAGACCGACGATCGGAGCGGAGCGGGCGGTGGGGATTTCGAGGGAGATGGGACGACAACAGGTGGTTCTGAGAGCTGGGGGGTTTCGCAAGGTGTTATGGTTGGTTGGACGGGTTCCGGTTCAGGTGCAGGGACAGACAACTCTTCTTGAGATTCTGGTTGTGGCTGTAACGACGATGTCCAAGCATCATCTGACGGCGGCTTGACTTGCGGTTCATCGTCCCAAACTGGAGGCTGAACAGTGGTGGGATCTTCCCATCCGTCCTGGGGGGGTTCAGGAATGTCCGGTGGAGGTGCTAGTATAGTTTCCGTAACCTCAACTATGGAGGGAGCCGGAGCGGGTGGAGGCGGCTGAACTGGGGGTTTCTCTTGTTGTCTGACGCAATCGTCCAATTTCATGAGACGGAAGCGGGCATGGACGGTCGCATGACTTACCTTGCTACTTGAGCCCAAGACAACTTAGAAGCGCCTGGTACCTTGGAGACTTTTGGAGGAGCAGAAGCTGCGGGTTTTGCTGTTGCATTGGCTGTATCTTGCGGAACGCCCCAAGAGGTCTGAATGCCAGTGGCCCAACCCTGGCCAGAGATCGAAGGCTCCTCAATGGACACAACAACGGCCTCCACGCTTTGCACAGCAAGATCCGCATCAGCAGAGGTCCCAGAAAAAGGCTCCTTATCGGTGGTGTCGGGAGCTGGTGAGGAAGACTTAGGCGTGTGTGGACGTGGTGTGCGTGAATGACCGTTGGGCCCAGGCCCACCTCTCGCTGATCCACGACCTCCACGCGAAGACGAACCTCGGGTTGCACCACCACGGCCACCACGACTGCCACGACCTCCACGAGAATCCGTGCGGTCGCGAGAAATGGAAGGCTCCTTTGAGTGAGCGACAGTGGGCGCCTTCTTGTCCTTTTTGCTTTTCACAGAGCCCCATTGTGCAGCATGACCTGTAAGGAATGTTTGCATAAAGAAAAAAAAGAAAGAAACAAAGAAAGAGAAAAGGGTTGCGAGTGATGTGGATGGATGCACCTACCTTCGCTGATACGGGTAGCAGCAAGTTGAACATCGCCGCCGGCTTCTGCCAAAATGGATTGGATATCTGTTGGGACGGAGAAAAAGAGCAAAAAAAAAGCGTGTCAACAGTGAGCGTTCCGAATGTTCAGGGGGAAACCTATGAACCGTCTGCAGAGTAGTCGGGGAAAAACTCCTGAAGCTGTGTTACTTGAGTTCGATACTTGGCTTCTGTTGGTGCTGAAGTGGTCGTTTGGTTTCGAAAAGCAGAGGACTTGTAAGACATGGCGAGCGTCGGGCACGAATGGTGTAACGCACAAAACGAAGTGGAGCTCGAAAATAACAAAAATAACAAGACGACCCCCCCTTCCTCACGGAGACGCCGGTGCAACCCCCCCGTGTCTCTTTGCCGGACCGGGCCGGCCAACCCCCTCCCACGCACCGGCGACAACGACCACGACGGCAACGACGAGGAGAAGAAGGGATGAGACGGGGACGGCCTGCCAATCTGACGCTGAAGCCAGAAACGGCGAAGGCGTTTTACCCGGTGATCACGCTAGAGGACACTGACGACGACGGAGCCGATGCCGACGCCGACTGTGATGTCCTGCAATTGTCGCCGTCCTCCAGCTCGTCAGACTCGTCGCAGTCACCGGAGACGGACGAGCTCTCAAAGGACCTTGCAGATCTTGCCAGATTGCGCAAGACTGTCCAGCAGAATCTTCGTCTGCGGCCAATTCGATCATTTAGCACACTCCCTCAGTCTCGACCGTCTGGCAAAACACCACCAGCCAACGGTAGAGGCCGCTCGGCTCGCAGTCTGCGGTCGCCCAGCTCGTCCAGTGCAACGTCGAGTGTGTATTACACACCGGTAGAACCAGGCCGGTGCGCTTCTCCTGCTTCCGACTCTTCCAGCCCAGAGCGGTCCCATTCTCCTCCCCCTTCTGTGTTGGCTGCTGCTGCGTGGGATTCGGCCATCCTGGCTGAACGTCTATCCGCTTCAAAGCGGCCCATTCTCGTCGATACACGACCCTACGCCGTGTATCAAGCCCGTCGAATAGCTGGCAGCGTCAATGTCGCGATCCCTTCTCTCATACTCAAGCGCTTCAGGAAATCAGGTAGTGGCTTCCACTCCCTTGATTCGCTCCGGCAATTCATCACCTCTGACGACGACAAAAAATTGTGGGACACGTTCTCTGGCCACTGGGACGGTGACATTGTCGTCGTTCACGGCGACGAAACTGACGAATCGGAAAAGGACAATTTACAGGTCACCGCATGGGCACTACTGCCCCTTCTTTCCTCTCTTCTCGGCCCAGGTCGCGTTCACTACCTCAGAGGCGGAATGACAACAGCTCAGCAGCATCCTAAGCTCTCTGCCCATATCGACCTCCATTCACCTCCCCCCGACAACCACATCCCTGACGGGCCGTCAAAAAGTGCAAAGGGGAAGGGGGTTTTCCAAATCAACACGGCCACTCCTTCCTCCACTATGTTTGTCGATTCGCACAGTGTTGACGAGCCCACTTCGTCTCCTTCTCGATGCGTACACGACCACTACCCTAGACTACCTGCAAGACGCCCCAGCGCACCGAACCTGTCGTACCCAAGCGAGCAGCACCTAACACTCCCCCGTCTCCAAATCCGAGTCCAGCCGACCCGCTCCGCTACAATGCCTATCACGTCTACCCAGTCGAGTGCTTGCATGAGCCCACATGTCTCTGTGCCTCCACAGTCGCCGTCACACCTCACTCTTCTGCACTCGAACCACACACCACCTGCCTTGTCGCCACGGTGGACCACAAGCCCCGCAGATTTCCTTCCGCCACCCACCTCCGTGTTCACGCAGTCCGCGTACACATTTACTCCTCCTCGCACCCCTCGCACTCCCGACACTCCAATGCCACTTCTACCACTACGCTCGCCCGGTACCTCAAGACCCTCCCCACCTGCGGCACCCTCCACGGGATCCGATGCTCCAGAGGAACTGCCCTCTTTCAGCGTTTCCACAATCCTTCCAGGCTTCCTCTACCTAGGTCCAGAACTCACACTCCCCGATCATGTTACCGAACTCAAAGAACTTGGCATTCGCCGTATCCTGAACATCGCCGCCGAGTGCGACGCTGATGACTATGGGCTGGACTTACACCGCCAATTCGAGCGGTACGTACGCATACCCATGCGCGACACAGTAGACGAAGAAAAAGTCGGCGGCTGTTTACGCGTTGTATGTGAAACTTTGGGTACGTCCTTCACCCTTCTCACGCGTACTGGCGAAGAAAACACTAAAGTACAACTTTTCATATAAAAATGAAAATAAAACAAAAACAGATGAAGCAGCACTCTACAACGCTCCGACATTCGTGCACTGCAAAGCTGGCCGTTCACGAAGCGTCGCAGCAGTAATGGCATACCTCATCCACGCTCACCGTTGGCCACTCTCGCGAGCATATGCGTTCGTCGTAGATCGCCGTCGCGGTGTGTCTCCCAACATCGGATTTGTTTCCGAGTTGATGGCATTCGAAGCCCGTGAGCTCGGCGGAAGACCTACCGGTTCTTCCGGCGGCACAGAAGACGACGAGCAAAACGGACAGGGACGCAGGTTACCGCACGCTCGTGAGAGCCTTCCTCCCATGTTGTCTTCCCAGGAAACTGAGGATGACGCCGACGGAGGGCTAGGCGTTGGGCAAGACATGGAAGTCAAGGATGCAGAGGGCCGATGGCGTCACGTCCGCCGTGCACCTGTTGACGAAACTACCCTGCAACCAATGCGTCGCGTGAGCAAGGCTGGCTTAGAGAGCACTGCGATACTCTCTGTCAATGATGAACCAGTGACCGGTTGAAGATACGAAACTGCCCCTACTAATTCTTAACTAAAATCTTTGGATCTCTTTTTTCTTCTTCGCTTTTTACCGGATGAATGGTTTGTGTGTTTTTCTAGAGGCTTGTGTCAACGGTTGTGTGCAGTTCCACATGTACTCTTTGTTGGGATGGAAATTCCATTGTTATTTAGTATGTTAAAGTCACTCAAAGACTTCCATAAACTACCTCTCCATCGATAACTGCTGCCAGTACTTTAGTCACCAAAATCCCTGGCTCTGGCATGGTCATAGTGTCCCGATCCAGGATCACGAAGTCAGCTTTCTTACCCACGGCGAGAGACCCAGTGACAGACTCGGAAAACGAAGTGTAAGCCACACCCAATGTCATGCCCTGGAGGGCCTGGAAGCGCGTCAAACGTTGCTTGGGGTACCTGTGACCAGTAAAGAGATGACATTCGGTCGGACGAGCTAGCAACGCACCACCCTTGAGGGCCACGCGTGGCGGCGGAAATCGTCCAGTGACCGAGAGCCGAGTGACCGCAGCATAACCGCCCAATGGGGGGTTAACACCTTCCACAGGAGAATCTGAGCCAAGGAGGATTTGGTTGGGACATTCTAGAGCGTGCGCTCAGATAAGCCTTCAAGCTCCATGTCTCAAGAAACAAAAATATACTGAATCATTGTGCGGTATGCATATGCCCCACAAATACGTTCCGGACCCTAAAGCAGGTCACATCTTCCGCTCACTCTACGAGGAAAGACATTACCAGACGCTGTTCCGCATACCACATATCGCTAGTCCTGAACAAACAAAATCCTCAACAGAGTCCTCAGCGTCTCCGCATACACTTACGCATGCGTAGGCTGAACACTAGGTATTACTATCGGAAAACATCTTGAAGACCGCAGATATATGGACGCGGGGTGAACATACCACCCAGCCGTCTCATTCTCTCGGGATCTTCGGATGTCGTGACTTGGGCGTGCTCGATACGAGGCCTTGCTTCACACAAATTTGTACCAGCGAAGACATCTTCTAAGATATCGAGGACAGCACGGTTGGTTCGATCGCCTGTGCAGTGGATGTATATCGGACATGGAGTCCTCAAAGGTATATACAGCCGGCAAGCGTTGGTACTCGCCACCTGGCAGTCGTCGGCGTGGAATCTTTTGACGAGGTCAGAGAGAAAGTCTTCCCGAATTCGTATGGTTCATGGCCGGATCGTCGCTATAAATATGTTGGCATACATGACCAGTAAAGAAAACACAAGCAAAATAAAAAATACACACTGTTTTCAGCAGGGCTGCACCAGAAGAGCCAAGCGAGCCTACGGTCTGCGTCAGCTCAACTCTTAACCGAGCAACGAGTCGACGCACCGTCGACGAAAAGCTTTATTCTGCGAAGATTGAGTCGTCCGCCGATACCGTAGTCAACCAGGGGGGTAGTTTATTACCCCAATACCCGGTGGGACTCAAATGGCCCACGAGATAAAGGCGAAGTTACAGCACGAATATCAAGAATGAGGGGATAAGTATTCATGAGAAAAATACTTGACTCTACGTATCTTCAAGGCATGAGGAGATTGTGCGGTAACGTCGGAGCGACCTACTGCTTGTAGAACTCGACAGCATCAAGATCAGTAGATGCTTCGTGAATGCCGGTCGACCCGACTGCAAGGGCATCCTTGACAGTTCTATGAAATAGCGTCGCATGCCTGCTTGGAAGGTGGTGCACAGCATAGGCTTCGAGGAGATTGATTACAGTCTTTTTCTCGATGAGCATGCGGGACTTCCGTTCTTCGTTGGTCAGGTCGGGAACGTTTGGCATTGCGTTATCCACGATAGTCGGTGGGCGAGACATTGGAAGTGAGTAGGAAACAAAACAGGGGACGAACAAAGCAGGAACATGGAACCATACGGTCCTCGCAAACGTCCGGCTTGCAAATACGATCTTGGACCAAAGCATCCTGCCTTCATCGTATCTCTCAAAGGATGGCGTCGCGGGGACGAAATAATGAAACCGAGCACAGCACCAAATCTACACCATCCCTTGTTATTGACTGCCAAGGCCCAGGCAAAGAGGGCCATAAATGGAAGGGGGTGGGACAAGGGGAACCTGAAGAGCCGAAAGAGCACTCGTGCGGTGAGTAAGGTTGGCAGACCGTCGCAGACCATCCCCCGAAGAGTAATGGAATGTGCCAGCACCGAAGACCCGTGTGCCGTTCTGCGTCCCTGTTTGCGCTTTCAAGAACTCTTCTAGCAGTTGCGCATTTCTGAAGTTTGCCTTGTACATCCCAACAACCACATCGCCCGCGCTGGGAACGAAGCCGTATACGGTTCCTGAAACGATTGAATTCTGCAACATCCTCCTCGCCAGCCATTCAGGGAACTCTGCCTGCCGTGGTTTGCGCGGGATAACAAGGTATGTGAGGATGACATTCGCAAAGTCGCCAATATCCGGAATGAGACCTATGACGACGGCCTACCCAAAACGCAGACCACAGACAGAGAAGGATCTGTCAAGATAATAGGCGCGGCGTTGGGCTGATTTGAGCATCTTAACATCGCGTTCGGATAGACCAGGAGGAATTTCGTGCCATACACTGCGTGAACTCAGAGCGAGGGATGACAACTCAAACCTACCTTTCTGCGTTTCTGTCTACCCCACTAATCCGTGTACTGCTGGATGCTTCGCGAGCAACTTTGTTTCGATATATGACGACCACATTTGTACTGCCGCGGTCCCCTCGATACAGCCATGTAGTGATTCAACTGTACAGTACCCGAGAACGACGGGGAAAGCGCCTGACAGTAATAGTGGTGATAGCGGTGACAAAAGAAAGAAACTATGCGAGAAGGCACTCATATCTTACAGGGCTCCAAGAATATTCACGTTGTATTTGGTTCTTTACATCCTCAGGCTGTCACTGAGGTGACCCAGAAATGGTAGGTACAAATGATGGCGGACAAGTGACAGTCACCCAATTGTTTTCATTTTTTTCATAGGTTTCAGCGCTTACTGTAACATAGAATGTGTTTGCACGTCTAGTACCGCTGCTATTGTGCATGTTCCGACTCCTGTGCACGCAGTCCTTCATGTATACATGTCGTACACGTCGGCGAGTGCCGTGAGGTGCTGAAAAAGGAAGGTTCTTTCAGATGGGGGATGGTTCCCACGCAATTATGCTCGAACAGAAACGGCCTGCAAGCAAGGTAATAGTACCGATCGCCGGATCACCGATCACACTCGCGGGGGGCCAAACAGCGACAAAAAATGCCGAACTTACATATCTGCTCTAACGGGCCAAGGCACTCGTGGGGAGAGCAGAACGCAAAGAGGCCTTCAGGCGCGTATTGCCACAGCAGAGCTGATAGATACAGGATCGGAGGTGCTAGGGCAGCGCTACAACGAGAAAAGGTACAACTACAATGTCAGAGAAAGGAGCCCAAAAAGTAAGAACGCCGACGCTGTGCATGGAGGAACTAGAATACTATAGGCGACACCATAGACACAAGAGAGCCAAGCGTAGAGACGAGACGGAAAACACTAGTAATAGTACATCGTTCGGCCTTATTTGACAAGTTCCAACCCTGCCCAGCAGTCTCAAGTCTACAAGGCAGTACGGGGTCGCAGCCTGACGTAAACATCATCGTCAGAGTGTGTAGTACCGATGCTCCCTGCACTAAATTGCGGAGGTTCCCACTTTGACGACCAATACCCGAGAGGAACCGGTGTAACGTCGAAGAGAGAAAAGTATAGGATAGTTAGTACCTTCATTCCGTACATAGCAATGAACCTGCCCTTGCACTAGGAAATGCATTTATCTCTAGCAGTCTGGCTTGTATGGCTTAAAGGACTCACGAGATGTTTCCCCGCTCCAAAAGCAAAAAAGGGTTTTCCCGACGTAGGCGCTAACTCGCCCTCGTACTGGCTTTGGACGAACCGATCCAAAACGAATTTGTCGCCGTCGGGGTAGGCATCTTCATTCTGCTGAGCAGCACGCGGGTAGAGCAAAACGTATTCCCCCTTTCGTATCGGGATCGTGCCTTCTCCATCTTTCAGTTGCAAATCACATTCTGCACGACGTAGTGCAATCTGTACTGACGTAAGCCTTGCAGCTTCCAGAATGGCAGAGTTAAGGAGCGCAAAAGCTGGAGAATCCAATCTCTGCGGGCTCGCGTCTGCGATAAATGTTTCAATGCTCCCAAATTCTTCTCTGACAGCTCTGTCGATTTCATCACGCAGAGAGGAGAAGGCACGAGGATCTGCGAACAACCACGCAAAGAGCCAGAATATGACGTTGGACTGGTTTGCATGAAGTGCTAGCACCAATGCAAAAACTGCAGGCGATGCAACCTCGAGAGGTATCTTTTTTTCCCGCATAACTTCAACGAAGCTGCCCGCCAGCTTATCGTCGTCGTTATCAGGGTCTGCACCGCGAAGACACATGGACATGTGCTGAAGCACGCGCTCTCGGGCCTGGGTGGACGGCAGAGACCAGAATGGACGCCGAAGGAGTCGTGTAGGGAAGCTGTTCAAGAAGGTAGCCCAGTCTTCATAGGTGTCCGGAGAGAATTTACTGCCCAGGAAAACTGCAGTTGCGGCGCAATACAGTGGTTCTAGGAGGGACCGCTTCAATGACACTCGGTCGCCCCCTGAGTAAAGTTTTAACCGCTGGAAGACGGTTTCTGCGAAGCCTGCGGTAACACCGTCCACGGCCCGTCTGGACAGACGCCGGTCAAGTACAGAGAAGAAGTGGGTGAGTGCATCGTAAATCATGGGATGAAGGGAAGTATCTCTGCAAAATGTACGGAAATTATCTTGGTGCCCGACGCGGCTGACGAGGACCCGATGATCAGTAAAGAGGGCATTTTGGATAGACTCGGCTGTCCCCACGACTACGACATTACGCCCTCCAATCAGAAACTTGAACACGGGACCGTATTGCATACTGCAAGCCGATTACAGAGGATACGTCTAGATGATGACGGACACCTACCGGCAGAAGGCCAAAAACCTATGCGGTCCAGAGACAAAGCCGATAGCAGAACCGATCCATGGCAAAAGACTTGACACCTTAGGGGGGTAGACAGATTCTTTCTTGGACATCGCATGAGTGATGAACATGAGCCCGACCCAGACAATCATAGTGGAAATTTGCGCAACAGCAAGGGCGTACGAAGTCATGCTGGGCGGGAATCTGGAGGTTCTCATTCAGCAACGGGGATTTTATAGTCGCCCTGGATTACGTTCCAGTTCCCCTAGTATAGCAGCAAATAATCTCAGGCGCATGGAGAGCGCACGGCGTGCAGTACGGATAAGACCATACCTAGTTTGGAAGAGATTACCAGTGATCACAGGGAAGCTGCGATGTGAGGGGTGAAATTGAAGGACGATCCGGTGATCGACAAGTTATTTCGGGGGCTCATGCGTTTGAATCCGATTTCATTTGGTCTACGATGCGTCATTGCCTTGATGACCAGCACTGACAACAAAGCAAAAAAAATGGAGGAGGAAGCGAGAAGGTATGACACCCACAGAAGCATGTAGAACTGATAGATATGTACATGTGAGTGGCGTTAACAGCAAGCGAGTAGTAGCGCGAATCCACAATGTTATGCCGTAACTAGATGGGGCCGCGGGAAGCGTCCATCCACGTGATCTCCCCGTGATTTCATTGGCTCCCGGTCCAGTCGCCTTTCGGCGTTCACTTCCATTGGCTGCTGTGTGCGCTGCATCAACTTCTGCCTCTGGAGTCCGCAGAGCACCCGCGGGAATACTGCGCTGCTTATAGCTTGGTTCTGAGTCCAAACAGATCGATGTCGTTCCTCGTTTGCGGGGCGATGTGATGCGGCGTGGTGTCGCCCTTCTATGATAAGCGTGTCATATAGGATGTAATATCAGTGCCTTTGCTGACATCAGGCTGTGTTGTTACGCTATGGGTCAGTTTATGTAGAGCTTCTATCGCGGTGTCCACGCCCGTCCTCTAATAGACATTCTTCTTCTCCAAAAGTGAGTGCACCGATACAACCCATCTCCAGCGTTAACGACGCTGTCGTGCGATTTTGACCACGTCGCACGGACGTGTACATTAAATACTGAGAATAGAGTTCGAATGAGAGGCATGCTGATAATACAGCGTGCTGCCCTGCTTGACATGGCGTTTTTCATAGATTTCATCTATGAGACTCCGAGATTATCCACATACAGTACGTCTTTTGTCTCCCCCCAAACACGACGTGCCTGGACCACTTACGCGATCTCTTGCACACACATGGCTTCCGCACGTCGTCGAGCTCAGGAAAGCGGACCTTTGTCGCCCATACATCAAACAGTTCCTCGAGCTTAAGCTCGGAGTCCCCCTTTCTCCACCGCGTTGCCAAGTCCACATCGACTTTCATCTCTCGCTATCCTTCGACTTTTCCTTATGGGGCATATGTTCAGTTCTTTACATCATTAGACTCGATGCCTATACGTTGTGCAGTGCATGCGTTCCAATTCTGAGTTGCTATTCTAAGCCCCAGGAAACATATCATCCAAAGACTTCAGGGGCGCGACAACGGCATCACGTCCACCTTGCGCTCGTTGACCAAGCTGTCATACAGTCCGTGCGTCACGTAAGCGAGGCTGGATTAGAGAACACCGCACTAGCCAGTGACAGAGTGAAGATATGACTGTTCCAACAAAATTTTTTGGATCTCTTGTTTTTGCTTTTTACTGAGTGAATGGTCTGGCTTATGTGCAGACGGTTATGTACTCATAGTTGAGACGAAAAACTCTCTTACAGAATTTTCAGAAAGTACGTAGCATGTCAAAACAACTCACAGGCCTCCATACACTACCTCTCCATCGATAACGGTCGCCTGTACCTTAGTCCCTAGAATCTCTGACTCTGGCACGGTCATGATGTCCCGATCCAGGACCACGAAATCGGCTTTCTTACCCACCGCGAGCGACCCGATGGCGGACTCGGAAAACGAAGCGTAAGCCGCATCCAACGTCATGCCCTTGAGGGCCTGGAAGCGCGTCAAACGTTGTTCAGGGTACCTGCGATCAGTAAAGCGGAGAGATTTGTTTGGATGGGCTGGCAACGCACCACCCTTGGGGGCCGTGCGGAGATTTTCCGGAGATCGAGAGCCGAGTAACTGCAGCATAGAAGCCCAATAGGGGGTTAATACCCTCCACGGGAAAATCCGACCCAAGAGGGAGGACTTGGTTTCGAGAGGTTCTAGAGAACATGCTCAGATAAGCCCTCATCTCTGAAGTAAATAAAGGCATACTGAATCATTGTGCGGTATGCATATGCCCCACGGATACGTTCCGGACCCCACAGCAAGTCACGTCCTCTGCTCACTCTAAGATAAAAGGCATTACCAGACGCTGTTCCGCATACCACATATCGCTAGTCCTGAGCAAATAAAATTCTTAGCACAGTCCTCAACGTTACTCCACATACACTTACGCATGCGTAGGCTGAACACTAGGTATCACTGTCGAAAATGTCTTGAAGACCAAGGAAGTTCAAGACTGAGGTAAACATACCACCGAGCCGCCCCATTCTCTCGAGATCTTCAAGCGTCAAGATCTGTGCGTGCTCGATACGCGGCCTTGTTTCTGACATATTCGCACCAGCGAAGACGTCTTCGAAAATATCGAGAACGACACGGTTGGCGCGATCCCCTATGCAGTGGACGTTCTGCGTGCACCAAATATGGAATCCTCAAAGGCACAGCCGGTAAGCGTGAATACTCACCACCTGCCAGCCGTCGGCGTGGAATCTCTTTACCAGGTCAGAGAGAACGCCTTCTTGGATTCGCATGATTCCACTCGTGGACGGATTGTCGCTATACTATGTAGGTAGGCTTGTGTGACCGACAAAGAAATATAGGCAAAACAAATACATACCGGTTCTAGCAGAGCTGCACCAGAAGAACCCAGTGCACCTACAGCCCATGTCAACTTGAGCCTCGTTTCAACGATGAGTTGGCAAACCGTCCGTGAAAAGCTTAACACTACGGAGGTTGAGACGCTTGTCAACGCCGTAGTCAACCAGATGAGGCAGTTTATCACCCCAGTACTCGACTGAATCCAAATGGCCCATGAGATAAAGGCGAAGCTATACCATGAATAAGTAAGGAAGGAGGAAAAGGGCATGCACAAGATAAAGAGGAAATACCGGGAGTCTCTTGGATTCCGCATATCTTCGAGGGATGAGTAAGGTTTGCGCTTTGATCCGAGTACTTACTGCCTGTAGAACTCGACAGCATCAGGCTCAGTGGCCGCATCGTGGATGCTGGTCAGTCCAACTGCGAGAGCATCGCTGACGGTCCTATCAAAATAGCGTAGCATGTCTGCTTTGGAAGGAGGTGGTACTGGGATCAGAGACATTGCATTGTCCACGAAAATGCCTGATGCACATAAGAACTGTGGTACATGTAGGGAAACGTGGACGTAGATACCGGTTGGGTTGGCAGAACCATCGCGAATGATTTCCCCGCCATCCACAGTGTTTGGAAGCTCTCCCATAAGCTGGAGCACGCGTCTAGATACCCACGCCGCATGGCCGTCTATGCGGTCTAGGTATATGCGTCTGCCCCGGAGAAGGGGTTCAGCGTCGAAATCGTCCTAGAGAGGTGCAAGTGTCTATGTCGCCGTGCAGCCGATAAATGCCAGAAACCTACCGCATGGGGGTATTCTGGGATCGCCCAGATGTTCTGATCCCAGCCCATCCCTTGTATCCACTTGGAGGGATCGTTGAGAATATCGGGTCGTGCTTTGACAAAGTCGACGAGTCTCTGGAGTACCTCTGGATAGGGAGACTCAGTGATTGAAGTACTGTGTCATGGTACAGACGAGCCAACCTTGTTTCGAGGCACAACCAGATAGATCGACGTTGAGTTTTACGGAGCCGTAGGACAGAATGTGGGCGTGTGCATCTACGAAGATTGGATTGGTCGTGGTCATCAGATGGAGCGGGTGCGTACCAGCCAGTCCGGGAATGATTATGCTCTTGGGGTCGATGAAGGACACGTTGAGGGGCGGCCTCCAAAAGTCGAGAAGCCTTCGTGCGCGGGTCGTGATGTCCGCTGTGCTGGATTAGCTGACTGTGTTCTTATACGAAAATAGAAAACACACCGAGACTGCCCGTGTCTGCGATGTAAGTGTCCCGTACGAGGATGCATTGTACGGTGGGGTGGGCCGGGTCGACAGTGTAGATGCCCTCGCTTGTGGGCGAACACACCGCGTAATCTTGGATGGAGGACCGAGGTGGGCCGTGGAAGACTGCGCCGAGGACGAGAGCAACGGCGAGTGCCACCCAAGTCTTGGGCAGGTCTGCGGACATGATCGTCGTCGTAGGTCAAGTCGACTTGGCCCGTGCCTCTTCCCACCCACTCACCGCATCCATGGACTATATACTACATGCACTGAGTGACACAACCACCACGGAAGTCGATCAATAAACTTATTGTATACAGTCCCTCACGAAGATGCCCTTGGTAGGGATGGAAATTCCAGTCATCGAGCAACGAGATGGATCAACAGAGACAGTGTAGTAAGTATGTAATAGTTGCGGGCCAAAGGGAGGGTGCACATATCACACTACTCTAACCAACGGCAACCAGTGCATTTACACAAAAAAACAGCGTAATAGGACGGACATGAGCAGGCCCGCTGAGTGTGCAATCCGATTCCAGACTTCGAAATTGGACGAGCTGCCGTATTATGTAATCAAGAGTGTTACCTGGAAATTTAATTACATCGGATGGCAAGTATCGGCCTCGTGAATACTGAGCATCAACGGTACTCGGCGTCACAATGCTACAGACAATGTAAGTGATCATGGGTTACCTCAATACAAATCCTGATCACTCTCTTATGTCAACCCACAGAAAGCCAAAAAATGCGCGTTCAAAGAGAGCACTCGAGGCCCGTGAGCCCAAGGAAGTGGAGGACCAACGCAAGGCGATATTCGTCCATGGCACGAAGACAGGAGAAGTAGTAGACAAAGTGATGAAAGAAATGGTACGCTCTTTTACATATTAGTTACCGAGGATCTCGTCTGAGTGGCCATGCTAGATGGCGCTGAAGCAACCCCATGCGATCTCATTTTCACAAAAGAACGCCATTCGACCGTTCGAGGACCCTTCTTCACTCGAGTTCTGGGCTCACAAAAACGATGCATCAATGTTTGTGATTGGTCAGTCTACGAAAAAGAGACCGTCTGGTATTATTATCGCGCGGACGTTCGACTCAAAATTATTGGACATGTGCGAGCTCGGCATAGAAAGGTTCGTGAGCTTGTCGGAATTCAAAGTTTGTCTCCTGTTCCCTGTTTTCTGGCAATGTTATGACGCGCTACGTTTGTCGTAGACACCAAAATCATCACCGGGACACAAACCAATGCTCCATTTTGCGTCCGAGCTATTCGATACCCACCCGCGGTATATGCAGCTGAAATCTCTTCTTATGGATCTTTTCAACGGCGAAGTTATCGATTCGATATGTCTTGCCGGGCTGGAACATGTCATCAGCGTTACCGTCGCACCTTCAGACGCATCACAGACAAGCTCGGCACTCCCTGATGAGACAAGGCATGAAGATCCTAAAAATTTACCAAACGTACATCTACGGACGTATACCGTGAAACTCACACCCTCTGGAGTGCGGATACCCCGGGTCCAGCTTACAGAGATGGGCCCTTTCGTCGATTTCTCGCTCCGTCGACATCAAGAAGCAGATCAGGATATGTTGAAAGCGGCCATGAAGAGACCCAAGCTGAAGAAACAAGATATCGAAAAAGGACTGGGAAAAAAGAAAAAGAACTTAGAGGTCGACGACATGGGCGATTTAAGGGGACGGATCCACGTCGCAAAACAGGATCTCGGCAAACTGCAGACACGAAAGATGAAAGGACTGAAAGGGCAGTCCAGCGAGGGGGACGAAGGCTCGAGTGCGAGCTCGGACCAATCGGAGGTCGAAGATGCTGCACCACGGAAGAAGCAAAAGCGGAGTTGAGATTCTGGCCCTTTTTTATCACGATCATCACTAGAATCTGCTGTATTTCGAGAGTAGAAATACAATACGGCAGTAATTCTAATTCCCACTTGCATGGTAGTCCCGCGAGAGGTCTATTTCTCCCTTCAGATGGGTATTCGTGATCCTTACCTGCCTCTGCCGGGGGGCAGAACGTTTCCCCTTTTTCTTAGTGTTGGAGGGTGCCTTGGGGGCAGGCGCTTCTGATGCGGTAGCCTGAAGACCCTCTACGAGAGGATACGCAGCACAGATACGTGGGGATAGATGAAGAACATACCGGAAGTCAACGCCTTCAACAAGTCCACGTCGTTGGGCACTTTGAGTTGATGCCACAGGTCCAGGAATTCTACCGAGTAGCGTGAAAAGCCGCGAATGATGCATGCACGGTTTGATCCACCTTTTTCTACCTGCTTACCACCGCTTTCCTCATCAGGTTTGATCTCATTCCAGAATACCATTCGAAGCTGCCCGTCCTTGACAGTGCGAGTCACAAGAACCTCGCCCTCCTTCTCGAGTTCCTCTATCGCTTGTGGCGCTTCCTTCCAGGGCTCCTTCAAAATGCGAACTGAAATACCGCCACCTCTCCGCGTCTGACGTTGGATCTCGGTCAACAAGGTAGCTTTATCGCGAAAGTTAAAGTCGTGCTTTGAAGAAATTGAAGAGATACTGTGACGTGAAACAGGTGATGATGCATACTCGGTACGAATAGAGACCGGTCTTTGGGTCATACTGGACACGGTCATGCGACTTGAATTTTTCGAGGAGAACCGTGTCCGTATCGAGAGGGGTGCTCGTTACGATGGCGATATCTTGTAAACGCATGGGATTCGACGTAGACTGTATGTCAACTGCATTGCAACGTACGATAGCGAACGAAAGACTCCAGACGTTACTTTAAGATAGTCCAAGGCGTAAACGAGTTGCGTATTGATATTGGTGCCCGTTCCTGTGTCGGCTGGTTGAGAGTATACGACATCTAAACTCGTGTCAGTCTGTATTCTAGCGCGACAACACGACCGCCCGACTTTTCTTGGGGGGTTTCGCAGCAGACATGGTGTCCAGTGGTAGGAGGAGAGCACTTTGCGGCTGACTAAGCGGATTTCACTGTTCTCCTGTGTCCGACTTTCCAAGCGGAGACACTTGACCCACACTGAACGAGATGGCCTTTTTTTCGAGGCCGCAGTCAAGTTCAGCTGTGAAGATCGCGCAGCCAACCGACGATGACGACAAGGCAAAGTTCTCACCAAAGAAGGGTGTGTAGCGGTGCCAGAGACGCCCACGTGTCTTCTATTCTCATTTACGCAGATTCCCCCCAACGACAGTGCAGGAATATACTGATTTATGGGTGTGTGTATCCTTCACCGATTATATCTAGCGCTCATCCATTCTTCCCAGTTCATGTCGATTTCAAGATAAAGGCTGTATCTATTATCATCCACCGGTGTGAAATTCTTGATAACTTCATCTGACATCGGCCTGATGTAGACTACACCCTGCAGCCCAGTAGCGCTTCAACTAATGTGTAGGTTGTAACCCCGATCCATCCGTGTTATCTGACGCGCTCCATAGAGCATCGCCGGACCCACCATTTCCCCCTTCCTTGTCCGCTCACGCTGTCAACGCACCTGTATTCGTGCCTAGAACGTCTCTCGATGTAGTTCCGTCTGCCCCTTCCACTCAGTCGTTACCTTTCTCTCCTTCGTAAATGCCGCCATTTGTCTCTGCGCGCCGCTACTGAGTTGACCGCATCCAGTGATTCGCCCACCCCTTATTACGCCTCCCAGGAAGTCGAGTACGAAGGTACTTCCCTGGGTACGTATTATGGGGCTTCTCAACCAACCTTTATACGACAGCCAGTGAGTTTATCCGGCCCGTGTTGATGACTTGTCCCAATTCTTTCCCCCCAGCTCGACTATCATTTGTACACCAACCCAATCCCTGAGACGTTTGCACCTTCCCACTTCATCTCCGACAATCTTCGGGAAGAACTGCAAAAACGTTCCGAAGCAGCTCACACCATCCCTTCCATGCCGTACCACGTCCCTGAGGAGCTCCAGGGGTATCACTCCCTCGTCCCTCTCGAGCCCATAACACCCGAAAGGCGAAAACTTGTCAGCTGGTTTTCAAGTGTATATCGAGCGACGAGTGTAAACGACGGTGCCACCTACGTCCTCCGTCGTATCGAAAGTGTGCCCCTCGTAGTCTCGTCTCGAGAAAAGATCTGTTGATGTATATAGATTTCAGGTTGACACATCATGCTGCGTTCGGTATGATCGAGTCCTGGTCGCGTATACGACATCCGAACATCGTTCGTGTCAGAGAGGCCTTCACAACGCGTGCATTCAACGATAGTTGTCAGTTTCATCGTCTAGTTCGGGATTTTCATCAGTTCACGCTCCATTGCAGCTCTCGTCGTGTGCTATGACTATCACCCGGACTCACAAAGCCTTATGGAGTTGTACTTTCGATCCATGTCACCAAGCGTGTTACAGGGCCAATTTTCCGCCTCATTGGGTCGCATACCGGAAGCCACTCTCTGGACGTATATTATACAGATTGCGAGTGCTATTCGAGCAGCGCACGATGCGGGTTTGCCGGTTCGCATGATTGACCCCACGAAAATATTGCTGACCGGAAAGAACAGGTGCGTGTTGTATGAACCGTTCGAAATAACTGCCTGATTTCCAGCCCACTGTTTAGGCTACGTATCAATGCCTGCGGCATCGTCGACGTGTTGCTGTACGATACACGACAAGATGCTGGGCTCGCTCAACAAGAAGATCTCGTCATGTTTGGGCGGCTAGTGATCGCATTGTGTTGCGGTAGTATTACAGCTCTGAATGCGCTGCCGAAGGCGCTGGAGGTCATGAGCAGAATATATTCGGCTGAGATCAAAACTCTAGCCTTGTATTTGATTTCCAAGCCAGGTCCTCACAAGGTCAAAATTTGCAGTTCTAGGGGAGTGTGCTATTCATAACTGGCGTTGCAGACCATCGCGCAGATAATGGAGTTGATCGGCACCAATCGTCTAGCACGCGAGATGGATGAGATGCAAATGTAAGTCCCGGATATAGTGCACGGTATGTGCTCATGTTTCCCCAGTGCCAACGACCGACTCGAAGCGGAGCTTATGAGCGAGCTGGAGAACGGCAGACTTGTTCGACTGCTGTGCAAGTTCGGGTTCATTAATGAAAGGCCAGAGTAGGTGCTCCTCGAGCAATCGTCTCGTAGATAGGATTGATCTTGTTCCAGGTTTGCTCGAGAGCCTCGCTGGTCGGAGACGGGTGACCGGTACATAATAAAGCTCTTCCGTGACTACGTCTTCCACCAAGTAGACGAGAATGGAAATCCGGTGGTGAATTTGTCTCACGTGTTAACCTGTTTAAATAAGGTGGGTGTTCGAGGGCTCGCGTCATGGGCCTCCGAGCTACAGCGTGGATTCCAGCTAGATTGTGGGTCCGAAGAGCGTGTAATGCTCGTATCTCGGGATGAGCAGAGCTGTCTTGTGGTATCTTACAAGGAGGTGAAGGCATGTATTGAGTCGGCTTTCAGGTTTGTCCCCGCTGTATCGGTGCAGAAGTGATTCCTCATGACCTTGTCCGTGGACAGCGATCTATCTCGAGGATCTCGGTAGTGTTCCTAATTACGATGGTAAAATCTCGAAAAAGACGCGTAAAATAAAGAAAATTGTAATAACTCAGGGGTTGTGGTGCGATGTAGTCGGCTGTGTGATTTACGTCAGAAAGGGCGTTTGCCCGAGTTCGTTCGCTTCGTTAGTACGACGACCACCCGACAGCAAAAGATGAGCGGGCAATACGACGTCCTCATCGTCGGCGCAGGCATTGCAGGCTCTGCACTCGCTCACGCTTTGTCTACTGTCACCTCAAAGCTGCGAGCCTCGCCCCTTCGTGTCGCGTTGCTCGAGCGCTCACTCGCCGAGCCAGACCGCATCGTGGGCGAGCTCATGCAGCCTGCGGGCGTGGCATCGCTCCAGAAGCTCGGGCTCGAATCGTGTCTCGAAGGCATAGATGCCATACCCGAGCATGGTTACTGCGTCGTTCAGTCTGGCCAGGTTGTACACATACCATACCCGGACGGCAGACAAGGCCGTAGTTTTCATCATGGCCGGTTTGTCATGGCGCTTCGAGAGCATGCCAAGCGGGCGAGGGGAGTGGACGTCGTCGAAGCAACTGTGAACGAGCTCATCGAGTGCCACCATACCAAGCGGGTCCTTGGCGTCCGTGCAACACGGCCGAATTCCACTGAGAGGGAATCCTTTTTCGCAGACCTCGTCATCATTGCGGACGGATGTTTCTCTAATTTCAGGAATGCAGTCATGGGAAAAGCTTCAAGGGAGTCTTCAACGAAGAGTCATTTTTGTGGTGTCATCCTCAAGGATACCCAGTTACCGATTCCCCAACACGGTACCGTCGCCCTCGTGCAAGGTCATGGACCGGTGCTACTGTATCAAATTTCGGAACACGATACCCGTATGCTCGTAGCCGTCAAACATCCTGTCCCACAGGACCTCAAGGTATACCTTGTGCGTTCTCGCATATTCGAAGTCATGCTGAGATTTGGACGTAAGGGTCATATCCTTAGGAACGTCGTCCCACAGCTCCCAGCGTCGCTCCACGTAGCCATTCATGAAGCACTGGGTAAGGACCGCATTAGACGCATGCCCAACTCCCTCCTCCCTGCGGTCGAGCAAGGCGGTAGGTACACTAAAGAAGGTGCGATCCTCCTCGGTGACGCATGGAATATGCGCCATCCTCTCACTGGCGGTGGTATGACCGTCGCATTGCATGACGTCGTCATTTTATCCAAATTACTCGCCAAGGTTGACTTTCGTAACTGGGATGAAATGTCGAACTTGCTCAGCAGCTGGTACTGGTCGCGCAAACCGCTTGCCTCCACTATCAATATACTCAGCTTTGCACTGTATGACCTATTTGGTGCCGACGGTCATTTATTTCCGTTAAGAGAATTACTTTGATTTGCTGACGCGGCCGTAACTTACAGGTGAACACCTTGCAGTCTTACAGAGGGGTTGCTTTAAGTACCTTGGGCTCGGTGGTGAATGTGTGCGCGGGCCCGTCTCCCTCCTTGCAGGGTATTATCCACGTACTACATTTGTTCTTCCCCTTCAACTGACCCCCTTCCAGGATCTCACCTTCACCTTCTCTCCTTGCCTACCACTTCTTCGCTGTTGCCTTCTACTCTATCTGGGTCATGTTTTTTCACTCACGACCGGTGGTCAGCAAGTCGAACCTCGATAAGCCGCTCATGATGTCCCCACAATTGTGGGAGTACCCTGGCTTGGCGGTCAGAGGTGTAAAAGTTGTGAGTGGGATACCTTGGTTTTAAACTCTGTTCTAATAAGCGTTTCCCTGGACGTGACGCGTTGATGATATTAGTTTTGGACTGCGTGTGTCGTGTTTGGGCCGCTCGTTTGGTCGGAGATACGCTGGTGGTGAATGGGGGGATATTGTTATCAGCATCATTGCTATAGTGTATGTATCGTACGGAGATCCGATACTGCTGTTACCTAGGTTTAGAACACTCCGGGTATTTAATTACTTTTGGTGTGAGGTCGCTCCTGCTAGACCTCTTTGGTGCTGTGCTCAGTCCCAACTCGTCTTCTTTCAATTACCATGGCGCTGTCGTCCACCCCGCAGTTGCCTGTCCTTCCGCTCCCTTTCCCACTGGTTCTTTTACCGACAGCCAGGTTGACCATTCATGTCAGTCGTGAGCTGGCAGAAAAGTTGCAGGCCGTCCTACACGATTCCGGCTCTAGTCAGCCAATTGTGGCCACTATTCCAATTCCACCTCCCACCGATCCTTCGAACACTACTAATTTCACTCCACCCCCCAGCACACATACAACTGGTCCAGTTCATGGTACTGCTGCACGTGTCGTGCGTCTGGTGCCGGTCCGCGCGCTCTCTGCATCTGTTTCTGCCCGTCAGCCGTATATCCTTTCACTCCATGGCTTGACTCGCATCCGTCTCGCACAACCTCTTGATCTAGATTCCCAGATGGCCGACTCTCTGACTGAGCGTACCGTCCATCATCCACCAGCTGACCAAGTACCATCCCGTGAGGCAGCAGAAGCCTTTAAGGATGCCGCCTTGCGGCTGCTCGACCGTTTAGCAAAGGATTCCGTGCACTCTCAGCGCAAGGACGATTGGCTCAGAATCTCCGTAATATTAGAGGATGTTCCAGATCATCGTTCAGCATGGATGGCCGACGTGTTAGTCGCCGCTATCAACTGTGACTATACTGATAAGCTCAGTGCGTGTTGATCGTTCTCCCATTCATTAAGGTCGGCTCATGGGTTGTAAGCTTTTCTGGCAACTACTACCGTCGAGGATCGTCTCCGCCGTGCCACCGAACTCTTTGTCAAGCAAGCCTCCATATCGGAAGTGCCGCAAAAGATTGCGAACGTGGTTGATGAATCGTTATCTCGTCAACAGAAGGAATATTTCTTACGACAGCAACTGGCGGCCATCCAACGGGAGCTCCAAAGTCTGTACACCGCCAATAATGCAAGCCCGGGCAGCCCGTCTGGAAGCCCTGGACTCAAGATTGGAGGTTCGAGCAGCGAACCGGATGATGACGAACAAGCAGACGCAGATGACCTTGCTGACTTGAAAAAGAAGATCGAAGCCCTTGAAGCGGGTAGCGAGGAACGCAGGGTTAGTATCAGAGAATGGAGGAGACTGAAGCGTATTCCACAAGGAAGTGTTGAGAACGGAGTGATTAGAACATACGTGAGTTATTATTGTTGGTTCATGGGGGCGAACTTACTGACCCATCGGCGCAGCTCGAGTGGTTAACAAGCCTACCTTGGCCCTCCGCGACATTGTCACCGTCCGCCAATCAGGAGATAGTCAAAAACCCTGGGTTTCTCGCCAAGGCTCGGTGGGTTCTACTTATTCTTCTACATGGTGCTTAAGCTTAGCTGGACTTGATTAGCGCCCAACTTGATGCTGACCATTTCGGTCTGGATCAAATCAAGGGCCGACTTATTGAATATCTTGCGGTACTTCGACTACGTTCGATGGTAGAGGCTGCGTCGCAAGCATCAGTGTCTCAACAACCAATGTCGCAGCCGACTGCAAAGTTAGCCCAGTGCCCCGATCAGAATTGTGCGAGGAAAGGCGTAAAGGGGCCTGTTTTGCTGTAGGTTGGAAGGTGTGCTCGTCTCGTGGAAAGTAATTACGTGTCTCTTGCCAGATTTGTTGGTCCACCAGGAACTGGAAAGACCTCCCTTGGACAGTCAATCGCTAAGGCATTAGGAAGACCGTTCCAGCGCATATCTCTGGGTGGGGTGAGAGACGAGGCGGAGATAAGGTAATCTACCGCACACGCACGATAGCTGTGTAGCCTAACCTCCTTCTGTAGAGGTCATCGGCGAACTTACGTCGCTTCCGGACCCGGAATGATTGTTCAAGCACTGAGGAAAGCGGGCCGCATTGACCCGGTGATTCTCCTGCAAGTTTACTGCTTGCTCGTACTTTCCACCTCTCGAGGGCTAACTTAGGTGATCATGCAGGGATGAGATCGACAAGGTTGGCCAAAGTAACTTTCACGGTGACCCAGCCGCCGCCTTGCTGGAGGTTTTGGATCCGGAGCAGAACCATGCATTCAATGTGAGGGCACGTCTTATTGTTCTGTAGATATGTTCATATCGTTTTATGCAGGACCACTACATCAATGTTCCAGTCGACCTCAGTCGGGTTCTCTTTATCTGCACGTCCAATACACTCGATTCAATCTCCGCACCGCTCCTTGACCGGTGTGAGGTGGTCGAGTTATCAGGTGAGAAAATGAGCGCCGTTTTTACCAAGAAAAACTCCAAAATCTTCACCAGGCTATACATATGACGAGAAGATACATATTGCTCGGCGGTATCTTCTGCCCAAGCAGCTCACGGCTAATGGTTTGTCGGAATCATTACTAGATTTGACCGATGATGCTCTTCTCCGTATTGCCACGCTCTATACACGCGAAGCAGGGGTGCGAGGTCTCGAACGTGCTCTTAGCACCATTGTACGTTTCAAAGCCGTGGAACGGGTCAATCATCTCGACAGTCTAGCTGGCACAGAGCGAAGCGATGCCGCGCCCAAGGAGTGGCAAAGTAGGGTCGAAGGAGAGGACGTAGAGAGAATGCTTGGTGTCCCTCGGTGGGATAGTGAAGAACGGGAACGAGAAGAGAAAATCGGCGTCGTATATGGGCTTGTCGTGACTGGTATGGGAGAAGGGGGAATCATGCCTGTGGAGAGCACGGCAGTACCTGGCACTGGTCGTTTGAAGTTAACCGGTAGTCTTGGAGACGTCATCAAAGAGAGCGGAGAGATAGCACTGAGCTGGGTCAAGGCACATGCATTTGACCTTGGCATTACAGCTAGCAAGGGTATTGATCCTTTGAAGGTCCCAGATCCCATTGATATTCACCTCCACCTTCCTTCTGGTGCGCAAAAGAAGGATGGTCCAAGTGCAGGAGTTGCAATGGTGAGAACCTCTCTGGCTAGTAATTCCATCCAGCTCATCCTAGCACTTCGTAGACGTGTGCTTTAGTGTCATTGCTGACGGGAGTTACGGCATCGAAGGATATGGCAATGACCGGCGAGGTAAGGTCGCCGTTTATATCAGTGTGACTCTAATTGATAAGTCAGATAACGCTTCGTGGACGAGTCACACCAGTTGGTGGGGTAAGAATGAAAGTACTTGGTGCACATCGGGCCAAGGTTTATAGGATCGTTTTACCATGGGCAAACAAAAGGGATGTTGAACGTGAAGTTGCGCTTGAAGTTCAGCAGCAGATGCAGTTTCATTTCGTGCAAACTATTGATGAGGCGCTTGAAGCTGCATTCGGTAAAGGTGTATTAGGATGGAAGAGGGATGTAATGTTGATGGAGGGTCGGCTTTGACGCGTAGTCGATCTTGTTGGTCATTTGGTCATAACCTGCTTCCTATTGTACTCATAATTATCGCTGTCGTTGGTGCATATGTATCTTTATTGTGTGTCCTTGTTGTGAGTGTCCTTGTATGTGAGAGTAAAGTTAGAAGTCTTGTAGCTGTGACACAAGGGATAGGACAATTATCAAATCACTGCTTGAACTTCCAGACTATAAGGTCTGATTTCTCTCGAGGTAGTAAGAGTCCCATACAATACAATACACTGCCCTTTTATACTGTTTAGACTAGGTATGAAAGCATCAGGAAAATCAATTTGCTATGTAGCATAGCCATGGGAACATCATAGTCATCAGCAGAGTATCAAGTAGTCTAATCTGCCTGACATGTCTGATTTATTCTGATTCTGTCTGACTCATTCCATAATGACTCCTAATGAGCTATGAGTCTACAACACATCAGTAGGCAGTAAGGGATAGCAAGGAAAGTACATCAGTAAAACCATCCCTGTCAAGTCCGTGCCTACTCCGACGTTCCCCGATGCTCACAGAGGCTGCGGGAAGTACTTGGAGGTTGGCCGACGGGGGCCGATGAAGAGCGACGTTGGCCAAAGGTTGGCTGACGGTTGTGACGGGGGTTCGGGAGAGGGCGTCGGGTTCAGCTCATGTGCTGCCCCCTTGTATGAGCCCAGCCCTTGGATTTCAGATAGGGGAGAGAGTCAGGAGAATCCGACAGAAGACAGAGGAGGCCAGTCGAGGACCGCAGAGGAGGGAGGACTAAGTTGATATTCATACTGAGAAACCACCGCTGAGTGTGGCAGGCTTATATACATCGAGCACGCCATCAAGGCGGTACAGTATCGGAATGTCAGAACTAACATACGGAGTACAGTAAATTTTCAAGGGGCAGAAGTGTCAGAAAACTTCAATCAGAGAATGGTACATACGACAGAGGTAAAAGACGGGACAAAGGAAAAATGCCTAAAAGGAATAGTACAGACTGAGGGGCTTCGGAGTGCCCACTGATAACCAATCAGTGCACAGGCCAAAAGCCTAAATGGGTAGCGACTGTTAAGAACATTCCTTCGGGGAAGTCGGGTTAGGCCGGACTTTGTAACTCCGGTATGTCCGGAGTTGGGCTACTGTGCCGGAGCTCATAAGAGCCGGGGTTGGGTGGCACGTGGCCCGCGAGGTCGAAGCCCAGACTTGATAGGGGCCTACTACCTAGATCGGCCTCAGCTCGTGCACTGTGCCCTTGGACAGGTCTGGGTAGTGGTCGAGATACTGGATACTCCGGGTTCTAGGTTGATTATCCGACTGCTTCTACCGTACAGACCTAACTAAGTATTTATACTACTTGTCCGGAGGGGGCACTACCGGAGTTCCGGTAGTCTTGGTAATAACTAAGAGGCTATGTTAGTAAGTGAGTGACTAAGGAAAGTCCGGGAACCTGTCTACTGGTAGTAGACACAGGTCTGACAAACACGCAGTAATAACTAATTATACTAAGGAACATGGTAGTGCTAGACTAAACAGAGAACAAGATTCAGACCAGAGGGTCCGGAGGTGGACACCGGTCCGGAGTTCGTGTGCACTACTACCGGAAAACAGATAACTACCGGTAGTGTACTTACTAGTAGCGCGACCTAAATACATGCATATGACAGCGACCCTGCACCAAACCATGCAGTGCGGTGGATGTGCCATGCCTGGGCTGGCCCATCGACCTGGAAGGAAGGTGACCCCTAAAAGGGTGGGAGGTGTCACCTGACTGATAAACCACAGTCACGTGGTAGGCCTGACAAAGACCAACAGTGACCGACAGAGAACTGGGTGGGAGTGCACCGTGCAGGTGCTGAAAGGGAGTGGGCAAGTGCAGAGCGGAGCGGGGAGGGTCGGTAGTCCAGAGCAGTGGAATGGAGCATGACAGTATCTCCCCCTTAAGGCCTGAACCCCTGAAGGCCATAAGCAACGGGGTCTGGGCAACACGAGGTTTGATTTTGGTAATCGGCAACGGTGCACGAGGCGCCCTTTGATTGCTGCAGCGGGGTTGTGTTGGAGTCCGAACAGGTCGCATAAGAAATGCCCTCTGGTCACTAAGTCCCTTCTCTCGTCTTCCCTTCAATCTATAACATGTCCAACCAGCCCAGCACGAGTCAACAGCCTGCCCCTGCCTCCAGCCATGACTGGAGTCAAGCCACCAACATGGACTTAGAAGTCCACATGAGCGACTTGGAGGGTACCGAGAGGGCCAAGGAAGCAGAGAAGAGTCGACAGGAGGCAGCCAAAAGGGAATGTAGGGTGGAGGCGTGCCACCAGAAGGCAGAGGAGGCTCGTTTGGAACGGGAGAGGAAAGAGCAGGAGGAGCATGAGAGGCAGGAGTGGGAGAGGCGAGAGCGAGAGGAGCACGAAAGGTTGGAGCGGGAGGAACAGGAGAGGCAGGAGGCCTTAGCAGCGGCCCGGCGGGCAGCAGTAGCAGAGGTGGAGGTGGCACGACAGAGTGTTGCGAAGGAGAAGGGGCATGTAGGGGAGCTCCAGAGTGAGAGTAGGGGCTCGTCGGTGGGCAGGTGAGTATCATGTGCACACCAAGGTGATGCTAACAAAGGTTGTCAGCTCTGGGCAGGTTGCTGCCTACAGCCCCATGACTGGAGCCAGCATGGGTACGCTACAGGTGGTGCCAACGATGAGGTGCATGGCCTGTGACAGCTGCAAGCAGCGAGGGGAGGCAGGTGAGTGCCGGGTGGTAGTGGGTGGCCGGTCCTGTGGGCCATGCAGAAAAAGAAAGAAGAAGTGTAGCTGGGCAATGGTGGAGGAAGTCGAGGTGGAAGCAGCAGTGAGCGGTTCCAGGAAGCGGGCCAGGATGGGGGGTTCAAGGGGTAGTGGGAGGAAGAAAGGTTGGACCGATGAAGAGGACAACAACGACAACGAGATTGAGGAGGTACTGGGCCCAGCAGCCTCTCGTCCTGAGGCTTCTGGGTTGGGCTTGGTCGGGGAGGAATCGGAGTTTGGCGGGTCGGGCCAGGGGGTGCCAGGACCTTTATATGACGAGCGTATGCTTGTGATTCAGGCAAGACAGGCAGCGGTGATGGAGCACCAAGCGCTTGCGATGGAGAGGATGGCCGGGGCGATGGAGGCGCAGGTGGTCGTTGTGCACGTATACATGCAGAGGCAGCCTGTGTTCCCGCCATGGCCACCAGGGGGCTTGGTAGGAGTGGCCCCAGTTACAGGTCAGACGGAGGCAGGGGGAAATGGGTCGGGCGCCTGGGAAGAACGGGCGGCCCCTGAATGGAGTGAGATGACAGCGGGTGGAGAAGTGAGCGACCAAGGTGGGGAGGGTGATGGGGAGGGTATGCAGGAGTAGTGTAATAATTAGTTTTTTTGTTTCTTTTTTTTTTTTTTTGTAACCATACTTAGTACATAAAACCGAAGTGAAACAGAAAGGAACCGGGGTGGTAGCAAAGGAAAAATCAGAACCAGGCAGGTAGGTAGTGGAGTGGGTCGGGGCCATTGGGCGGTCATGTTGGAGATGTGTACGGGCCAGCCTTGTGTGGGTAGCGTTCGTGATAGGTGGCGATGAGTTCAGGGGCATGTTCCAGCTCAGTGGCCAGGAGCCATGAGGTTTCCTCGTCCATACCTTCATAACCAGCCCAGCGGACCTTGTAGCTTAACCAACAGTGGCAGCGGCGGTCTATCTTCGAGTCGAGGATCTCTGATATCTCATATTCGAGTTCACCATTGACATCGACTGGCGGGGGTGGCGGCTGATGCCTATTGGGGAAGGGATTGGCCGAGGCAGGTTCCAGTTGTGATACATGGAACACCAGATGTACAGAACGCATACTGTTGGGTAGCTTCAAGGTGATGGAGTGCGTACCAGGGTGGGCAATGATGTCAAAGGGGCCAAGGTATTTCTCGGAGAGTTTATTAGATGGTCTAGTGGAGCGGAAGTACTTGGCCTTGACGAAGGCTTGTTTGCCGACGTTAAACTCCGGCGGAGGTAGGTGCTTCGCGTCGGTGGGACCTTGGTAGCGCTGCTGCGCTGCAGCCATTTCGGAGTGGAGGAAGTCGTGGAGGGTGGAGAGGTCCGCGACATAGTCGCAGGCCTTTGCGGAGGTGAAGTCATGGTTGGCGGTGACCGACAAGTTGGGATGGTAGCCCTTATTAGCGAAGAAGGGCAAGACTCCTGTGGTGGTGCTCGGTGCATTGTTGAATGCGAACTCAGCCAGCGGTAGTAACTTGGCCCAATTGTCTTGCTGGTAGTTACAGTAAACACGAAGATATTGCTTGAGTGTCTGGTTCATGCACTCAGTTTGGCTGTTGCCTTCAGGGTGGTAGCCCGAGGTGAAGTGAAGGTGCATATCTAAGGCCTTACCAAGGGAGCGGAAGAAATGTGACACGAACTCAGGGCCTCAGTCAGAGGTGACATGAGCAGGGACCCCATGTTTGGAGAAGACATGGGTGAGGAAGAGCCTGGCGAGGTCAGTGGAGGTGATGGAGTCATGGGTTGGGATGAAGACCGCTTGCTTAGAGAGGTGGTCCACGACTACGAGGATGGCGGTGTAGCCATCGGAGGGTGGGAGGTGTTCGATGAAGTCCATAGAGATGGAGTTCCATGGCCTTTCGGGGACGGGGAGTTGCTTCAGTAGGCCATATGGGCGGTGACGTGGAGCTTTGCTGCGGCCACAGGTGGTACAAGAGCCAACATACCTCTTGACATTGGTATGGAGGTTGGGCCATACATAGTCATGGCAGACGAGCTCGAGGGTGCGATTCTGCCCGAAGTGGCCAGCGAGAGGGTGGTCATGCTTGAACTGAAGTACCCTAAGGTGGAGGTCGCCGACGTCAGGGACAAAGATGCGACCATCAAGGCGGAGGAGGCTGTTGGGGTCGACGGACCATCTTGGGGTGGATGGTGTCAGGAGGTGAGCAGCCGATGTGGGGTTGGCAGGGAGAGCAGAGATGATGTCGGAGTGGAGCCTCTCAACATCGAAGGCCATGGCAGCTCGTAGGATGGGGGCCATCAGGTGGGTGGTACAGAGGGATGACACAAGCTGCTCTTGGGTAAACATAGGGTGAAGGTTGTGCAGATTGACTTGTGCATAGTCCCTATCCCCCCCTTTTGGGTAGACGTCCCACCAGCAGGTGAGTGTGTCGGGCTTGGCCCCCAAGCGGCCAGGCCGAAAATGGATGGCGAGGTTGAACTGAGAAAGGTACTCAGACCAGTGGGCCTGTCGGCAGGTCAGGACCTTGGATGTAGAGAAATACTCAAGGTTTTTGTGGTCGGTGACCACGTCAACAGGGGCGGTCGAGCCCTCCAGGTAATGTCGCCAATGTCAGAAGGCCTCGTAGATAGCCAATAGCTCCTTATCATGGGTATCATAGTTCAGTTCAGGAGCAGTAAGGGTGTGGGAGTAGAATGCGATGGGCCGGAGCTCTCCATCAGAACAGGTGATGGAGAGGATGCTGGCGATGGCATAGTCGGAGGCATTGGTCTCGACAGTGATCGGCGCATCGGGAACCCAGTGGGTGAGGACAGGAGTGGAGGTGAAGGCATCCTTGAGGTGCAGGAAGGCAGAGTGGCACTCTTCGGAAAAATTCCAAGGAGTGTTTTTTCAGGTGAGGTGGGTGAGCAGAATGACTATTTTGGAGTAGTTCTGGATGAACCGACGGTAGAAGTTCACAAACCCCAGAAAGGATTGAATGTCCCTGATTTTACAGGGCTCCGGCCAATCACGGATTGACTGAACCTTATCAGCAGACATGGTGAGCCCCAAAGGGGAGAGGATGTAGCCAAGGTACTCGACCGAGTCCCTATGGAACTCGCATTTTTCTGGCTTGGCAAATAGGCTGTGGTGGCAGAGACGTCGGAGTACCTCCTTTACGTGTTGTTGGTGCGACTCCAGGTCATGGGAATAAATAAGGATGTCATCGAGGTAGACCACAATGCAGACATCAAGCATATCTGCAAAGATGCTATTGACAAACTGCTGAAAGGCGGCCGGTGCGTTAGTAAGACCGAAGGGCATTACCCTCCACTTGTAGGATCCATAGCGGGTGCGGAAGGCAGTTTTCCACTCATCGCCTTCAGCAATGTGGACGAGGTGGTAGGCGTGTCAGAGGTCAATCTTAGTGTACGACTTGGCATGGCTCGGCGAGTCAAGTAGGTCAGCAATAAGCAGTAGTGGGTAGTGGTCCTTTTTTGTGATCTTGTTGAGGCCTCGGTAATCGACACAAAGGCGGAGAGAGCCATCCTTCTTCTTAACGAAGAGGACAGGTGCACCATGGGCAGAGGTGGATTGCTTGATGAAGCCATAGCTGAGGTGTTCATCAATGAAGGTGTGGAGAGCCTCAAGCTCGGGTGGCGAGAGGGAATAGATCGTGCCGATGGGTGGAGAGGCCCCTTCCTCGATGTCGATCTTCAGGTCAAAGCTGCAGTGTGGGGGAAGCTCAGTTGCTTTCGCCTTGCTGAAGACATCGGCGAACTCGTGGTACTCGGAGGGGACCGAAGAGAGATCAGGAGGAGAGGGCGAAGTGGAGGACGCACGAAGCAGGATGTCATCAGGGTGTACATGCAAACTGAACTGCACTGAACCTGGAAGGGCACAAGTGCAGAGGTAGGCTGCAGCCCTGATGAGGGAGATGTGTGGAGGGGGTGGCAAGTCAGCGGCCTTCGGAGAAGGTGGCGTAGTGTCGGACGACAGGTTGGAGGGTGTCGGTGTCGGTGCTGAAGGAGCGGTCGACGGTGACGGAGGCGCCAGGGGTGTCAGCATTCCATGCAGTGGTGGTTGGAACAAAATATGGCCCAATACCCAATCAATCAACGGATTGTAGCAGGTGAGCCAGTTGTGTCCTAAAACCAGCGAGCAAGAGGAATCCAACGGAGTAACATAAAAGGAAACAGAGGTGACATCGCCAGAGGGGAAATGGACAGACAGATCTACCTCTCGTGAAATCACAGCGTTCAAGCTACCATCAAACAAACAAAGTGGGATGGGCGGAGAAACAGGCTTTGTAGGTACAGAATACTTACCAACTAGAGAAGGGTCTATAAAGCAATAAGAAGAACCAGAATCGACTAACGCAGAGATATTATCTAGTGGAATGTCCAGAAGGGAAACAGAGGGCATAAGTGAATTAGGGTCAGAAAGAGCGGATGCATTGAGTCGGATGGTGGGTGCACGGTCGGGGTCAACACTTCCTCCAGGCTGTGCAGGCTCCCTGGAGGAGCGGACTAATTTTTTGGCTCTACCTTCTCCTCGGAGGGAGTTGGAGGAGCGGGAGGAGTGGCGGTGGTGGCAGCGCAGGCTTTGGTGGCGCAAGAGGTGGATTTTGGGCAGTCCTTAGCAGAGTGCCCAGGCTCACCACAGAAGAGGCACAAATTATTTTTGAGGTGGCGCTGACGTTCAGCCGCATTCAGCTTACTGTCCCTGCCAAGGAGGTGAGCGATGTCAGATTTAGGTGCATCCAATTTTTGGCCATCCTTTGGCTTGGACCTGCCTTTACTGTCAGTGCGCGAGGAGGATGAAGAGGCTGATGAGGGCTTTTTGTCGTCAGGGGGCTTCCCAATGGACGGCTTCTCAGTGGAGGGCCTGGCAGAACAGGAGATTTTGGCCTTGCATTCCCAGTATTGAGCATTGATGGTCTGGGCAAGGTCTTGCAGCCCGGCAAGGGTGGCAGGCTTACTGACATGGGCAACCTCGTCTTTGATGCAGTCGGGGAGGCCAGTGTAGAAGTGGTGACAGAGGGCGCCCTCACCATAATCCTTGACCTGTGAAGCCCAACGATTGAACTCCACGACGTACTTAGTGATGCAGGAGGTATCCTTCATTGAAAGGTTCTTGAGATTTTGGACCGCGTCGGCCACTGCATCGTGTGGGCCGAAGTTAACGGTCAATTCATGAAGGAACTCCCGATAACTGTCCATCCATAGTGGACAGCCCAGGTAGTCATCAGGATTGAGGAGGTCAGGCTCGAACCAGGCCAGCGCCATGCCCTTGAGATAAGACTGGGCAAAGGTGACCTTGGCATGGTCAGTTCGGAAGGTGGTCGGGCAGTCTTGGAAATTGAGCTCGCATTGTACCAGGAACTTGCGGAGCTTCTTCGGGTCGGAGCTGTTGAAAGTGTCGGGCTCATGGACCTTGGTTTTCGGAGTCGAGTCCCCGGAGTGCTGGCTTGAGCAGGCAAGCGCATGGATGGCCCTGGTCAGGGCGAGAAGCAGGTCTTCAGGCGGCTCAGCCAGATCTTCAGGGATACCCCCATCGCCGCTGCCCCCACTGTCGGACCTGCCATCAGGATGTTCGGGGTGGTCGGGGTTGAACGGGTCGTCACTTTGTGGTGGCGGGGTGTGAAATTCAGATTGCTGGTGTTCGGAGGGACCAGCTTGTGAAGCACTTTCGTGCTGGGAATGACGTCGGGCAGAGAACGAATGGAACTGTTCGATGACCGAGGGCATGCACCGTGGGTTGGCGAACACGAGGGCAAGCCTCTCAGCGGTTTCTCGTTGCGTATGCGATCGGGTCTGCATAGTAACGTTTGAGTATTAATGAACTGATGAGGACTCGTACAAGTGTGAGTATGAATATACTGTCAAGTCCGTGCCTACTCTGACGTTCCCCGATGCTCACAGAGGCCGTGGGAAGTACTCGGAGGTTGGCCAATGGGGGCCGACGAAGAGCGATGTTGGCCGAAGGTTGGCTGATGGTCGCGATGGGGGTTTGGGAGAGGGTGTCAGGTTCAGCTCGTGCGCTGCCCCCTTGTACGAGCCCAGCCCTTGGATTTCAGATAGGGGAGAGAGTCGGGAGAATCCGACAGAAGACAGAGGAGGCTGGTCGAGGACCGCAGAGGAGGGAGGACTAAGTTGATATTTGTACTGAGAAACCACTGCTGAGTGCAGCAGGCTTATATACATCGAGCGCACCATCAAGGTGGTACAGTATCGGAACATCAGAACTAACATACAGAGTACAGTAAATTTTCAAGGGGCAGAAGTGTCAGAAAACTTCAATCAGAGAATGGTACATACGATGGAGGTAAAAGATGGGACAAAGGAAAAATGCCTAAAAGGAATAGTACAGACTGAGGGGCTTCGGAGTGCCCGCTGATAACCAATCAGTGCACAGGCCGAAAGCCTAAATGGGTAGCGACCCTGCGCTGAACCATGTGGTGCGGTGGATGTGCTGTGCCTGGGCCAGCCCATCGACCCGGAAGGAAGGTGACCCCTAAAAGGGTGGGAGGTGTCACCTGACTGATAAACCACAGTCACGTGGTAGGCCCGACAAAGACTGACAGTGACTGACACAGAACCGGGCAGGAGCGCACCGTGCGGGTGCTGAAAGGGAGCGGGCAAGTGTGGAGTGGAGTGGGGAGGGTCAGTAGTCCAGAGCAGTGGAATGGAGCATGACAATCCCCCTCTATACAGGTCTGTGTCAAGACTGGTTCTCAATGGTCTCCAAGAGGGTCTGAGGGCAGAGAGAGGCTATAGTGAAAGTCTGGGTAGTCAGAGTTTAGTGTACAACTTAGTACACTAGTTCTTGCCAAGTCCCAGAAGTCAGAACTATCCAGAAACTGTCTGGAGTTGAGTGAGATTGATGAGTATCTTATTTGATATTCAAACTGGGGTGCTATGATGTATGTACAAGGCTTTTATACTACAGAGAAGAGTCCAAAGCAATGTCTGGGGTGTAGTGACTACTGGGATGCAGTGTGGATGATTAACAGTATTAGTGAGTTATTAGCAAGGTAAGTTGGTACTTGCTGGATAGCTGGGTAGTACAGGGATTAGTAAGAAATACTAGTATGGTAGTGTGGTGAGTCACTTAGAAGCATGGGAGAAGTATACTAAATATAGAAACAGAAACAGAAATAGATCACAAGTCAAATCAGAGGCAGAATGGAGTTACACAATGGGAGCCTGTAGGGCTAGAATGATGCTGGAGTTAGTTGGACTATGGTCTGGACCTTACATGCACATCACAGATGTGACAGTATCCCCCTCTTAGGGAGCCTTTGAGGCACTTGTTGTGCTCAAGTGTCACTTCAGAGTTTTGAAGTCCACATTGTTGGAGTCCAAAAAATTTCACAATAAAAGGCATGACAGGGTTTTGTCAAAGTCCAGATGCCCATCTCTCTATTCTCTAAATGCTATGGCTCCCACCCCTTGACTTTGTACTGCCCTCAACCCCAAAAGCATCATTTGGGACATTCTCAATGTGGAGATGCTACAAGAGTATCTGGACAACCCATCTGCTATGAAAATGGCAAAGTTCGATGAATGACAGCAGCACCAGCATGCTGCTATGCAAGCAGCAATCCAAGAAGGAGAGCACTGGCAAGCTGAGGAGGCCCAGAAAGCAAAGGAGGCTGAGGAACATAGAAAGGCTGAGGAAGCTGTGCAAAAGAAGGCAGTGGAAGAAAAGAGACTCCATGAGTTGGAGGCAGAGAAAAAACATCTTGAGGAGGAGACACTTTGGGTGCAGCAGGTGGAGAGCTCTACAGTGCATAACAATATTTATCATTCAAAACTCCATACTGACAAGTCCAAATCTAGTCTCAGCACATCACATTGGTCAGTGGGAGGCCTGCAGAGCAGGCTAAGGCTTGCTCTGCCTGTATCAAGGCTGGGGAACTGTGTGTGCCAGGCACTGGTTGCAGCAAGTTGTGTATCTGGTGCCAGAAAACTAAAGGCAAGTGTGACTTGAATGCAAAGGCTGCAGAATTTGAGAAGCCTGCTTTGACTGTGATGTCCCCTCAAGGTGGAGAAAAGAGGAAACAGAAAAAGTCAGTGCACTTTGGTGAGGCTGCCACCAACAAGGACATGGATGACATGCTGGATGTTGAGGTCATCTTGAAACCCCATCCCCCTTGCATACTGCCTCTGCACCAAGATCCACCAGCAGAGGTTCTTGACAGGCACCTCAGAGAAATTGTCAAGGCAATTGAGAAAAACACTGTGACTGTAGAGAAGATGTTGAGGGAAGTCCAGGACTTATCCAGAGTTTTGGAGGAATCTTTTGAGATTCTCAAGACTGTGATGACCACCCTCATCAACCAGGCTGTGAATGATGATGTTTAGTCCTTGAATTAGTCTATCCATGTCTGTAGTGTATGTGAGTTGTCTGTTCCCCCCCCTCCTTACCCTATTTTTTTTTTCTTTTTTCAAAAAATATTTTCCATGTGTCCATCTTGGAATTGAGTGCACCTGTGAATCCCACATATACACACTAATTAGCTTTGCTAATAATTCATGATGACACTGCTAACATGCAGGAGATGTGCCTAAAAACCCACTCCTTCAATATCTCTTCAATATTGTCAGACCTTAGTTGAATTTTCAACAGCTTATTAGTTATTACTACCTACATTACTATATATGGCTGATATCATTCCTGGTGTGACTTGCCGAAGTCCGGGCATCACCTGTCACAGTGAGCACACCCCCGTGCTCATTGTCACCGACAGTGAGCATGAATATCTCAAGGATGGCTGAGCCATTTGCTGTCAGGGTTTCTTTTATGTACTCCATCTCCAATGTACAGTACACCCAGCATAGTAGTGCTAAACACTAAAGCTAGTGAGGATTTAATATTACAAAAGTCATATTTGTCACACTGTTTGTATCACATGCCTGCTGTCAAATGCCATGTGTACCACACAGCCTGTGTGAACCAACCTACCGGTGCCACATGTGAATGAACTGACGTCATCTGTCACAGTGAGTACACACCTGTGCTCGTTGTCACTGACAGAAAGCATGCATATCTCAAGAATGGCTGAGCCATTCAGCATCAGGTTTTCTTCTATGCATTCTGTCTCCAATGTACAGTACAGCTAGCATAGTAACACCAAACATTGTAGCTAGTGAGAACTTGATATTATGAAAATTGTATTTGTCACACCATTCATATCACATGCCTGTTGTCAAATGCTGTGCATACCATGCAGCCTGCATGAACTGACCTACTGGTGCCACATGTGAATGAACTGATGTCATCCATCACAGCAAGTACACCCTTGTGCTTGTCATTACTGACAGCAAGCATGCATATCTCAAGAACGGCTGGGCCATTTAGCATTGGGTTTTTTTCTATGTAGTGAGAACACTGTGCACTGTTTCATCCACATGAATGTAGCTATAAAATTGTACATTGTACACATGCTGGGTTACAGCTCACCAGCACTGAGTATCCATCACATGCCTGCTGTCAACATTGAGTGGTGCCCACACTCCTGCTCCTGTGCTGACGTCACCCATCACCTGTCACAGTGAGCACACTCCTGTGCTCGTCACCACCAACAGTGTGTACACATGCCTCAAGAATGGCAGCATCATCTGTGGTCAGCCTTTTTCTAGCTATCCTGACATGATGCAGAGGGATGGGACACCAAACTTCATATGTAATTAGAACAGCCATACCATCACACACACTGATGTCACCTGTCACAGCACACCTCATCATTACTAACAATGCACACCATGCATATCCTAAGAATGGCTTGGTCTCTTGTGCTTTAGATGTTTTTTTTCTGCATACTCCTTGCCTGAGCCACCCAGAATTAAGATGGTATGTGTCTTCATCACCGTAGTTCTTGGCTCAATGACCTCAAGTTCAAGAACTACCAAATAGAGTTGTGCAATGGGTGATAATGTGGCTGGAACACCCACAGGAAGCATCGAGGCTGTTGGCAGGTCAACATGCTGCAAGGATCTGTTATCCTGTCCTCTCTATCCTTCGTCCATGTGCTGTTTGACAAGTGAGTCAGAGTTTCTTTACAATCCTCCACAATCACTCACTGGACCACTATACCCTGGCTCCACTAGAACAGCACAAGGGAGTCACACAACTCATTGCTAGTTGAGGTGGCATTTCATCTGAGTTGTAGTAAGTCTTTCTTGGGTATTGTCACTATTCTCATCCATTCGCAGAGGTATCTTACAATGGTCCTTGCCATCTGAAGCAGGCAATTGCATGGCCTATGAGCTCACTGTTGTGGTGTGGTATGCTTGCTCTCAGTATGTTGGAAGTCAGGATGGCAGGTCATTATAGCTGTAGTGGGTCATTTTTTGTGTATTCTTGTTGCTTATGTGCAGAGGCATCATATGATGATTGAAGTGGGCGATCACACTGTGCACAGGCTCACTGTCATGGTGTGGTATGCTTGGTCTCAGTATCTCAGAAGTTGGGGTGGCAGGTCACCCAAGCTGTGGTGAGTCATTTTTGCATATTCTCATTGCTTACATGCATTTGCAGAGTTGCTGTATGATGATTAAAGCAGCTGATCACTTGCTCACAGGCTTACCATTGTGGTATGGTACACTTGGTCTCAGTATCTCGGAAGTTGGGGTGGCAGGTCATCCAAGCTGTGGTGGGTCGTTTTTTGCATATTCTCATTGCTTACATGCATTCGCAGAGTCATATGGTGATCAAAGCAGGCAATTGCACTGCCCATGGGCTCACTGCCATATTGTGGTATGCTTGTTCTCAGTATCCCAGGTGATGGGTCATCCAAGTTGTAGTAAATCTTTTTTGTGTACTCTCATTATTTACATACAGTATGTTTGCAGAGGTATTGTACAATGATCCTTGCTGCCTGAAGCAGGTGATCCCTGCACTTATTGCCTCATCATCGTGGTATGGTATGCTTGTTTTTCTCAGTATTTCTTGAGATTGGGGCACCTCATATCCTATACTTTTCCACAGCCTCTCTGGCAGCAAAACCCTACAGATAGGTGGTACTTTCACATGACTGATTATAGTGCCCTCTTGATGACAGTGATCATGCCCATCAAATATACAGGCAATATAAGTACATGCACTGTGTCAGGTCATTAGGCCTAAAACACAAGACAATCAGCAAGGTTCATGTCACATCCACACAGCCCTGTTTTCTTCTTACTGCAATGATGTCAGGTACTTTTCCTGCACCCTCATGCCCATGGGCTGCAGATGGAGACTATGATTTTTCTGGCCTATCAACTACTATGGACTGTGGTAGGAATTCTTCAGAAGGCTCTTCTCTCCCCTCTCTTTTTTTTTCCATGGATCACATTTGTGTATCCCTCCTGCTTGAGCTGACTTTTTTTTTTTTCCTTCCTGCTACAGTGAGCTCAAAAACCCTTTCCATACTGACCCTAACAGCAGTGAATGAGGTGTACTGCCAAACACCATGGGAATTCTGGTTAGCTTTGGTGGAGTTATAAATAGTACATACCCTTGGCTACAAAATTGCCCACTAGGTCATGTGATTTGGTTCACAGGCTGGCAAGATATATGCAATATAAAACAGCAATGTCATGGAAAGGGTTTTTGAGCTTTTGAATTGGTGAGTAGAATCATAGTGTATTTGCTATCATTTGTTAGTACAAACAAAGGTACATATGTAAACATGATGTCTGAGCTCGAAAAAGTTCACATGCTTCTTTGTTCCCCATTACCATCATGGTCAGATCCCTTTCCCTCACTCAACAAAGGACCATCCTTTCCTTGCTTGATTCTGGACTCTCTGGTGAAGCCATTGCCAAGAGAACTGGTGTTAGCCCTTCCACCATATCCAAACCTTGTTCCAAAGAGCATCCTACCCTTCTAAAAGCCATTGGAGGTTGTCCCCCTAAGCTCTCTCCTACCAATATTCATCATGCTCAACATCTCATCACTTCTGGGAAGGCTGAAAATGCTGTTCAAGTGACCAAAACTCTTTCCAACCTTACCAACCAACCACTCTCTGCCAGTACAGTTCATCTTCACTTGAAGAAAGCTGGTATGAAGGCTGTGGTCAAGACCAAATGTCCTATTCTTTCTGCCAGACATCACAAAGCTCATTTGGATTTTGCTTATAGTCATAAAGACTGGACTATAGAGGACTGGAAAAAGGTTGTATGGTCTGATGAGACCAAAATCAATCATCTAGGATCAGATGGACACAAATGGGCATGGAAAAGGGCAGGAGAGGGGCTTAGTGATAGGCTGGTTGAAGGAACCCTCAAGTTTGGAGGGGGTTCCTTGATGATGTGGGGCTGTATGACTTGGCAGGGAGTTGGCTTTGCTACCAAGATTGATGGTAGGATGGATGAGGACCTTTACCTTCAAATTTTGAGGGATGAGCTCCAGCAAACACTGGAGTATTATGGTCTCAATCCTCCTGACATCATCTTTCAGCAGGACAATGACCCCAAGCACACCTGCAGAATGGTCAAGAATTGGCTGGAAGAGCAAGAATTCCAGACCATGGTGTGGCCTGCACAGTCTCCAGACCTAAACCCCATTGAGCATCTCTGGGGTTGCCTCAAGAGGAGGCTTGCACAACATGAAAACCCCCCTAGTGGTATTCATAATTTGTGGGAGAGAGTGCAGGAGGAATGGGAAGGGATACCAGTTGAAGAGTGTCAGAAGTTGATTGAGAGTATGCCTAGGAGGGTTCAGGCAGTGTTGAAAGCCAAAGGAGGTTATACCAAGTACTAGAATACCCATCTATGCAAAAGCTCAAATACCCTTTCCATGACATTGCTGTTTTATATTGCATATATCTTGCAAGCCTGTGAACCAAATCACATGACCTAGTGGGCAATTTTGTAGCCAATGGTATGTACTATTTATAACTCCACCAAAGCTAACTGGAATTCCCATGGTGTTTGGCAGTACACCTCATTCACTGCTGTTAGGGTCAGTATGGAAATGGTTTTTGAGCTCACTGTAGGTAACATGTTGCAACAAAATGCTAATGTCAGCGATACAAGCTCTAGCATGCTGGATCTGCCATCCTTCCACACTCCTGGCATGGTTGCTCCCCTTTGCCCTGTGCTTCCCCCTCTCGCCATTAGCCAGCTCGATCCAGACAATACCATATGTGATTTTCTTGATGCTAACTTGAATGACCCATGGAATACTTCGTTCATGCCACTGCAAACTGGGTACCACCCCTTCCTCAGTCTTGCACTACTGAACATGGTCATGTCACATCCAATAGCCCACTTTCATCAAGCATTCCTCCTTTTCCTTTGAGCATGCTGCAAGATAGTGGCAACCCTGAATCTTCATCTGGAAACAATGAATTCATGATGCATCATGCATTTGTTTCGGATTCACCTGGTCTGATAAAAACCCCAAGGAGAGTATTGAAGATACAGATCATCCCAAGGTGCTGGCCAATGAGGGGATTCACAATGTCTCCACTTGGGCTGCATGTAACCCCAGTGTGCACATTATTCAACCTCGTCATTCTAGACAGATCTTGGAAGCTCAGAAAGCATCATGGGCAATTGCTTGTCAGCAGAGGGCCATGAAGAAAGCCCTCCTGGATAATGCCATGCAGGAATATCTCACTCAGCAAACCTCAAAGTTAGAAGAAATTGCTTCGAACCATAGTATCACAGTAGAGTATTTAAAGGGTCTCATAGGTGGCCAGACTCATTACCACAACTCTCAGAAGGTACAGCAGCATAACATGCTGCTCCATGTGAAGGCTTTGGAGGTCAACACAGGTACATATTTTCTATCTACTCATGTTGAGTGCTTAAACTGATTCAATACTTGCACAGACCGTCCATTGGGAGCCAAATATTCATTGACAGAGATACAAAAAATGGTAAAGGACAGTGAATGGCTGTGAAACCTTACATAGGAAGAACTGGAACAACATGTCATTGCACTCAATGAACATCATGACATGAAGATACATGGTGTTCGAGCAAATAATGTCACAGCCACCTGAGACGTACCAGTGACCACTGACAGAATTGCCAAGGAAGTATGTAGCTCCATCAGTGTAGGTACTACAATTACCTGACACAATCACCACTAGCTCACTGGCCTCCATGATCACACTGGTATCTATGCTATGTTACTAGTCACCTGAGGCCACATTAACAATTCTATTCAATCAATGTGGACTACAACTGACAACTCAGTGGAGTTTTGGGAGGATGTTTTTGGTCACCAAATTGCAGATATTGCTTGTCAATACAAGCAATGGGCCTGTACCCAAAACCAAAGTAAGTTGTTCATCTTTGCTCAGCCTGTTGGTGCCAACTTGCAATGACAGATCTTCTTGAGCACGATTCCCTTAGAAGCCTCTGCAAGCAAATCACCAAAGCCATTTCATTGGGTCTTGGTATGTTGTTGTCCCACTCATTACTTCTTGACTGACACCTGTAGCAGAGAAGATCACAAACAAAAAACATATAGTCATGAATTATCACAGCTATGAAACTGCTATTATTGAGACATATGGGGTCTGATTGGTAGGATGGCCTGAGGATGTGAGATTTGTGAACCCATCAGTGATTGGCACTGTCACCAAAGCCTGGAAGCTTCGAGATGTGCTGTGTAGCAGAACCTGCTTCTGGAAGAAGTTATCCAAGAGTGAACTGGACCTTTTTGCCACTGAACTCAATGCCCATCATGCAGCTGGTGAAACCATATGAAAGCCTTGGAAGAAATGTTCAGATGCAGGAATCCCCCAGAAGCACAAAGCCCCGATTGGTGGTAAGGAAAATGTCCAGCTGTGGAAGATTGCCCACTCCACACATAAGTGTACCTTACCAAAGAGTGCAGCAATCATTCCTACTTCCGACGAAGAGGACAGTGACGAGGACATGTAGTTACTATGTTGTTTTGTCTGCATCCTACATAGGTAAAATTGTAATTATCTATGAATTATAATGATCTATGTATGCTCTTACCATGTCATTCAGTAGGAAACACATTCCGAGTCAAACAGTGATCGGCATTGCCACTTGCCCTTAGCATGAGTGACAATGTATTAATGAATTACTTTGTAACACTGTTGTTCGATATGAATTGCATTCTGGGTCAAACAATGCATAGCTGTCCAGAGTCGCAGTATTGCCAGGTTCTAATAACTGGAGTAATCAGTTTACTACTTGTTAATGTAAAGTATAAAATTGCATGTTCATATGGATTAGCTTGCAGAGCAATCGATGTGACGTGTATACCTTGAATAATAGGTGACCCACCTGGTCATCGAGTCATCACTGGAACATCTTGCAAAGAGCCAGGTGTAATTCATTCTGTGTCATCTTGTTACCTTTAGTTTTCATGCTACTGTTTTAATGTACACTGCTACTCATCTACTAGTTACACTTAGGGAGTTTGTGCTGATTAGTATTAGACTTGCAATGATCATGACTTCACTGCATGCTTGCACTGCTACATATGATGAAACTGGACATTCACACAAACAGACTACACATCTTGTTTCTTCCATAGATTGATCACAATTTTTTAGATGTATACTCTCTGTGCAATTAGATTGCCTCAACAAGTCCTTCACACTGAAGCTTTTGTTTGTTAAAGTTACATAGTGTTCACAGACCAATGGTTCTGCACATTCATATAAGAGATAAATGAGGACTATGGTATGCTAGAAAGGAGCTCAGCAGGAAGCTTGCCCAACTCAGACCACAATTCAGCGCTACTAGTGGAAGGTGAGTCAGAACTGTCTGACTGTTCAGCCTCAGGCCAGAATGGACCCCCTGGCACAGGAATGGCTTGCACACAACCCTTATTATACATATGCATATACACTTTTATTGCCTCAGAAAAAGACTTGCACTGTTTATGGGTATTGCTGCTAATACCATTTGTGCACACAGCAACATCCAGCCTAGATACAGAGTCAATAAAATAGGGCTGTGCTTGTGAGCAGTACCTACCAAGTGTAGAATATGCCTACTTCCTGTCCCACTGTAATCATGTAGTAGCCTTGGACAGCAATGTTGGACTTCAGCAGTAAGATGTGGGTAGGGTGCAGAACAGGAGGAATGTATGATGATGCCTGTTTCATTGAGGATTTTACTGCCCCCTTTGGTTTCTGTGGGCAAGTGGTAGTGATACTGGCCACATGCTTGGTCGAGGTGAGGGTAGTGGTAGGTGAATGTGAGGCCAACTGAGTGCCAGGAGTTGGCTCAGTAGAGGGAGGGATGCAGGAGATCATCAGTGATTCTTCTGTAGTTCTGCAGGTCCAGGTAACAGTGCTAGAGGTCGCATCTACAGGGCATGATTAGTATATTGCCAATTAGTCATTGGCTCTTACCATTGATGTTCATTTCAGCGAAGAGTTCATGAAGGGGATGGAATGGCACATCCTGGCTTCAGGATGATTCACTCATTGCTGGCAGCTGAAAGACAAGAGGCTTGGAGTGCACAACATATTAAACTTGACAGCATGATCATGTGGCTGTTGTGCAACTAGAATTTTGTTGAATGAGTACAGCTAAGCTTCAGGTATGGTAACCATACCTGTGGACAACATAGCCATGAAACACAACACAGTGAAGCACAACAGAACAAACCTATCATTACACTGTGTGCATGAAATCAAGTCAGCACAAAACAATCAAATCCAAGACAGGCCAAAACATACCATTTATCAGCATAAAGCCCTTGTGGAATTGGCTGCTGCTGCAAGAAAGTGTCAGCAGGAAAGACTTGAAAGTGAGTATTTTGTATGCTCAGTCTATTGTACCAGGCTACTTACAAATGAGAAGGGATGATGCTGGAAGAGCAACAAGCCCTGGAGGCTTTGTGTGAAGATAGGAATATAGACTTGGGCTGCAAGTGGGAGGATGCGAGAAATATGGCCCTCAAGGATGTTTTGGATGGCACTGAGCAGTTGGAGGTAAGTAATGCTGGGGGAGAACTTACAGATATTGCACAGGAGTTGTTGGGTGAGCTTTTCAAAGAGTAGGAAATTAATAGCAAGGTCTCACTGAGGTTACTCACTTTTTTTCCTGCAGCTATAGTCATAAAGGCACACAGAGAAAAGATTATTGTACACACTGCGATTGTATTCTTCATCATAATGAAGTGTTTGATCAACAGTTACCTGCACTCACCCAAGCCTACTTGGACTGGAGTTAAACATGGACAAAAGGGAAAAGTAAAGAGTACTTCCCTAAGTCTGCAGATGATGGCAGCAGTGCTACATCATGGACATTACATGTCATCAATGTTTACCATAAGTCTGCTGTATTACATACTAAGAAGTTGGCTCATTGCTTTGGTGATCTGGTAGGCACTGAGAAAGTAACCTTTGGCATGTGGGTGAGTGACTTATTTATCACTTCTGCCCTTATGTGTCAGGGTGTTGTTCCATGCTCTCCCATTCATCCTACAGCTGCAGTGACTATTGGGGTGTTGGAACATTTCTGCATCACCTGGCTTCATAGTCCACATTTTTCTGTTCAAGCTTTTGTCAAAACTCTCTGTGACCTGCAGGGTGAGTTAAACATCTGTCCTGAGGCTTGTTTGTGCTGAATCATCTCGCTTTTGAAAGGTTATTTTTCAATGCTACCTATCCCATCAGTTTTCCATCGCATTTGACCTATACCTTCAAATCCATGGCCATGTGGACTCCATCATGTCACAAGTGCTACAATGGGATTCAGAGGACTGGCACTTGAAACATGCATGTGCAGCTTGTACTTACAAGCTCACTGACAAGCCCAAGCTCAAGTTCAAGTTACTCTATGCAATGGATGGTAATGATTCCCTCAAACATGTCCTTCAGTGCCTTCCAGATGAGATCACAGATAACTATCCTCCACTATCATGTGATCTGCCCACTGGTCAAATAATTACAAGCAGCTGCTACTTGTGGCATGAGTATGTTGATAGGTTTGCTATGGCTGGGAGTAAAGACCCCATCTCCAATGAAGTAAGTCTATCTAGTTTTATTTACAGTGCAATAACAAGTATGCAAAGGACTCGGACCCCAACCCGTGTACTGGACATTGGAAGAATATGGATGATGCAAAAACTAAGAAAACATGGGGTGTTTATGACAAGACTGGCATATTTATGGTGGTTTGCCATCATGGGACATCTCTATTGATAGCAGACATGGTCCAGAGTGGCAAGCAGTAAGTTTCTACTATGTTCTGTGGACGCTACTGAGCTCAATGTCGAAGTGCAAAATATCTGCTGGCAGTGGTGTCCAAGCTCATGGCTGCATTTGGTGATGGCCTTGGTGGTGGGTACAATATTGGGTGTCAGTTCCAAACCACACTCACAACAAGTACTCTTGGACCCCAGGTGTGAGACTTAAACAACACCTGCTTGGTTGGGGCCTTCCATGGCCATGCACACCATCGCTTGTGTCAACTGTCCCATCTTACATTGTATGTGGAAGGGCTTGGTCTCAAGGATTTGGAGACCTGCAAGCATACATTCTCAAAGTCCAATGCACTTGCCTCGACCCTTTGATATGCTACTGCCTTTCACCGACAACAAGCAATCAACACCTATTTCAAGCACAATGATATTTTTGAAATATATGCCAATCTCAGTGAGTCATGCTTGTCCCACTACCAGTGCCATTGTTGATGAATGTTCCTCAGCAAATTTTCTTTTTGACAACTATAAACAAGCGTTGACAATCATTCATGACAGCAAGGCTGTTATTATGAATCTCAAGTGTGATTTGTCCATTGATGATGATGGCATCTTCCACAGGTGGCTGGAGTAGTGTTGCTGCGACTTGGCTAAGCTTGACTTTGGCTCGGCTTTTGCCGGTTTAGTGAACAGCTTGACTTTGGGACGGCATGACTTCATGTGAATTCGGCTCGGTCTCTTCTGGCTAGCTGGCCAAGCCGGCTTGAGTCGATGTTCTATTTGCTAAGCAAACAACCCTAATATGTGTCTAGACTAGCTAGCCACGTCACCGTTGTGCAGTTGCCCTGCAAGCCACACTGTTCCCTGCAATAATTCTAGTTCCCCCATTGTATTGTCACTGTCCTAAGCACTTGACACACACACCTTAGAGCTATAATCAGGTTACTATTGTTGTACTATTCCTTAACCTATTCTTGACAGATCACCTGAGCCATTGGAGTCCACCATGCTCTGACATAATCAGTTTTGCTGGGCGCCTCAAGTTGCCTGAAATCCCAACTGACAACAGGGCGGCACGTGCTTCCAAAAGTTGTTCCACTCACCTGGTCCTGGACATACAGAACTTCAGCATATACTCTCAACCTGTCTCTTTGTGCTGAGATGTCTCGAATTCATCCCCATGCATTAGAGTGAGCAGCCAGCATTCTGCGCTGTCCTGGTATTCCCACAAGTATGGCAAGCGACTCCAGCGGCTCACCAACATCCCCTGCTGACACCAGCACCACATCCTCACAATCAACCCCTGAGCGAGACTGCAGAGAGGACAACAGGAAGCATAAGTTGGGGACTGGGGTGTGTGAATTTCTCACCATTTATAGAAAATGGGTGTTTGGCATCGAGCACAGAGCTCTGCACATGATGAGCACACACTGTTCTTCACAGTGCAGGCTCTGTCTGGCCATCTTGCCTCGTTCAACCCCTCAAATGGATTCTTGTGAACCATCTGGATCATCTATCTCCATATCGATGACAGAAGAAGAAGCACGCACTGTCTACATGGCCCTGGGATGCTTGGAGTCTACTGTGGTGGCTGTGAGCTTGAGAAAAAAGTTGGCACCGCTGCTAAGTATCCAAAGCAGTTCAGAGGAGACTGCTGACTTTGATAGCTGCATCCCCTGTCAAACGCTGACTGCTGTGCATCCTCCCTCTCCAGACAACAACCCTCCACACCCTGACCCTTCTGCCTGCCCATGAAATGGAAGGGCTTTGTGCTCGGATGGACAGTGGAGAGCCAGCAGAGTCTTTACCAGGGCTTCCAATGTGACCTCACCTTCCCTTATCTCTGCCCTAGCCAGCATCCACTACGGTTCCCTCCTGGAAAGTCCAGCCTCATGGATTCAATCAGTCAAGGACAATCTGTCCAAGAGGGAGGAGTCTTTTGATGGGAACGACTTAGCGTCTATCATTTCACGATGCCAGGCCTTGAGGGACAAGGAAGTATCAGGTCAGTTTCTCCAGATGCTGGCATCCATACAGCTTTCCTTCCTGTGTCAAGAGTAAGCGATTTACTCATTCCTCTGACCGGTGCTAACTTTAGCAGATTAATGAATGCGGACCCAGGCCCTAAAAAACCCTCAATACTGAAGTTTTATCACTCTCACATTGAGCATTTGAAACACCCCCCAGCCCTTAGGACTTTGCAGGAGTGGCTAGCAGCTGGAGTGAAGTTTACATGAATCGCTGCTGGAGGGACCATCTACTCCCTACTCATCCTCTCTGGGCTTGGCTTGTGATGGGCTGTGGGCAGGGCACATGGTTCGGTGCACAGTGATGTGGCTTCAATGTTAAGGTGTCCTCAGACCGTAGGGGCAGGTGGGTTTCCTTCTATGCTCATTGCCACTTTGCTCATCAACTTCCTCAGAGTTGAGCCAACTGATCCAACAGCGAGTCATACCGACGGTAGCACGAATGCGAGAGGAGCTACCCCTCCAACTAGACATAGGGGGCACTTTACTAGACTGTACCTCCCTCAGGGAGTCAGACCTCGCTCTTGGTCGCCTGCAAACTAAGTAAGTGGCCATGATGTTTTTGAGCAATAGTGAGTCAACAGCCTCAGGGAATTGAAGCTACCTAGCCGGAGCAGTTCTGCATGGCAAATATGCAGCCCTGTTTATCCTGAAGACAGGCAGTACTCTGAAGACTCTCTAGCCCAGGCAGTTGATATTATCATTGGTGCCATTGCAGGAGATGAGGGGGATGAGACTGAGGATGTCCCTCTAATTTTTTGATTCTACATACTTTATATTCCCTCCTGGTACCATGTCTGTGCAATCATATCATTCGTGACAACATCTGTGAAACAGTAGAATTACATTCACATTTGCATTGCACTTAGTGATGAATGGTACTCTCTGATTGGTGGTTATGCACTCAAGCAGAGGCTAACCAAGCACTTGCCAAATGGGCCGCCATTATGGTCAGTAATGGCTCGCATAGGCTTCCAGATGAAGCAGCCTGAGTCAAGTTCAGACTACACAACAAAGGTCATGCCTGCTGTATGTTGTTATGTATCGGCTAGCCGACTTTGGGTCAGAAGCCGTGACTAGCTGAGCTGGTTAAGTCGACCTGATATATTACGGCTTGCTGCACCGCAGCTTGGCTGAGCCAGGTACTCGGTTCCAACTTGAGTCGGCTACAAGCCGGAGCCACGGCAACACTACCTCAGATGGTCGGACTGTGGTCTGGAACTTGTGCGTGCATCATGGATGTGACAGTATCCCCCTCTTAGGGCTGAGCCCTCAAGGCACTTGTTGTGCTCAAGCGTCACTTCAGAGTTTTGAAGTCTGCATTGTCAGAGTCCAAAAAACTTCATGGTAAAAAGAGCTCAACAGGGTTTTGTCAAAGTCCAGATGCCCATTCCTAAACTCCTGAACACTATGGCCCCTACTCCCTGACTCAAACCTTCCCTCAACCCCGCAGGCATCACCTGGGAAGTTCTCAATGATGACCTGCTTCGAGAGTATCTGGACAACCCACTGACTATGAAAATGGCAAAATTCGATGAATGGCAGCATCATCAGCATGCTGCCTTGCAGGCAGCAGTTGAAGAAGAAGAATGCCAGCAAGCTGAGGAGGTCTGGAAAGCAAAGGAGGCCAAGGAGTGTCAGAAGGCTGAGGAGGCTGCTCAGAGGAAAGCAGCTGAGGAGAGGAAGCTCCATGAGTTGGAAGCGGAGAAGAGATGCCTTGAGGAGGAGACGTGTCAGGCGCAGCAGGTGGAAAGCTCCACGGTGTGTAACAGTATTTATCGTTCTAAACTCTGTATTGACAAGTCCATACCAGTCTCAGTGTGTCACATCGGTCGGTGGAAAGTCCACAGAGCAGGCTAAGGCTTGCTCTGCCTGTACCAAGGCCAGGGAACCGTGCATGCCAGGTACTGGACATAGCAAGTCATGCATCCGGTGCCAGAAGACAAAAGGCAAGCGCAACTTGAACCCAAAGGCACTGGAGTCCGAGAAGCTGGCATCGATGGCAATGTCTCCCCAGGGTGGAGAAAAGAGGAAATGGAGGAAGTCTGCCCACTTTGGAGAGCTAGCCAATGATGAAGACCTGGACAATACACTGGATGTTGAGGTTGTCACGAAGCCCCATGCCCCCCATGTGCAAGCTCCATGTCAAGACCCTTTGGCAGAGGTCTTAGACAGGCAGCTTGGAGAGATCGTCAAGGCGATTGAGAAGAACATGGCTGCCATTGAGACGATGTTGAGAGAGGTCTGGGACCTATCTGGAGTTTTGGAGGAGTCCTTTGAGGTTCTGAAGACTGCCACGACCACTCTCGTCAACCAGGCGATGAACGATGACAACATTTAGTTGTTACTTTAGTTTATCTGTGTCTGTATTGTACTTCTGTCCCCCCCCTCCTCTTTCTTTTTTTTTTTTTGAAATATATTTTCCATGGTGTCCATCTTAGAATCGAGTGAGCATGAGTTTTCATAGCATAGATGGAGTAAACTCCGAAAAGTCCATTTATTTCTGGGGTGGGATGGTGCTCAACAGACCATCCTTGTGGGGGTACACTCTGTGGAAATCTGTGACTAAGTCAGGGGTGTTGCTTAATTCGGTAGCTATGAGCCAGGATGTTTCCTTGTCCATGCCTTCATAGCCAACCCACTTGACTAGATACTGCAGCAGACATCGCCTACAGTAGTCCACTTTAGAGTCTAGGATTTGTTCTACTTCGTACTCTGGTTCTCCATCAATTTCAACGGGTGGAGGTGGAGGTTGGACACAGTTGGGGATAGTGTTCGGAGTTGCCGGTTCTAGTTGCAAGATGTGGAACACTGGGTGTATGGACTTCATAGCGTCAGGTAGTCAGATAGTGAAGGATAATGATCCAACACGAGCAATAATGGGGTATGGGCCTAGGTTCTTTTCCAAGAGTTTCTTTGAAGGTCATGTGGACCTGAAGTACTTTGCTTTGACGTATACCAAATCTCCAATCTGAAAATCTGGAGGTGGAGATCTCTTAGCATCTGCTGGACCTTGGTATCTCTGCTGAGCTTCCTTCATTTCTTCTCATAGGAACATATGCAGGGAGTCTAAGTCCACTGCATAGTCTCTAGCTTGAGAAGATGTTAATTCTCTTTCTGGGTGTACAGTAACATTAGGATGATAGCCCTTATTGGCAAAGAACAGTGAAACTCCAGTTGTAGCACTGGGAGCGTTGTTGTATGCAAACTCTGCAAGTGGTAGCAACTCAGACCAGTTGTCCTGTTGGTAATTACAGTAGACCCATAGGTACTGCTCCAACGTCTGGTTAGTTCATTCAGTTTGACCGTCGCCTTCAGGGTGGTATCTGGAAGTGAAATGAAGCTTCATATCCAGTGCTTTACCCAGCGACTGGAAGAAGTGAGACACAAACTCTGTGCCTCTGTCAGAGGTTATGTGTGAGGGAACTCCATGCTTGGAGAAGACATGGAGTAGGAACAATTTAGTGAGTTGTGGAGAGGTGATTGTATCTTCAGTGGGGATGTATACAGCTTGTTTTGAGAGACAATCTACAATGACCAGTATAGCGGTATGGTTTCTGGAGTTTGGTAGTTGTTTGATGAAATCCATTGAAATGGAGTTCCAAGGTCTCTCCAGTATCAGTAATTGCTTCAACATACCATATGGTTTGTGTCTTGGGGTTTTAGCATGTGCACAGGCAGTGCAAGATTTGATGTAGTCTTTGATGAAAGTCTGAGCATTTGGCCAGATGTACTCATGATGGACGAGTTCGAGTGTTCTGTTTTGTCCAAAGTGACCGGCCAAGGGGTGGTCATGCTTGTAATGGAGTATGTGAAGCCTGAGGTCATTTGCTTCAGGGACATATATATGATCATCCAGACATAAAAGTCCAGATTCATCTACCCTCCAACAGGGGTTAGATGGGTCAGAGAGATGGAGTTGACCAAGTGGGTTGGACATTAAGGCAGACTTGATGTCTTCATGGAGTTTCTCAACATCCATGATTATACTAGCATGCAGTACTGGGCTTTCTAAGTAGGTCGCCTGTAACGAATTGGATAGTTGTTCAGTGGTGAACACTGGTTGGAGGTTTTGTGGGTTAGCTTGGGTGTAGCCCCTATCCCCCTCTTTGGGGTAGATGTCCCATCATCTAGTCAAGGTGTCAGGCTTTGCTCCGAGCTTACCAGGGCAGAAATGAATGACCATATTGAACTGAGAAAGGTACTCAGACCGATGCACTTGGCACCTGGTGAGCACTTTCAAGGTAGAGAAATACTCAAGATTCTTGTGGTTGGTAACAACATCAATGGGGTGTGTGGGGCCTTCAAGGTAATGGCACCAGGTCTGGAAGGCTTCATGAATAGCCAACAGCTCCTTGTCATGTGTGTTGTAGTTTAACTCTGGGGCAGTCAAAGTCTGGGAGTAAAATGCTACTGGTTGTACCTCACCATCCAGGCAGGTGACGGACAGAATGCCAGCGACAGCATAGTCCGAAGCATCTGTTTCGACTGTGATGGGAAGTCCAGGCTTGAAGTGGGTCAATATTGGAGCCATGGAGAAAGCTTCCTTGAGATGATTAAAGGACCAGCGACAATCCTCAGAGAAATTCCAAGGTGCCCCCTTCCATGTGAGACGTGTCAGTGGGACCACGATGTCCAAGTAATTGAAGATGAAACAACAGTAGAAGTTTGCAAAGCCGAGGAAGGACTAAATGTCCTTCACCTTACAGGGTTCAGGCCAGTCATGGACAGCCTTTACCTTATCCTCGGACATTGACAAACCATCAGGGGATAAGAAGAAACCAAGGTATTCCATGGACTCAGAGTGGAATTCACATTTCTCTGGTTTGGCATACAAGCCATGCTCCTGGAGTCTGCAGAGTGCCTCACAGACATGTTTTTTATGGTTTTTGATATTATCAGAATAGATAAGGATGTCGTCTAGGTAGACAACGATGCATACATCCAGTAGGTCCGCAAAGACAGAGTTGACAAAGCGTTGGAATGCTGCAGGGGCATTGGTAAGTCTGAATGGCATCACCAGCCACTCGTAAGATCTGTAACAGGTTCTGAAAGCCATTTTCCATTCATCTCCTTTGGAAATGCACACCAGGTGGTAAGCGTGGTGCAGATTGATTTTAGTATATACCTTAGCCTGACTAGGCAAGTTGAGTAAGTCTGAAATGAGAGGTAATGGATATTGGTCCTTCTTGGTGATCTTGTTAAGGCCCCTAAAGTCAACACAAAGGTGAAGCAATCCATCCTTCTTTTTCACAAAGAGGACAGGTGCAGCATATGGGGATGATGTTGGACAAATAAAGCTGGTAGTGAGATTTTCGTTGATGAAGGTCCAGAGAGTGGCAAGCTCAATGGATGAAAGCGAGTAGAGGGTTCCCAACAGCAGAGTAGTTCCTTCCTCCAATTCTATCTTGAGGTCGAACTCCTGATGAGGCACAAGTGTAGCTGCCTTGGCCTTGCTGAACACATCAGTGAAGTCATGATAGTCCGGGGGTACTGACGACAAATCTGGGGTATCCTGTATGGTGGCAGCCCAGAGTTTGGTAATATCCTGAGGTCAAACCTGGAGGGAGAACTGGGTTGAGCCATCTAGCTTGCAAGCATGGATGAAGGCCACTGTGTTGACAAGGGAGATGTTTGGTGCTTGGGTGTTGGGTGGAGAGGAGTTATCGACCAACTCAGGGAGGGTGATTTCCAGAGAGCCCAGGGGGGCATCTACAGGGTTTCTCAGAATTGACTCTGAGTCAGAGGGTGACGTTGGTGCTGGCAAACAAGATGTAAGGTTTTGGAACTTAATACTGCTCAGTACCCAATCAATTGACAGATTGTAATGGGTGAGCCAGTTATGTCCAAGAACAATCTTACACTCAGAATCCAATGGAGTTACATAGAAGGTCATGTCAGTGATATCTCTGGAGGGAAAACAGACTGAGAGATTTGAGGCTTTAGTGATTGATGTCATTGTCACACTGTCAAACAGATGGAGGACAAGAGGTGGGATGGAGTAGGTTGAAAGACCATGATCATTGACGAAAGTAGAGTCTACAAAACAATGGGTTGAGCCTGAATCTATTAATGCTGGAAAGTCCGGAATATTATACGAGTTGAGGGTGACAGAAGGTTTTAATGAATTAGGATTTGAAAGAGCAGATGTGTTGAGGCATGCCTCCAAGGGTGCACAGTCGGTATCAATGCAACTCCCAGGCTGTGCAGACTTCTGAGAGTTGCACTCTATTTTTTTGCCTCAGAGGAGGCAGTTGGTTTGGCTTCCAACTCAGTAACCGTGGTAGCATGAGCCTTAGCTGTGCGAGATGTAGACTTAAGGCACTCTTTGGCCTTGTGCCCGGGGTTTCTGCAGATCATACACAGGTTGTGCTCAAAACATCTCTTCCGCTTGGCAGGTGTCAACTTGCTGTCTTTACCAAGCTTGTTGGATAACATGGACAGTGCTCCAGAGTTCTGATTGTTTGGAGGCTTGGGGTTCAAGGTAGATGGAGTTTGCTGGTTACTACCAGATTGGGGGTTGGCATTACCAGTCTTTTGCTTGTCCCCCTTGTTTGAGTTGGCCTTACCTCCAGAGTTATTTCTGGAGTTGTTGCTGGAGGACTTTGCTTGATGAGAGATCTCGTCCTTGTGCTCCCAGTAGCACACATTGATTTCTTGGGCTAGTGCATGCAACCCATATAGTGTAGTAGGTTTCCCAACCCTACTGATTTCATCCTTGATGTGATCTGGGAGCCTGGTATAGAACAGGTGGTGGAGAGCGCCATCTCTGTAACCTCGGACTTGACTTGCGATGCCAATCTATTAAAGTCGACCACATAACGATTTACATGATGTGTTTCTTTCATGTGGAGGTGGTTGAGCTGGTGTTTGGTGTCTGTGACCAGGTCATGAGGTCCAAAGGTTGTCTGGAGATCTGCTATGAAATCCAACCAGCTGTCCATCCAGAGTGGATGGTCTGCTGGATCTCTGGAGTTTAGAAGGTCTGGCTCAAACCATTTGAGAGCCATTCCTTTGAGATATGATTGGGTGAACATAACCTTGTTTCTATCAAGGTGAAACGCCTTGGGACAATCTTGGAAACATAGTTCACATTGGACTAAGAATGTCCAGAGTTTCTTTGGGTCAGTTCTGTCGAAAGTGTCCGGCTCCCAGACTTTGGCACATGAGGATGAGGTGTTGTCGGAGCAACAGTGGATCGTGACAGATGGTCGACGGCTGTTGCCAAATTTTGCAAGACCACCAGTTGGGGGTCTAGCTGTTCTGGGGCGTCGACAAAAGGGTTGCCATCGTTGTCATCGTCATCGTCATCGTTGTTGTCATCTCTGGGACCATTGTCTCCCAGACTGTCGTCACCAGGGTCATCACCTCTGAAGAGGTCTGGGGTTGGTCATGCTGTAGATGAGGAACATCTATTGGAGGAGCCAGTTCTAGGAGTTGGGGTAGCAAGGGGTTCACCCCTGGCAGAGAAACTTCGAAATTGGCTCACTGATGGTGGAGGGTGTCAGTGGCTTGCTAATGCGATACGTGCACTAGACTTGTGCATACATCAATTGCAGCTTGTTCTGAAGCTTCAACAGCCATGGAGCAGGAATGGAGTCAGGTAGTCATAGTCATTGGTATAGGGGGTTTGGTGGGCTCATGCAGGGATTGAGTTCAAATATACTGTCAAGACCGGTTCTCAACAGTCTCCAAGAGGGTCTGAGGGCAGAGGATGGCTAGAGCAAAAGTCTGGATAGTTGGAGTTTAGCATACAACTTAGTACACTATTTTCCTGCTGAGTCCCAGAGGTCGGATCTATCCAGAGGCTGTCTGGAGTTGAGTGAGATCAATGAGTATCTTATTTGATATTCAAACTGATGTGCTACAACATATGTACAAGGCTTTTATAGTACAGAGAAAGGTCAAATGCAATGTCCAGGGTGTAGCGACTACCAGAATGCAGTATGGATGAATAACAATATTAGTGAGCCATTAGTAAGGTAAGTCAGAAGTCACCAGATAGCTGGATGGTACAGGGATCAGTAAGGCATACAGGTATGGAAGTGTAGCGAGTCACTTTAGAAGTGCGAGAGAAACATACTAAATATGGAAACAGAAACAGAAATAGATTGTAAGTCAAATCAGAGATGGAATGGAGTTTCACAATGGGAGCCCATAGGGCTAGAACGGCACCTCAGATGGTCGGACTGCAGTCCGGAACTTGCACATGTGTCATGGATGTGACAATGTCCCTGATGCTAATGATCTCTGACTTTGTGTACTCTGGTACAAGCATGATCACCCCTTGGCTGGTCACTTTGGACAAAATAGAACACTTGAACTTGTCTATTGTGAGTATACCTGGCCAAGCATTTGGACTTTTATCAGAGACTATGTCAAGTCTTGCACCACCTGTGCACATGCTAAAACTCTGAGACATAAGCATATGGTATGTCGAAGTAACTACCAATACCAGAGAGACCATGGAACTCCATCTGCATGGATTTCATTGAACAGCTACCAAACTCTGGGAACCATACCACCATACTGGTCATTGTAGACTGCCTCTTGAAGCAAGCCATATTCATCCCCACTGAAGACACTATCATGTCCCTGCAACTTGCCCAATTATTCTTACTCCATGTCTTTTCCAAGCATGGAGTTCCCTTGCACATAACCTCTGACCAAGGAACAGAGCTCAACTCCCAATTCTTCCATTCACTAGGCAAGGAAGGCACTTGACATGAAACTCTACTTCACTTCTGGATACCACCCTCAAGGCAATGGTCAAACTGAATGAACAAACCAGACATTGGAGCAGTACCTAAGGATCTACTGTAACTACCAACAAGACAACTGGTCTGAGTTGTTACCACTTGCAGAGTTTGCATATAACACCATACACCCAAAAAGAGACTTGATGTCTTCTCAGGCAAGAGACTAGGCAACTTAGACTCCTTGCATGCATTCCTATGAGAAGAAATGAAAAGCCCAGAAAATCAAGGTCTGGCAGATGCCAAAAGATCTCTGCCTCTGGACTTTGAGATCAGAGATCTAGTATATGTCAAGGCAAAGTACTTCAGGTCCACATGACCTTCAAAGAAACTCTCTGAAAAGAACCTAGGCCCATACCCCATCATCACACATGTTGGATCATTATCCTTCACTATCTGACTACCTGATGCTATGAAGTCCATCCACCCCATATTCCATGTCTTGCAGCTGGAAGTGGCAACTCTGAATACTATTCCCAATCATGTCCAGCCACCACCCCCACCCATTGAGATTGATGGAGAACCAGAGTATGAGATAGAAGAAATATTAGGCTCTAAATTGGACTACTATAGGCAATGTCCATTGCAGTACCTGGTCAAGTGGACTGGCTACAAAGGCACAGATGAAGAAATGTCCTGGCTCATAGCTACCAAACTAAGCAATGCCCCTGACCTAGTCACAGATTTCCACAGATTGTACCCAGACAAGGGTGGTCTGCTAGACTCCATCAAACTCTGTTCATAGAAACATCACAAACATTGCTTGCATAGCTCAAGTCCCACATGGTCTTACTTGGATTTCAAAATGGACACATAGAAAATATATTCAAAAAAAAAAGAAGAGAAAAAAAAAGAAAACATGAGGGGGGACAGACAAACTCAAAGTATGCTGGATATATGGATAAAACTAAAAGGATGATCAGATATCATCCCCATTCATGGCCCAGTTGACAAGTGTGGTTATTGTGGTCTTGAGAACCTTGAAGGACTTCTCCAGAACCCTGGAAAGGTCCTGGATGTCTGTCAAGACCAGTTCTCAATGGTCTCCAGGTGGGTCTGAGGGCAGGGGGAGGTTATAGCTGAAGTCTGGGTAGTCAGAGTTTTAGTGTACAACTTAGTACACTAATTCTTGCCAAGTCCCAAGAGTCAGAGCTATCCAGAAACTGTCTCAAGTCAAGTGAGATCAATGAGTATCTTACTCAATATTCAAACTGAGGTGCTACAACATATGTACAAGGCTTTTATACTACAGGGAAAAGTCCAAAGCAATGTATGGGGTGTAGCAACTACCAGAATGCAGTATGGATGATTGTCATGCCCAAGCATTGCTTCAGAGTTTTGAAGTCCACATTGTCAGAGTCCAAAATATTTTCATAGTAAAGGTGTGATGGGGTTTGCACAAGTCCAGACACCCATTTTCTCTAAACACCATGGCTCCCACCCCTTTACTCTGTGCCAACCTCAACCCCAACAACATCATTTGGGATGCCCTCAACACAGAAATGTTGCAAGAATATCCAGATGACTCACCTGCATGAAAATGGCAAAATTTGATGAACAAGAGTGGCACCAGTGTGCTGCTATGCAAGCAGCAATCCAAGAAGAGCACGAGCAAGCTGAGGAGGCCTGGAAAGCAAAGGAGGCTGAGGAGTGTAGAAAGGCCAAGGAATGTAGGAAGGCTGAGGAGGCTGCACAAAGGAAGGCAGCCAAGGAAAAGAAACTCTGTGAGTTGGAAGTGGAGAAAAAATGACTTGAGGAGGAGACACATAGGGCACAGCAAGTGGAGGGTTCAACAGTGCACAACAATGCTTATCATTCTAAAACTCCATACTGACAAGTTTGAAAACCAGTCTCAGCATGTCATATTGGTCAGTGGAAGGCCTGCAGAGCAGGTGAAGGCTTGCTCTGCCTGTATCAAGGCTGGAGAACCATGCATGCCAGGTACTGGGCACAGCAAGTCTTGTGTCTGGTGTCAGAAAATGAAGGGCAAGTGTGACTTGAATCCCAAGGCTCTGGAGTCTGAGAAACCTGCTTCAGCCATGACATCCCCTTGAGGTGGGGAAAAGAGGAAACAGAAAAAGTTGGTGCACTTTGGTGATGCCACTGACAACAAGGACATGGATGACATGCTGGACATCAAGGTGGTTCTGAAGCCTTGCCCACCTCATGTGCAAACTCTGTGTCAAGACCCACTGGTGGAGGTCTTGGACATGCAGCTTGGAAAGATTGTGAATGTGATCCAAAGGAACACTGCAGCCATAGAGTCCATGTCAAAGGAGGTCCAGGACTTGTCCAGAGTTTTGGAGGAATCCCTTGAGATTCTCAAGACTGTGACAACCACCCTTGTCAACTGGGCCATTTTCACATCTGTGATGTGTGCACAAGGTCCAGACCATAGCCTGACTATCTGAAGCATTATTCTAGCCCTATGGGCTTCTGTTGTGAAACTCCATTCCATCCCTGATTTGACTTGTGATCTATTTCTGTTTCTTTTTCTATATTTAGTATATTTCTCTTGTGCTTCTAAGTGACTCACCACACTACTGTACTAGTATGTCTTACTAATCCCAGTACTATCTGGCTATCCAGCAACTACCAACTTACCTTACTAATAGCTCACTAATATTGTTAATCATCCATACTGCATTCTGGTAGTCACTACACCCTGGACATTGCTTTGGACTTTCCTCTGTACTATAAAAGCCTTGTACATATGTCATAGCACCTCAGTTTGAATATCAAATAAGATACTCATTGATCTCACTTGACTCCAGACAGTTTTCTGGATAGCTGACCATTGGGACTCAGCGGGAACTAGTGTACTAAGTTGTATGCTAAACTCTGACTACCCAGACTTTTGCTCTAGCTTCCCTCTGCACTTGGACCCCCTTGGAGACTGTTGAGAACTGGTCTTGACAGTATATTTGAACTCAATCCTTGCATGAGTCCACCAAACCCCTAGACCATGACTATGACTACCTGACTCCATTCATGATCCATGGCTGTTGAAGCTTCAGAACAAGCTGTGATCGATGATATGCACAAATCAAGTGCATGTATCGCATTAGCAAGCCACTGATGCCCTCCACAATTGGTTAGCCAATTTTGAAGTTTCTCTGCCAGGGGTGAACCCCTTGCTACCCTGACCCCTAGAACCAGCTCCTCCAATAGACACTCCTTGTCCATGGCATGACCAATCTCAGACCTCTTTAGAGGCAATGACCCTGGAGATGACAGTCTGGGAGATGATGGTCCTGGAGACAATGACAACAATAACAATGACAATGATGACAATGATGGCAACCCTTTTGTCAACACTGAGCAGTTAGACCCCCAGCTGGTGGTCCTGCAAAATTTGGCAACAGCTGTTGACTGTCTGTCATGCTCAACCCATCACTCCAACAACACTCCATCCTCATGTGCTAAAGTCTGAGAGCTGGACACCTTCAATGGTACTGACCCAAAGAAACTTTGGACATTCTTGGTCCAATGTGAGCTTTGTTTCCAGGATCATCCCAACATGTTTCACCTTGATAGAAACAAGGTTACATTCAGCCAGTCATACCTCAAAGGGATGGCTCTTGAGTGGTTTGAGCCAGACCTCCTAAACTCCAGAGATCCAGCAGACCATCCACTCTGGATGGATAGCTGGCTGGACTTTGTGGCAGATCTCCAAACAACCTTCAGACCCCATGACCTGGTTGCAGATGCCAAACACCAGCTTGACCACCTCCATATGAAAGAGATGCACCATGTAAACCATTACATGGTCGACTTTAACAGACTGGCATTGCAAGTCCAAGGTTACAGAGATGGTGCCCTCTGCCACCTATTCTATACCAGACTCCCAGATCATATCAAAGATGAAATCAGTAGGGTTGGGAAGCCCACTACTCTTTATGGACTGTGTTCCCTAGCCCAAGAAATTGACACATGCTACTGGGAGCACAAGGATGAGATCTCTCATCAAGTGAAGTCCCCTGGCAACAACCCCAGAAACAACCATGGAGGCAAAGCCAACTCAAACAAGGGGTACAAGCAGAAACCTAGTAACACCAACCCCCAGTCCAGTAGAAACCAGCAAATGCCACCTTGAAACACAGGAAATGGTTTGGTTTTGGGCATGATGCTGAGAAAGATCCAGGGGATGGAGGACTTGCCCTCTTCTGCCCTGCCTGCCCCCAGCCAGGTCTTAATTTACCTGCAGACTGGAAAGTTCAGTGTGACAGGTAAGAGACTGTAATCCATTCCAATTGGGTTTCTAACTTCCTTCAGGGATATTGTCATGAGGCAATATGTCATAGATGGCAACTTCACTGCTCAGCATATGAAAATGAACAAGCCAGAGTTAGATGTGGCCTTGTCAGATGGAAAAGGGTATATGGTTTCTGAGGGGCCATATCAGGATCATCTACAACAGTCATTGGATAGCAAGGAGGTGAGAGGCTTCAAGGTCTTGGAGTTTGCTTGCTGACCAGTAATTCAGAGATCCACCTGCAGCAATCACAGGGCCATTAATGCTGCAAACACCAACAAGTCCAACCTCAGGTCCACAGGGATTGGTGCCACAGCTTGTGCTAGACATGGCTGCTTTGTCCCCCACTCTGTGGTGGATTTTCAAAAAGGGGAGAGGTGGGTGAAATGCCTGGATTGATGTTGGTGGCTTGGAACTCATTTTTGGTCAGGTATATGAACACAGACTACTCCATTTGCAATGCTCTTGGCTATGGTTCTGAGAGAATCACTAAAGCACTGGTCATTTATAATGTAGGATGCCAGTGGAGTGTCAACTTCTGGAGTAGAGTGAAAAATAGTCCCTCCCTCCTTCTTCCCCCAGCTCAGGAGATTGTCCCTGCTGTGGGCAAATTCCATTTGGCTGCACACAAGCTCTCTTGCTTTCCAAGGTACAGCCTCAACTTTGTCAAAGGTGCAGGCCACTTGGATGGAGAAATTCTGGAGACATTGTGGGCTCCATTCAATAAGATCTCCCCAACTGCTAGGTCCATGACTCAGGCCCATAGGCAAGAGGAGTATGATGATCATATGAGGGATTCTAACTGGAAAAAGCTGGTGGGACTAGGTGAAGGTTTTTCTCCAAGGAGGGTAAATTTATGTGGACCATTTCAGTCCCCTCTTTGCTGAAGAAATACAAGACTTCCAACAAGTGTCTGGAGGAAATGAATCAGGCCTATGAGCAATTGACTGCTGTTCTGGATCCTGACAAGGTTTCTGGATGGGAATTGGATGCTCTAAGGGCAGAGGCTGATAGGGGGGAGGCCCTAGATATTTATTTGTTGAAAGGGGACAAAGGTAGGTCTTGTGGATGTGCTGATGACTCCTTCTGATAATTATATGTAGCTCCCACCTTTCATGAAGTGCAGTTGCAACTCATGAAAAACCCAATGACTCCATTTGGAAGTGGTGGTTCTGTGGCCTGGCTTGCTGAAGGAATCAGTATTGAGGACTCACAGTGAGGTCCCCCTTGAACTGAAGGTGATTTTCTTGCTGACCAGGCCTGCAGGGACCAGCTGAGATCTGAACTCCAACAACTTCCAAATCCCATGTCCACTAGCCAAGAAGTCAAAATCTCTGTGAAGAGGCAGAGACTTTCTGCCAGGATTGAAAAATTCCACAGTAATGGTCAAGCATTTTTCAAAGGCTTGGAGATCAATGGTACTTTCACTCCCCAGGATGATCCAGAATTTTGTGGGAAAGAAGAAGAAGAGGAAGGGGAGGAGGACAGGGAGTTCTGGGGTGAAGATGATGGGTTTGGGAAGTTCCTGGAGAGGAAGTTGAGGAGCTGGCTTCTGAGCTCATGAGTATATGGATGCCCTCTTCCATTGGGAGCACCAAACTGACAGAGCTGGGCCTTGTTGACCTTCTCAAAGAGGAGAGGGAACTCAGGATTGGACAAGCTAATGATGGTTTAGACCAGCTGAGAACAGACCTTGGAACCAAAGCCATGTTATACTGACAGAACTTCCAGACTGCAAATTCTACCAGGGAAGGTACCAGGACCAAGAAGGAGATCCAAAAAGTGGTGGCCAGGATAAACAAGCATGTTAGAGGTTATCAGAGGGCCAGACAGGCCATTCTCAGGCTGGACCCCAATGTTGACATGGCAGAAAAGTATCAAGAAATCCTGCCTGATGATCTTGCAGTGAGTAAGGAGGTGACAGAGGAGAACTGGTTTGGCCAGGGGACCAGTAAACTTGCTTGGTTTTGGATGATGGAGGGTGAACAGAGTCAGCTGAGTCTCCAGGGTGGGGGCTTGATGGAAGAATGTAAGTGTATGCTCTTGCCATATGTCTTGCTAACAGTGGTATGTAGTTTACAGGATCAATTGGCTCAAAGCAAGGGCAAGAAGGGGCAGATGGAAAGAAGAAGTGTCACTAGTGAGGCATGAGATGCTTTGGACTTGCCTGTGGTTTGAGTACCACAAGGACATGGGGAGAAAAGGGCTCTGGAGTCAACTAAGCCAGGGAAAGAGGCTTATGCTAAAAAGCAGATGGGGTTGTGGAATGACTTTGCAAAGAAGGCAAGGTTGATGTTCCAAGGTAAACATGTGGATTGTATTTAGAATGGGAGTGGAAACACACAGTGTGGTGTGTTAGTGATGCCCTTGGCTTGGTGACTTGGTATTGGAATCTAAGTGAATGCCAAACATGTGCAAATAAAACAAGTAATGCCTAAAAGAGGAAGGGCTGATATTTTTTCAACCACCTGCCTAAATCAGTAAGGGCCAAAAAATTTCACCTTCTATCTTCCACCTGCAACAACAAATTCTCTGCTGCTACATACCTCCCCCCATTGAATCATCCAATGTCTGACTGGAAGCAAGCCTACTCTGAAATCCTGTCCTCCTATGTAGGAATGTACAAAGATGCTAGGGGGAACTTGGAGCTCAGGAATGAGATCCTGGCTGAGGTGAGGGGGAAGATTCTGGAGCATGAATCATTGCATTTTGTGGAACTCCCCCAAAATCTGAGAGTGGTGAGACCCTTGTTCATCATGCTGGATAGGTCTGAGGTTTGTCTAGGCCATCTGAATGGAGTGGTTGTCACAACCAGATCCAGAAGACCAGCAAGATGAGATAGCCATCATCTGGCACATCCTGACTCTTGCTTTCACTGGAAAGAACAAGGAAGATGCTGGTGAGGGTGAGAATGCCAGGGAGGAGAAGGCCAGACCCACCAAGGCTGGGGACTACAAAAAGGCCTTTACAGCCTTCACTGCAGCACAATGGGTTTTCAAGGAGGAAATGGACAGCTATGATAGGGAAAGGAGGGACACCAAGGACCCCAAGACCATAGGGCAGAGGACCAGGATTGTCCAACAGTGGTGGGAGTCCCTTTCTGATGACAGGAAAGCAGAAGCTGGGAGGGCAGCAGAAAGGTGGAACAAGTTAGGTGCACCCAAAGAGACCCATGATCCATAGGTACACCTCCAACTTTCAGACCTTGTACTGAGCTGGCAAATAAACAGATACTGCAGAAAAAATCTCCCTGCTATGGCCAAAGATTTTATTGAAACTGTTCAGAGAACCATGGGGTCCCATGTGGTGATGTTTGTAGGGCATGAGTCAGGGGAGGACCAGATCAAGCTGGCAGTGTGAGTTTCACTTACCTTGTTGGTTCCAATGCTGAAGAAGACCACCAGGTTTGAGACAGCACCAGGGGGTGGGAAGAAGGTATTCACTGAGTCATCCCAGTCAAGCAAGGACTGGGTTTTGACTGCAGAGAACATATTGACTGACTATCTGTTGACTGAGCCTGGTGAGTGGAGTGTATTGTCTATCAAGATGTTTATGCCAATTGATCACTGCTTAGTGGAGGAAGATTCAGCTGAGAAACAGGAGGTGGAGATATCCTTGGATGAGGATGGAAATCCAGAAGTGCCCAGTTGGGGTGGGCAGAAGTTGAAGGTGCAACAGAACTTGGCAAGAGCAGTCTTCCAAGCTGCTTATGGTGTGTGTTGCTTGGCATGTGCATAGCTGGATTTCTGAAGTAAGTTTGGGACATAGCCAAGTTCACCAAGAAGCCCAAGGCCAAGGTTCCCTGGGGCTTGCTGATCAAGTCCCCAATGAAGTATCTGGACCCTGAGTCTATCCCAGAGGGTTTTACAATGAAGGATCCTTCCAAATGGACAAAGGCTGATCTTGGGTTGCTTTGGGATCATTGGAAATCCGTTGGGTAGGGTGGTGGTGAGACATGTTATGTCCATGCCTCTGTTCTGGTCTATCCTGCACTACTACTGTCCTCTCCCCATACCAATGGCCCCTTTCCACTCTGCTCTGCACCTGTCCACTCACTCTAGCACCCATATGACATGCTCCTGCCCTGTTCTCTGTCAGACCCCATTGGCCTCTGTTGGGACCACTGTGTCAAGTTTGGGCCTACTCCAATGGTCCCTGATGCTGACAGAGACCATGGAGAGTGTACAAAGGTAGACTGACATGGGCTGATGCTTGGCCAACAAAGGCCAACAGAGAGTGACACTGGCTGAAGGGTGGCCAACAGTTGTGATAGAGGTTTGGGAGAGGGCATTGGGTTCAGCTCATGTGCTGCCCCCTTGTACAAGCCTGGCCCTCAGATTTCAGAGGAAGAGGGAAGTTGGGGGGATTCCAACAGAGACAAAGAAGGCCAGTCAAGGACTGCAGAGGGAGGAGGACTAAGTTGATATTCATACTGAAGGGTCACCACTGAGTGTGGCAGGCTCATATACAGTAGGTGTGCCATCAAGGTGGTACAGTATCAGAGCATCAGAACTAACATATGGGGTACAGTAAATTTTCCAGGGGTAAAAAGTGTCAAAAAACTTCAGTCAGGGAATGGTACATACAACAGAGGAGATGGATGGGACAAAGAACAAATGTCTAAAAGGAATAGTGCAGATGGAATGCCTTCAGAGCACTCACTGATAGCCAATCAGATGATAGGCTGAAAGCCTAAACAGGTAGCAACCCTACACTGAGCCATGTGGTGCAGTAGCTGTGCCATGCCTCAACTGGACCATTGACCCAAAAGGAAGGTGACCCCCAGATGACAGGAGGATGTCCTCTGACTGAGGGGCATGGTCCTGACAGAGACTGACAGGGTCTCACAGCAGGTTGGGCAGGAGCACATTGTACAGGTGCTAGAGCAAGCAGACAGGTGCAGAGCAGGGCAGGGAAGAGTCATTGGTGCAGAGTGAGGTCAAGAGTAGCACTGTCCAGGGGCATAGGTGTGACACACTGTGTAACTAGTATCTCTCGGTCAGGCAATGCCCCCCTGGACTTAGGGGTCACCTTCCTTTTGGGTCAATGGTCCAGTCTAGGCATGGTGTAGTTGCCACACTACATGGTACACCACAGGGTCATTTCCTGTTTAGGCTTTCAGCCTATTGTTTGTTTGGTTGTTGGTGAGCACTCTGAAGACACTCCATTCCATACTATTCCATTTAGTACTTTTTGTTTATCCCATACCTCACCTCTGTTGTCTATGCTCATACTCTGACTGAGATCTTCTAGCACTTCTATCCCTTGAAAATTTACTGTACCCCATATGTTAGTTCCAACATTCTGATACTGTACTGCCTTGATAGCACACCTACTGTATATAAGCCCACCATGTTCAGTGGTGTCTCTTCAGTATGAATATCAACTTATGTAGTTCTCCTCCTCTATGGTCTTTTGTCAAGTTTGGGCCCACTCCAACAATCCCTGACACTCACAGAGGCTGTGGGAGGTGTACAAAGGCAGGCTGATGTGGGCTGTCACTTGGCCAACATGGGCTGACAGGGAGCAATGGGGGCCAAAGGGTGGCTGACATGCACAACAGAGGTTTGGGAGAGGGCATCAGGTTCAGCTCATACACTGCCCCCCTTGTACAGTGAGCAACAAAAATGTTGCAATGTTTGCAACATTTTGATTGAAGGCTGTATAACACCTGACAGAGTGTGGCTGTGCAAATCTTCTGGTGGGCACTTTTATAGCCCTTGGTCTGGGCTTTCTATCAAGCCATGTTAGGAGTCCTGAGGTGCACTGGTTCCCATTCCATGAGCCAATTACTGCAGCATGTGCATTGCAACATTTTTGTTGCTGACATCCTGAGGCATGACATTCATATGATAGGCATTGTTTTAATGGTGGTATTGCTTATATAATGCATCACATGACTAGATAAATGGTTCAGCCACCCACAAACAATGCCAAACATTGAACTTTCAACCAACCACCATGCCCAAGGCTGTTCCCTCTGCTGCAACCAATACCATCCTCTCCCTGCTGCATCAGGGCCAATCTCTTAGAGATATCTCTAATACTACTGGTGTCCATTATAGCACCATTAGTAGAATATGCTCCCAGCATTGTCCCACCATTGAAAAACCCCCTCCTGGTTGTCCTTCTATCATCACCCCCACTGATGTCTGACATGCCATGCATCTAATTGGTTCTGGGAAGGCTGAAAATGCTGTGGAGGTGGCCAAATCACTTCAGGAGATGAAGAGCAAACCCCTCTCCTCCCAAACAGTGCATTGTCACCTGTGCAAAGCTGGTATGAAGGCTGTGGTGAAGCAGAAATGACCCCTACTGTCCAAGTGACATAGGCAGAACAGGCTAGACTTTGCTCTGAGCCACCAATATTGGACAGTGGAGGACTGGAAGAGGGTTATCCAGTCAGATGAGACCACAATCAATAGGATAGGGTCAGATGGGAGGAAATGGGTGTGGAAAAAGCCAGGAGAGGGCCTCAGTGATAGGCTGGTAGAGGGGACAGTCAAGTTTGGTGGAGGTTCCTTGATGATGTGGAGGTGCATGACCTGGGAGGGTGTTGGCTTGGCTTGCAAGATTGATGGTAAGATGGATGCTGACCTTTACACACAGATTCTGGAAGATGAACTCCAAGGGACTCTGCAATACTATGGCAAATCGCCTGAGGATGTCATCTTCCAGCAGGATAATGACCCCAAGCATACCAGTAGGAGGGCCAAGAAGTGGTTTGAAGACCATGAATTTGAGGTCATGGGTTGGCCTGCACAATCTCCTGACCTCAACCCCATAGAACATCTATGGGTAGTACTGAAAAGGAAGGTGGCATCTTACCCAACTCCCCCCAAAGGAATTCATGAGCTATGGGAGAGGGTTCAGAAGGAGTGGGAGGATATAAGTGTCTCTACATGTCAGGATCTCATTGAAAGCATGCCTAGAAGGGTGGAGGAGGTGGTAAAAGCCAAGGGAGGATACACTACTTACTAATAATTGTCACTCTTACTATACCATAATGTCAGCAACAAAAACATTGCAATGCACATGCTGCAGTAATTGGCTCATAGAATGGGAGCCAGTGCACCTCAGGACTCCTTACATGGCTTGATAGAAAGCCCAGACCAAGGGCTATAAAAGTGCCCACTAGAAGATTTGCACAGCCACACTCTGTTAGGTGTTATACAGCCTTCAATCAAAATGTTGCAAACATTGCAATGTTTTTGTTGCTCACTGTACAAGCCCAGCCCTCAGATTTCAGATAGGGAGAGAAGATGGGGGGATCCTGACAGTAGACAGAGGGGCTGGTCAAGGACCACAGAGAAGGGGGAACTAAGTTGATATTCATATGAGAAGACACTGCTGAACATGGTGGGCTTATATACAGTCAATGTGCCATTGAGGCAGTACAGTATCAGAATGTTGGAACTAACATATGGGGTACAGTAAATTTTCAAGGGGTAAAGAGTGTCAGAAAACTTCAGGCAGGGAATGGTACATATGACAGAGGTGAACCACAGGACCAAGAAGAAATATCTAAAAAGGAATAGTACAGATGGAAAGCCTTCAGAGTGCTCACCAACAGCCAATCAGAAGGTAGGCTGAAAGCCTAAATGAGTAGTGACCCTGCACTGAACCATGCAGTGTGGTAGCTGTGCTGTGCCTAGACCAGCCTGTTGACCCAAAAGGAAGGTAACCCGTAGGTGAGGGGAGGAAGTCACCTGATTGAGATGCACCAGTCACATGGTGGCCCTGACAGAGGCTGACAGGGTCCAACAGGGGACTGGATGGGAGCACACCATACAGGTGCTAGAGCGAGTGGATAGGTGCAGAGCAGAGCAGGGAAGGGCCATCAGTGCAGAGAGGGGCCAAGGATAGCACTGTCCAGAAGCACAGGCATGACATCTTTGACCAGCCTGTCATCTTCTGTCAGACTTTCCCTGACTCCTCTCCATCTCTGAAATCCAAGGGCCAGGCTCATACAAGGGGACAGCACATGAGCTGAACCTCATACCCTCTCCTGAACCTCTGTCATGACCTTCAGCCAGTGTGACTCTCTGTTGGCCCTCATCAGCCGGTTGTCAGTCAATGGCAACCTAGCTTCATACATGTCCTCTGGCCTCTGTGAGCATTGGAGATCATTGGAGTAGGCATGGACTTAACAGTATATTCATACTCACACTTGTATAAGTCCTCCTCCATTTTCCTATATTAAAACTACATCATGCAGACCCAGGCACACACCCAGTGACCCTATTAAGTTTGGGCCTACTCCAACAATCTCCAACGCTCACAGAGGCTGGGGGACATGTACAGTATGAAGCCAGGGTGACATTCATGACTGATGACTGGCTGACAAGGGCTGACAGAGAGCAATGAGGGCCAAAGGGTGGCCAATGTGCATGACAGAGGTTCAAGAGAGGGTGTTGGGTTCAGCTTGTGTGCTGCCCCCTTGTACAAGCCCAGCCCTCAGATTTCAGAGAGAGAGAATGAGTAGTCAGGGAGAGTCCAACAGAAGACAGAGGCCAGTCAAAGACCACAGAGGAGGTGAACTAAGATGATATTTGTACTAAGCAGACACTGCTGAATGTGGCAGGCTTATATACAGTAGGTGCACCATTGAGGCAGTACAGTATTGGGACATCAGAACAAACATATGGAGTTCAGTAAATTTTCAAGGGGTAGAAAGGTCAGGAAATCTCAGTTGGAGTGTGTGTACAAACAGCAGAGGTGAGGGATGGGATAAAGAAAAAGTACCTAAAGGGAATAGCATGGAACAGAGTACCTTTGGAGCACTCACTGATAGCCAATCAGAAGATAGGCCAAAAGCCTAAAAAGGAATTGACCCTGCACCAAACCATGTGGTGCAACAGCTGCACAGTGCCTAGACCAGGCCATCATCCCAAAAGGAATGTGACCCCTAAGCCAAGGGAAAATGTCACCTGACCAAGAGACACTAGTCACATGGTAGTCCTGACAGAGGCTGACAGGGTCTGACAGAGAGTGGGGCAGGAACATGTCATATGGGAGCTTGTCATATCCATGTATTTTAGGTCATGCTACTAGTAAGTACTCTACCAGTAGATAGCTATTTTCTTCTAGTAGTGCATGTGAACCTGAGACCAGTGTCCAGTCTCAGATCTTCTGGTCTGAACCTTATTCTTTGTTTAGTCTAGTGTTACCTCATCCTTTAGTACCTTAGTTATTACTGCACATTTGTCAGACCTGTGTCTACCACTGGTAGACCAGTCTCCAGACATTCTCTTAGTCACTCACTTACTAACACTTGCACATAGCCTCTTAGTTGTTACTAAGACTACCAGAACTCCAGTAGTTCTTCCTCCAGACTAGTAGTATAAATACCTAGCTAGATCTGTACTGTAGCAGCAGTCAGATAATCAACCAAGAACCTGGAGTAATCAGTATCTGACCACTACCTGGACCTGTCCAAGGGCACAGCACACAAGCTGAGGCTGGTTGGGTAGTGGGCCCCAGTCAAGCCTGGGCTTTGACCCCATGGGCCACATGGCTCCCAACCCTGGCTCATATGAGCTCCAGCATGGTAGCCCAACTCTGGACATGCTGGAGCTACAAAGCCCAGCTCAACTCAACTTCAGAAGAAATGTTCTTAACAGAGCTAGAGTGAGCAGGCAGGTGCAGAGTGGAGCAGAGAGGGGCTGTTGGTATGGAGAGAGGTTGGGAGTAGCACAGGGCAGTTAATATGCAAGTCTCCTAAATTCTTTGGTCATTTTCCCATGGTCCCAAAACTTTGGCTGCCCTACAGCACCTTCAATACTCATTGGGTAGAGTTGAAACCTTGTACAGGGGTAGATATCTGTGACAGGCTCCCTCCCCACAAGTTTCGAGATGTGTTATTAATGTGGATGATGTGTGGTACCCACCTGAAGAAAAAGAAGAAAAAGTGGACCCACATCTTATCTGTCATCTAAACCACCCATATGCCTTTATGGATAAATTGTACTATGCTCCCCCCATGCTTCCAAACTATCAGAATTCACACCAGAGAGAAGGATACAAGTCTGTAGGGGGAGAGGGAGAACTGATCATAACTCAAGAAGAGATGCCTGTGTCTGACTTTGGGATATTCTCTTTGTGTTCTATGACTCAAGCCCACCTTGAGGGGCATTGGTTGTTTGGTTTGACTCCCTGTCCCTCCCCCCCCATTTTATATGCCACATTCCACCTTCTGTTCTTTTCCACTGGATCTCTTGCAATTGGGATTCTTCTTTCAACTTGCTGAGGGCCTTCTATTGGTCCATCTCATGTCACTGCTGCATTTAATTATTCAGGAGATATAGCCAATTTCACACACAAAGCTATTGGGGGACCATCTAGCTGATATCTTGGGATTAGGTGTGCACATTCCCCCAGTTTTTTGTTCTTCAAATTCTCCACATGTCCCCTCACTGTGTCCTCACATCTTATAGCATTTTCCCCAGTCTTTCACTCACCCTAGCCCCTCATCATGACCACCTCAGCTGAAATGAATGAAGTTGACCATTTTATTGTGCTGAAACACCAGCTGGGAATTCCCAATCCCAACAGACCATTTAGGTACATACATCTATGAAAATATATAGACCTAATAGGTCTCAATTTGGGGTGACTGAAGTGATAATACCTTATGAGTGAGGATGAAAGGCAGGGGAAGATGAAACAGGAGAGAGAAAAAGTGAGCCCATGGCTCAGTGGGAGTGGGAGTTGATGAGGATTGTGGCTGCATGGTGAGGTGAGGAGGGGATCTGATGAAAGGGTGGGACTATGTGAGGAAGTCACAAGGGGAATGTAATTGAATGATGGTTTTGTGAAGACCAGTTCTGCTCAGTCAGTTACAGGTCAGAGGTTAGTCAAATATACTATGAATTTCTACATGTTAGGGCATGAGACTGTTTGTTAGTATGTGAGGGTGAGGGGAATGGGGGAATACAATTAAACCAATCAACACAGTGGGGAATTTTATAGTCCTTGCAGGGCTCTCTTCTGGTGGTCTTTCCATGTAGTAGATCTGATGGTACTATGGGTTGATTCCTAAGGCTTATGAATTGCAGTGACTATGTTGCTGACATCATAATAGGTGCAATAATGTATTGGCACCCTGGGCACTCTGTAGTCTATCCTTCCAATGACACCTAGTATAAAGAAGGTTTTTTCTCCACTCCAATCTCTATGCAATCCTGACCTCTGAGGCTGCTATGGGACATCCCACTTGCTTTCAGAGATGCAGATGGGATTTCCCACAGTAGCCTCTGAGACTATTATGGGACATCCCACTTGCTATATGAGGTGTGGATGGGATGTCCCATCATAGCTTATGAGACTGTCATGGGACATCCCACTTGCCCTAAGAGGTGTGGATGGGATGTCCCATCATTGCCTATGAGGTGGGTATGGGACATCCCACTTGCCCTAAGAGGTGTAGATGGGATGTCCCACATTAGCCCCTGAAGCTGCTATGGGACATCTCACTTGCCCTTAGACATGTAGATAGGACATCCCATCATAGCCTATGATGGTGGTGGGGGTCATCTCCCAGCAGCTTCAGACTGAGGGTATGTGGTGACAGTGAGTATTCCCTGTGGAAGATGGGATCATCACACACAATGTTATCCATGCTATATTTGCACCAGACTGGAGGCTGATGATTCAATGTGGGGTGAACTGGACATCATTTGTGGTAGTGAAATGAAACCCAGTGTCCAACCAGGTAGGGACTTTCTGTGAGAGAGAAATCAGTCATTCTGGTGCAGTGAGTGGTTTGTATGTCATTTGGTGATCCACTGTGGCACAGTACCATAAATGGTTGTGTTCAAATCTATGTCCAGCCTCTCTCTTGCTTTGTCTATCAATATGTGAAGGAGAAGCTGGCTCTCATGCCACAAAAGACTTGATTTCCCACAAAACAACCATTTTGACATGACAAATTAGATGTATGTTGCTTCCTGGTGATGATATGGAGGTTTCCCCCAGAATGGCCTGGAAATTTTCTCTGCTAGTTTGATCTTTGTACTAAGGTGTTATTGGCTCATAATGATAGCTATGTATGTATGCTCTCCTCAGGAACAAGAATTGTTCTGCTAATATAGCTACATTTTCGGGTCAGGGACCCCAGACACCTAAGGCAACAATGGGAGATCCCATATCATTTCATTTAAAAGCAGATCCAAGGGCAGGGAAGATGGGAAATCCCAGGCCTGTAGTCATGCTTTCCCATGGGACATGAGCAGATGTCCATGGGATGACCATGGTCTGGGAGGCAATTAGCTGGAATGGTTTGGAGAAACTATTCAGCCTAATTGCCTACAGAAAAGTGTTACCTGAAGTGGTCCCTTCTCACATCTTTCCTCTGCTCCACCACATCCAGCCAAAAACAAGGTTCAAGCCAGCAGCCTACCAATGCCCCCACCCAAGACTGATCACAAGTGATTGACAAGGACCTAGAGGTCCATACAAGTGACTTGGAGGGATCAGAGTACACAAAAGAGGCAGAGAAAAATAAAGCAGGAGGCAATGAAGAAGGAATGGAGAGCAGAGGCACACCAGCAGAAGGCTGAGGAGGCACAGTGCAAGGCTGCTGAAGAGAAAGTGGAGTGTGAGTGGAAGGAGTGTGAGGAGTGCAAGAAGCAGGAGCAAGAGGAGCAAGAGGAATGGGAGAGGCATGAGGCATGGGAGAGGCATGAGGCATTGGAGGCAGCATCTCAAGCAGCTGTAGCAGAGGCAGTGGCCACTTGACAGAGTGCCATGAAGGAGTGGGGTTGGGTGGGGGAGCTACAAGCCCAAAGCAGGGGGTCATCAATGACCAGGTGAGTGACATCCACCCCTTCATCTACCATACAACACCACTAACAATGCTCTTCAGTTTACAGCTGACCCTGATGAACAGCCCAATGACTGGGGCATGCATTGGGATAATGATGGTCCCTACAATCCCAATGGTACTAACAAGGGGTGTGTGCAAAGGGTGCAAGCAATGAGGGTGAGTCAGGAGAGTGTCAGGTGGTGGCAGGTGGGTGGTCATGTGGCCTATGCAGGAAGCAAAAAAAAAAGAAGTGCAGCTAGGCAACTGTGGAGGAGGTAGAGGCAGTGGCTGGTTCATTGTGAACATGGGCTGGTACAGGAGGTTTGCAAGGAGGTGAGAGGAAAAAGGGTTGGGACAATGATGATGATGACAGCAATGATGATGTGGTCAAAGAAGTGCCAGCACTGTTGTCAAGTCATTTCCAGGTGGCAAGGTCATGCCTGGTTGGAGTGGAGGTGGACAGGGGGGTACCCAAGCAGGAGTATGGGGGAGAGTTATGTATCCCTCTGCTGGAGAGGCAAGCAATGGCACCAGAGAGGCAGGCAATGGCAATGGAGAGGATTGCAGGGGCCATGGAGGCACAGGCCCTCACTGTGCAGGTTTACATGCAGAGCCTGACCTCACCCCTGCCTTGCCCCCCAGGATGAAGGTGAGTCTGGAATGGGGGAGAGCAGGTCAGGTGTGGGGGTAGTAAGTCAGATGTCAAGCAGGATGAGCCAGCAGTGAGCAGGGGGGCTGAGCAAAGCAGGGAGAAAGGTGATGAGGACACAGAGGGAGATGCAGAGGATGAGGAGGGAATGTGGGAGTAGTGCCTTTTTTTTTGCTTTTCTTTTCTTTTTTTTTGCAATTCATGTACAGTAATTAAAAACCTAGACATTTCATTTTGAGAAAATGGAACATAAGTAATGAAAGTGACTAAGAAATAAAACAGAGAGAAGGTTGGAAATGTGGTGGAGGGAGTCAGGGCTGCAGGCAATCATGTCAGGGGTGTATACAGACCAGCCTTGTGGGGGTATCATTCATGGAAGGCAGAAACAAGTTCAGGGGCATGTTCTAACTGAGTGGCTAAGAGCCATGAAATTTCTTCATTGGTGCCTTCAAAACCAGCACAGTGGACCTTGTAGCTTAGCCAGCAGTGACAATGGTGGTCTACTTTGGAGTTGAGGATTTCTGATATCTCATACTCAAGTTCACCATCAACATCAACTGGCAGGAGTGGCAGCTGGTGCTCATTGTTAAGTTTGGGCCTACTCTGACAGTCTCCAATGCTCACAGAGGCCATGAGATGTGTACAAAGGTAGGCTGACATTGGCTGATGATTGGCTGATGAGGACCAACAGAGAGCAATGCTGGCTGAAGTGTAGTAACACCAAGCTACTTTATTGATAAGTACCTGTCAGATAATTACTCTACAGGTAGTCAGTAAGTGTAAGGCTAAATATGGAAGGGGTGACTTACTCCTCAGTAATACCAAGCTACTGAGGAGACTAAGAGAAAATTTACTTCACTGTAGTCCACTTTTCTGCTTATGTAAGCAAGTAATCTTCGCACCTAAGGAATGACTTCTCAGGGGGCAGTTTATATTCCAACACTCCCCCATAAACTGCAAGAACTAAAAGATAAAAATGCAAATATGAACTGTACCTGTGTGTGAAGCAAGCAGATGTTGTCTAGTCCAGGTTCTCGTACTGTTGACACATTGTGTTGTGGCATGATTACCTGATATCACTGCAGGCAAAGGCCTGACAACCTTGCCACTAATCTGAGCTTCAAACTCACTGCCAATGAAAAATTTGTAAGAGCACTTCATGAGTATATTGTAGTGATGGGAACTTGTCATTAGCCTAGAGCCTTCCGACCATCTAACTATGGGGAATGTCTCAAGTTCAAAATAGACCGGATGGGCTTTGACAGAAGACATGAATTTGAAGATTGAACCACAATACCAGTGGCTTAACCCAGACTGTTTGTTTGAAATTGTGGGGCTGTCTTGTAGGACTCCATATCAGACATAGAACTTGATATACTATCCACAAAAAATGACCTTCTCAAAATCCTTTGTACTTTAATTTAGCCACTTGACATGTGTGACCCAATACCTACACTGCATTTGAACTAACTGTGACATTGGATGGGTGTTGTTCCAAGGACTCGTCATGACATATGTTATGAGATCTTTGTTGCATACCCTCAGCTTCATACATGATGTCCAGGCAATGCCTCAAGCCATGCATCTCATGTGGATAATGACAAACCATCTTCTGCCATACTAAGGCTGATGATAGGCAGAGAAATCGAAGTGTGAGCAACATTGCTGGGCCTTTGTAAATGTGCTCATTCTTTCTCATCATGCATGTGTCATGACCATCTATCCTACACATTGTTTTCACAGTGCAAGACTGAGGGCTGATCTGGTATCACTGCAGCTCATTTGCTGGTTGCTGCCTACATGTGCATGTGAATTATTGGATGATTCTTGCTACCATGCCACTACCCATGCACAATGTATATCAATGTACAATTCTGTCAAATGTAAATTATTTTGGGAATTGGCGCCTCCTCATCCTGCAATGTTTTCCACAAATATTTGATCATGCTCAGAGTGGTTTGACAGATTATTGTGGTGAAAGACAGGCATAAATCCCTGGGGTAAAATTGCAAGAGGTGTGCAATGGGTACTTCCATATCAGAGATCAAAAGCAGCCACTAACCATATAAAGGCTGTCAGTTATTAAATCCTAATGGCAAAGCAATGACACACCTCATAGATGTTCTGTGCATAGTAGGCTATAAATAACAAGCTACCAATAATCCCAAGTGCAATGAGCACCCAAACCCTCATCTCCAGCAGTGAGTGAATGATGCCTTTCAGGGCAAGATTCCATGTCCAAAGATTGAACTTAATGACCCTCAAAGACGTCGAAAGCACTATTCAAAGACCATTACTGTGTTTTGTAGAACATGAGAGCTCCCACCATTATTCTTGCTTTTCCATACCTTGATGTAGGTGTTTTCTGCGGTTTCATCAGTTGCAGTAGCGATTACAGTACAACTGGGATAGTCAAAAGTCTAGTGCATGCTAGTCAGCAACCCAAAAACACAAATAGATCATGCAACACATGGTGACAGCTTGAACAATGCACCCTGGATTGAAGGTCAAAAATAGCTTCCACAGATGAGAGATGTTAATATACCTTCATGCTCTAACAACTGAAGGGGCTCCCCTGTGTTCCTTGTGGTGATCTTCCCCTCTTATCTTCGCTTTCTCTCTTCTACATGGTCTCTTACTTACTACCATTTGATTCCCCTTCTTATTTGCTACTTACTACTTCTGTTCCCAGCCTTCTAGGCCAATTCCTAGTGTTGTGGCACATCAGCCACTCTTTGTTTACTGTTGTTTACTTTGAAGTGCACTTAGTGTAGCTGAGTCCAGTGTTGACACCCTTGGTTGCTCACACTGGACTCTAGGTACTGTGTACCCTCTCATACCTCTATTTAATCTATGGTTGCTCACACTGGACTCTAGTCTGGTTATTCCCCTAGCTCACTAGAGCTTTAGGAGTCAATTAGGATCCCCCTAGGGACCCCTTTACTTCTTTGCTGCTCACAGCTAACACTCCAGACCCTGCCTCAGCAGCTGCCAAGGCTGCCATTGCGCACAGCTCTGTGCTCAATGACCACCCTGAAGGAGCTGGAAATTTGTGAGCAGCAAAGAAGTAAAGGGGTCCCTAGGGGGATCCTAATCGACTCCTAAAGCTCTAGTGAGCTAGGGGAATAACCAGACTAGAGTCCAGTGTGAGCAACCATAGATTAAGTAGAGATATGAGGGTACACAGTACCTAGAGTCCAGTGTGAGCAACCAAGGGTGTCAACACTGGACTCAGCTACACTAAGTGCGCTTCAAAGTAAACAACAGTAAACAAAGAGTGGCTGATGCGCCACAACACTAGGAATTGGCCTAGAAGGCTGGGAAAAGAAGTAGTAAGTAGCAAATGAGAAGGGGAATCAAATGGTAGTAAGTAAGAGACCATGTAAAAGAGAGAAAGCGAAGATAAGAGGTGAAGATCACCACAAGGAACAAAATTGCCCCTCCAAACTCGATGCTGGTGATAACTGGACTGCAGACACTGGGGCCACTTCTCATATGACCCCACATCGACACTGGCTGTGAAATTATCCCCCGAAACGCGTCCCAATCCGCCTAGCTGACAATACCATCGTCTACTCAGCTGGGATCAGTTCTGTGGTGTTTCATCCAGTGATAGACGGCAAGGGAGCGAGGGCAGTCGAGTTTAGATGCGTCCTGCATGAGCCAGACCTCAAATCCAATCTCCTCTCACTCCAGTATTTAACTCGCCACTCTGGCTTTGTAGTAAACATTGATTCTGTGTGCATGGCCTTCTCTCACCCTCCTGGGGCTCCCCTATTCGTTGCCAGCATCTCAGACAGCAACACTGCGCTCCTGGATGGCAATACCATTCCTTTCAGTCACTCAGCCTCGCCTGCAACTACCCTGCCTCTCGATTTGAGCCTGTGGCATCGTTGATTGGCACATCACCATGTGGAGGGAGTTCAGGCCCTCATACAGCACAACCTGGTGACTGGACTGAAGCTAGATGTCAAGACTCGCCCTGATCCCATCTGTGAACCACGTTTGGCTGGAAGGATGCATGCCAATCCCTGTCCTAGTTCTGAATGGCATGCCTCTCGTCCTCTAGAGCTTGTGCACACTGATCTGCACTATGTGCCCTACAGGACCTTCTCTGGCTTTTGCTACTGGGTCACTTTCATCGATGATTACTCCAGATATCGATTTGTGATTCCCTTGCGAGCCAAATTTGATGTCTTCGATGCCTTCAAGCAATTCAAAGCCTTTGCAGAGAATCAGATAGAGCGATGCATCAAAACTCTTCGAGATGAAAATGGAGGGGAGTATATGAGCAATGCGGTGCTCGATTTCACTATGCAGGCTGGCATAGAGCGCCAACACACTGTTAGAGCTCGTCCTCAACAAAATGGAGTTGCAGAACACACAAATAGGCTCCTGGGAGAGTGGATCACTGCCATGTTGGATGAGTCTGGCCTGGCAAAGTCATTCTGGGGTGAGGCCCTCGCTGCTCTTGTCCATGTGTCGAACAGATGCCGTACTGATGCTGTGGACGGTGCTATGCCTTATGAGCTATGGCATGGGCAGAATGTTCCTTGTGGTGATCTTGTGAGCAGCAAAGAAGTAAAGGGTTCCCTAGGGGGATCCTAATCGACTCCTAAAGCTCTAGTGAGCTAGGGCGATAACCAGACTAGAGTCCAGTGTGAGCAACCAAAGGTCTCAACACTGGACTCAGCTACACTAAGTGCGCTTCAAAGTCAACAACAGTAAACAAAGAGTGGCTGATGCGCCACAACACTAGGAATTGGCCTAGAAGGCTGGGAAAAGAAGTAGTAAGTAGCAAATAAGAAGGGGAATCAAATGGTAGTAAGTAAGAGTCCATGTGAAAGAGAGGAAGTGCAGATAAGAGGTGAAGATCACCACAAGCAACATGGCCTTGTTCTTAAGGTACATTGCAGCAAAATCCTGTGCAGGCCATTGGTCCTGATAGTCATTGAGGACTGGGAATCGAGCTCAAGGCTGTGGAATAATTTCACTTGTCACCCTTTTAGTTGTCACAGAATTGGCTGTGTCAATCTTACCACATTAAGGAACATTACCACTGCCACAGGTACTTGGTTTGGAAACATTAACTGCAAATTGAGGTATTCTTCACATACCTCGTGCAGCCCCTCCTTTTCTCTGTAAGCATGGCAACCGTAAATGCGAAATGATCATGGCTTACCTGCACGCACTTGTACATCTTCTCGTTCCAATTTAGCACCTGACGCAATGTGTACCTTCCGTGATTTGCTTTTGACAAGGCACCATGTGGCCAAGGAATTAATGTTCCTTGTGGTGATCTTCCCCTCTTATCTTCGCTTTCTCTCTTCTACATGGTCTCTTACTTACTACCATTTGATTCCCCTTCTTATTTGCTACTTACTACTTCTTTTCCCAGCCTTCTAGGCCAATTCCTAGTGTTGTGGCGCATCAGCCACTCTTTGTTTACTGTTGTTTACTTTGAAGCGCACTTAGTGTAGCTGAGTCCAGTGTTGACACCCTTGGTTGCTCACACTGGACTCTAGGTACTGTGTACCCTCATATCCCTACTTAATCTAAGGTTGCTCACACTGGACTCTAGTCTGGTTATCCCCTTAGCTCACTAGAGCTTTAGGAGTCGATTAGGATCCCCCTAGGGACCCCTTTACCTCTTTGCTGCTCACAATTAAACCGTTAGGTGATGGCTTCGCCTCTTGTTCCTGCAATTCGCAAGCGGTATCAGAGTTGAATATTTGGTGAAGGGTGACATTGGATGCACTGGGGCTTGGACTGCCATCTCTGTCAAAGATCCTTCTGAGTGTCATGGGAGGATGGTATGGCTGATAGTCCATTGACGTGCAGGAAATGGTGAGCAGGTCTTCCTTCATTGGGCCCCTTTAATGTCAACAGTAACAGATCTTTTCCTGATTGCTTTGTGCAGCCATGAAGACATGAAGACACAGCCTTGAAACCTCAGGGCTGTGGAGTTTGTCCCAATGCCTTTGTGCTCCCTGTAGAGTCTCCTGATTCTGGAGCTTTTCCTGATGCCTTTATGCACCCTGCAGATGTTTGGGGTGTCTTTTGATATGAAATGCTGCCAAGGATCAATAGTGTGAAACTCATGATGGCGACTGTATATAATGGTGGGTGTCCTACTGCCTGACGATCCGAGTTGCCAAGGTTGCATTTCGCATCATGTCCTCTGCTGTATATCCCATTCCTGTTGGACCCCATAATGTTCTACAGATGTATGTCTTCAGTTTTAAGATATGCATATCCTGCTCTGTGATGCTCATAGCGCCGCAACATTGTGGCCATTTCCATAAGTAACATTGCTCCCATGGTTCCTTGTCAAGTCACTGATTATCAATTTCGTGTGCTCTTTGCAGCCCACTCCAGTCAAACATGATCTGTGTATGTTTCTGCTGACATGGGCTGATTGGGTATGAGTTAGTCTATTGCATTGCTTGGTGCCATCCAACACTACCCATAGGCAAATGCTGTGCAGTTCTCCATTGAGACCAAAACATTCTTACTCTTTTTCTGCGATTTGGCTATGTTCTAGAAGGTGCTTCAAATATCTGGTACACTGCCATGACCAAGTGGACTGCCACTAACACAATGTTCCAGAGCTTAATGTGAAAGTTCTATTGGATGCGTTTCTTGACTTCAAGATCCCTATGGAGATACCGCTGGGGGTCAGAAGTATGGTTCAGGGGTTCGCTTCCTTTGCTACCATCAGATCATTTAGCTGGGCTGAACTTTCCTTCACAGTGCCAAAGTCTCTGCACATCATACAAACTCCTCCCAGTATGATTCTCCCTTTTCATGTTATTCCAATTAACATATCTTAGTAGTCACAGCCCTGCAAATTACCATGATAAAGGAGTTTCAGCCTCGATTGACCAAGGGGAACCTTACAGTGTATGCCTCGTTCACTCCATGCCTGCCAGATGGCATTGACTTATTCTTCGCAGTTCGGTATGCTCTCAACCACAATCACCAGCAAGTGAACACAATGGTATCCATGAGGATGCTGAGAGAAGGTGAGTACACGTCATGCTCGATCATTTCCAACATGGGAATATCCCTCAACAGGCTCAACATTCCTCAACGTCAGTCGACTGCTATGGATGACTGTCCAGGTGGCATGGGTGAGTGCACTCCGGGACCAAACAGTCTCAGACATGCATCCTGCTGCCCATACCTCTCAATCTCACTCAATTGTTATGGGTGACGATGCAGGCGGCACCAGTGGATCTGTTCAGCCTGCAGTGGATGCTCTCCCTTACCTTTCAGCAGACAGTCCTACTAATCAATGGGCTGATCGTTGTTCTCAGCTACTGGACCTGATCAACTCAGGTGAGGGGGGTACTGCAGATTGCGACTTAACTGTCCCTCAGAAGAAGAGGAAATTGATGTAATAGTGCTTCGCCCTACTTCATTATCTATGATCTGTAACAGCCAGTCATGTATGTGTGCCAGAAGAATGGTTAGGCTGGCCACAATTGGTATCATTAGACCATACTCACATTGATGCATGTCAAACATATGTAGCAGCCTCATGGTTAAGATTCATGATGAACATCTCAGCACAGCAAGCACAAAGGAAATACCACCACACTTATAATAAGCACTACACGTAGCTTCCCACCTAGCATTCCCCCCCTTTCCCCCTGCATGCAAGCTGAGAGATGCATTGCCCATTTACCAGTATGGATTGTTTGTTCCTTGTGGTGATCTTCACCTCTTATCTTCGCTTTCTCTCTTTTACATGGTCTCTTACTTACTACCATTTGATTCCCCTTCTTATTTGCTACTTACTACTTCTTTTCCCAGCCTTCTAGGCCAATTCCTAGTGTTGTGGCGCATCAGCCACTCTTTGTTTACTGTTGTTTACTTGGAAGCGCACTTAGTGTAGCTGAGTCCAGTGTTGACACCCTTGGTTGCTCACACTGGACTCTAGGTACTGTGTACCCTCATATCTCTACTTAATCTATGGTTGCTCACACTGAACTCTAGTCTGGTTATTCCCTTAGCTCACTAGAGCTTTAGGAGTCGATTAGGATCCCCCTAGGGACCCCTTTACTTCTTTGCTGCTCACATTGTTGGCACTCACTGCTACCCAGTTCTCTCATTCAAAAGCAATTTCAGGACAATTCTCGGGATGATCTCCTTGAAAGAATTCAACTTGTCAGGTGTATTCATGACATGGTATGCTGATAAGATAAATCCTGGTGTGTGCATGAACTAATGGCACTACCAGTTACTAGACAAAGTGTTCTTGCTCCTTGGACAAGAATGTCAAGGAGATCTAAAGGTGCTGTCTTGTGTGAATGCTGTTCAATTCCCTTAGTGATGTGCCATCAATCCAGGGCCTCAATGGTGTAAGAGTCACACCAGCTCCGGTTAATGTTGCAGACAAATTACTCAAGGTCAAAGCCATATGGCCATCACCACTTCTATCGTCCTCATAGCTTTAATATGGATAAGCATCCAAACTGCTGGGTTCGTCTGTGAATGTGGTTAACTTTCTGGCTAACATGAGTTGCAAGTCAATGTTGTTTGCTTCATCGATGATTTTTGTCTTGTTACTTACCATTCTGTGACGGTCTATTATTGTCTTGAAGTCCAGGAATTCTGTCAGATTGCATTTACTAGTAGTTACTTGACTGAGTCTTGCAATAAGTGACATGTACACTTTCTTGTAGCACCAATATCCTAAGACAGTGCAGTGCTGAGCATGTGTATCAAGGATTCAAGACTCCAAGGATACCTGCAAGCAAACCATGAGTCGATCACAAAAATACATTCTGAATTGGAGTCAGTTCTCTCTGCCAGGGAGACAAAAGGCATAATATTGGCCAATGAAGAAGTGCTGTAAAGGATATGGGATACTCATTGCAACATGCGAAGGATTACATGATTGTACTTACATAACCTAGCCTAATCATATGATATTTTAGTCTAAGACCCAAGTTCTGCAAGTCGATTTTCCCACCATGAATTTGGAGAGCACCATAAAGTGGATTCAACTTGAAGTTGCAACTAGTCTTCCGAGGAAGAGAATAAAGTTCTACACACTACTGCTTGTGAGAACTGACTCAATTATGTTTGTTGGCTCACAGGAAAATCAGGGAAGGCGATGCCATCTGCAAAACATCGATGTAAATGACAAGTCTACGGTTGTATTAGCGGAGTAGATCCAGACCCTTGGACGAAACTTCCAACCCCTGGACGCCTATTGCCCCCATCTATGGCCTACCAGCATTGTCGTGATGATAAAATCTGGTGTGTGGCCAAACAATGTGAATGCATGGAACTTGGTCTGCCTGTAGCCACCAATGCACCAGAGACCCATGGTGAAGATCTCATATTGTCCTGGCCACATCAGAGTGAGTTGGGAAATGCATCTCCTTTTGTTCCCAGCACACTGCTGGAAGTCTCTGACTGAGGTATGTTCATTTACTTCCAGAAATGATGGCAATCTCACATATTCAAGTGGAATCTACTTCGACTGCTTCGCTTCAATTATTGCAGCAATATCATGACATGTTCCACTCTTTGGTCTTGTCCTTCACTCCACCTTGCCTCAAATTTATGTCAGACCATCCGACTGCTGCGGGTGCTCCCTCCTATCGATCCCAGCAATCAAGGGGGTTCATGGCCATTTTATTATCCATCAACAATACATGGAAAAGTACTTGAACTGGTTAGCATTGTTTCTAGCGATGAGGATGACAGTGCCACAATAGCCAGGCAGTGTTCCTTGTGGTGATCTGCACCTCTTATCTTCACTTTCTCTCTCTTATATGGTCTCTTACTTACTACCATTTGATTTGTGAGCAGCAAAGAAGTAAAGGGGTCCCTAGGGGGATCCTAATCGACTCCTAAAGCTCTAGTGAGCTAGGGGGATAACCAGACTAGAGTCCAGTGTGAGCAACCAAAGGTCTCAACACTGGACTCAGCTACACTAAGTGCGCTTCAAAGTAAACAACAGTAAACAAAGAGTGGCTGATGTGCCACAACACTAGGAATTGGCCTAGAAGGCTGGGAAAAGAAGTAGTAAGTAGCAAATAAGAAGGGGAATCAAATGGTAGTAAGTAAGAGACCATGTGAAAGAGAGAAAGTGAAGATAAGAGGTGAAGATCACCACAAGGAACACAAGGTGGTAATCACTGGAATCGCAAAATGCGCTCTGTATTCGAGTCCCTTGGTTTCCAGCAGACCTACTCCGATGCAGCCATTTATAACCTGTGCAAAGGCGATGTGCACATCATACTACCAGTTTTTGTCAATGACATGACCTTTGCATCAAAATCTCTGTCTGCCATCAAGGGGATGATCTCTGCCCTGTGCAAACACTTCAAGTTGCACGATTTAGGTGCTACTACTTAACTACCAGGCATTAAAATCGATCGAGACCACCCTTGTCGATCCATCACCCTTTCCCAGCAGCAGTACTGTCTTGACATCCTCGATCGCTTGGGATGGCTGATTGCAAGCCAGTTTCAACTCCCATGAACCCAGGATTGCGCCTTACTTGTGATCCATGCCCTCAGACATGAGAGGAAGCTTCCCAGATGCATTCCTTTGATTTTCAGGGAGCTGTTGGTGCACTGATGTACCTTGCCACCACCACTAGGCCAGATATTACATACACTGTCGGTTTACTTGCTTGATTTAACTCCAACCCAGGCCTAGCTCACTGGGCTGCAGTGAAACACCTCCTGTGCTATCTGATGGGCACTGTGAGCCTCTCCCTTACCTATTCTCCTGATCCATCGTCATCTGAGCTATTCTCGACCTATTCTGATGCAGATCATGGTAGTTGCAAGGATACTGGTTGTTCTACTGGTGCATATCTCATCAAAATGGGTACTGGCATGATTTCTTGGAGCTCTAAGCTGCAGGGCATCGTTGCATTGTCCTCAACTGAGGCAGAGTACATTGCTGCTGTGGAGGCTGGCAAGGAGGTGGTCTGGCTGCGAAAACTGCTTCAGGAGATGGGCTTTGCTGTCTCCCAGCCCTCTGTACTGTGCATCGACAACCAATCTGCAATCCAAGTGGCCAAAAAACACCCTGAGCATCATGGGAGGATGAAGCAACTGGATTTGCGGTGGTTCTGGCTGCAAGATATGGTGGACAGGGAGGTGATTTCACCCCAGTTTGTGCCCACTGACCAGATGCCTGCTGATCTGCTGACCAAGCCTCTGGCCTCGAGTCAAGGTGCAGCAGTTCCACAAGATGATGGGACTTGCACCAGTAGGGGGGAGCTGAGCTGGCAGAGGTGTGCAATCAGGGGGGAGTGTTCCTTGTGGTGATCTTCACCTCTTATGTTCACTTTCTCTCTTTCACATGGTCTCTTACTTACTACCATTTGATTCCCCTTCTCATTTGCTACTTACTACATCTTTTCCCAGCCTTCTAGGCCAATTCCTAGTGTTGTGGTGCATCAGCCACTCTTTGTTTACTGTTGTTTACTTTGAAGCACACTTAGTGTAGCTGAGTCCAGTGTTGAGACCTTTGGTTGCTCACACTGGACTCTAGGTACTGTGTACCCTCATATCTCTATTTAATCTATGGTTGCTCACACTGGACTCTAGTCTGGTTATCCCCTTAGCTCACTAGAGCTTTAGGAGTTGATTAGGATCCCCCTAGGGACCCCTTTACTTCTTTGCTGCTCACACCCACTGATACCTAAGTGCCCACCTCTGCCCAAGTTCAATGTTAGTGACCAAGCCTTCATCAAAGCCAAGTACTTCTGCACTACACAACCATCCAACAAACTTTCCAAGAAGTACATATCAAGGCCCTTTTGATATACTGAACTGCACAGAGCTGGGGAGAGTGCAAGTGCAGAGGTACTGTAGGTGGTGGCCTTGTTGAGGCAGATGTGTGGAGGAGATGGCAGGTCAGAGGCCTTCTGCAAAGGTGGTGGAGTGTCAGAAGATGAAGTGGAGGGTGTTGGTGTTAGTGCTGGTGTAGCAGTCAATGGTGACAGAGGCACCAGGGGTGTTGGCATTCCCTGTGGCAGTGGTTGGAACAAGATATGGCCTATTACCCAATCAATCAATGGATTGTAGTAGGTGAGCCAGTTGTGGCCTAATACCAATGAGCAGGATGAATCCAACAGAGTAGCATAAAAAGAAATGGAGGTGACATCTGTCATACCTGTGCCTTTATTCTAGCCCATTCTGTGTTATCAGCCCTTTCCCACTCTGCTCCACACCTGTCTGCTTGCTCTAATACTTGTACAATGCATTACTGCTCTGTCCTCTGTTGGGCACTGGCAGCCCCTGTCAGGCCCACCACATGACTGTTGTTTCTTTGTCAGGTGATGTCTCCCCTCTGTCTAGGGGTCTCCTTTCCTTTTGGGGTGACAGGCCAGTCTAGGCACAGCACAGCCACTGCACCACATGGTTTGGCACAGGTCACTACTCCTTTAGGCTTTTGGCCTATCATCTGATTGGTTATCAGTGAGTGCTCCAAAGGCATTCCATCTGTACTATTCCTTTTAGATGTTTCTTCTCTGTCCTGTCCTTCACCTCTGTTGACTGTACTCATACTCTGACTGAAGTTTTCTGATGTTCCTACCCCTTGAAAATTTACTGTACTCCATATGTTAGTTCTGACATTCTAATACTGTACCACCTTGATGGCATGCCCACTGTATATAAGCCTGCCACACTCAGTGGTAGTTCCTCAGTATGCATATCACCTTAGTTCACCTCCTCTGTGATCTTTGACCTGCCTCTCTGTCTACTGTTGGACTTCCCCCAACTTCTCTTCTATCTGAAATCTGAGGGCTTGGCTTGTACAAGGGGGGAGTGCATGAGCTGAACCTGATGCCCTCTCCTGAACCTCTGTCATGCATGTTGGTCACTGTCTGGCCCCTGTTGCCCTCTGTCAGTCCTCATTGGCCAAGCATCAGCCAACATCAGCCTACCTTTGTACATATCCTGTGGCCTCTGTGAGCATCAGGGACCATCTGAGTAGGTGCAAACTTAACAGTATATTCATACTCACACTTGTACAAGTCCACTTCTGTTTTTATACTGAAAAGCACATCATGCAGATCCAATCACATGTGCAAAGAGAAACTGCCAAGAGGCTAGCCCTCCCATTCACAAATCTGTGATGTGCACCCTTGGTCATCAAACAGTTCCACTCTTTCTCCACCCAATGTCAATCACAACATGAAAGCACTTCTCAAGCTGGACCTTCTGAACCCCAGTGATCTGAATTTCACATGCCACCACTGTAAGGTGGTGACCCCTTCAATCCTCACCATCTTGACCTCCCTGATGGTGGGTCCAACAGTGGGGGCAGTGACAATGGGGGTATCCCCAAAGATCTGGCTGTGCCACCTGAAGACCCCCTCCTTGCCCTGACTAGGGCTATCCATGTACTTGCCTGCTTGAGCCAGCACTCTGGAGACTTGACCCTGAAAACTAAGGTCCAAGAGCCCAACACTTTTGATGGCTCCAACCCAAAGAAGCTCCATGAGTTTCTAGTACAGTGTGAGCTCAATATCCAAGATTGTCCAAAGGCCTTCCAAACTGACCATGCCAAGGTCACCTTTGCCCAATCCTACCTCAAGGGCATGGTGCTGACCTGGCTTGAGCCTGACCTCCTGAACCCTGATGACTACCTTGACTGTCTGCTATGGATGGACAACTACCAAGAGTTCCTTCAAGAACTGATCATTAACTTTGGCCTGCATGATGTGGTGGCTGATGCAGTCCAGGACCTTGAAAACCTTTCCATGAAGGACACCTCCCACATTACCAAGTACATCATGGAGTTCAACCATTGGGCTTCACAGGTCAAAGACTATGGCAAGGGCACCCTCCATCACTGCTTCTACACTGGCCTCCCGAACCACATCAATGACAAGATTGCCCACATTGGCAAGCCCACCACCCTCTCTGGGTTGCATGACCTTGCCTGGACTATTGATGCTTGGTATTGGGAATGCAAGGCTAAAATCTCCCACTCCACCAAGCCCTCTGCCAAAAAGTTGTCCACTGGGAAGCCCCCTGATGACAAAAAATCTTCATCAGCATCTTCATCTTCCATGTGCACCAACAACAAAGGCAAGTTCAAGAAGAAGGATGGCCAGAAGTCAGATGTGCCCAAACACTGCAAGCATTACACAATATCTCTTTACAAAATGTACTGAAAAAATGGAGAAAAGAGACACTTTTGTGTTGCATGATTTGTGGTAAAAGATACAAATATAATTTTCTCTTTTCTACACAGAAACATGGAATAATGGTAGTTCCCATTAGCTTCTATTCTAAGTGGTATTAGCATCAATTCATGTTTTTTCAAAGGAAATAAAACATTATTTCTTCATTTTTTCTTTCCAAACATCCAAAGTAAAAGAGTATCTCTTTCCTTTATTTGTTCAGAATATTTTCTCAAGAAACATTGTGAAATGCTTGCAGTGAAATCTGACATCACTCACCTCCTTGGTAAGGACAGTAAGCTAAATGTGGCCAGATGTCAGTGCTTCCTAAAGAGCAACCTCTGTCTCTTCTGTGGCAAGGCCAGGCACTCTGCCAAGGACTGTCTGAAGTCTACCTCTTGCACTGCCAAAGCCCATGCTGCCACAGCTACTACTGCTCCTACTCCACCTGAGGAGAAGGATGAGCCAAAAAATTAGTCCACTCTAGGGAGCCTGCATGGCCTGGAGGAAGCATTGACCCCAACCATGCACCCACCATCTGACTCAATGCATCTCCTCTTTCCAATCCTAATTCTCTTATACCTTCCATCTCCCTTCCAGACCTTCCACTAGACAATATTTCTGCATTAGTTGATTCTGGCTCCTCTCACTGTTTTATAGATCTCTCTTTAGTTAGTAAATACTCTGTACCTACATCACCCATCTCTCCACCCATCCTGCTTTGCTTGTTTGATGGTGGCTTGAATGCTGTAATCTCACAAGAAGTAGATCTGTCATCTGCTTTCCTTCTAGTGATGTCACCTCTGTTTTCTTTTATGTTACATTGTTGGATTCCTCATGCTCATTGATACTAGGTAGGACACAACTGGCTCACCTGCTACAATCCATTGATTGACTGGGTACTGGGCCATATGTATTTTTTCTCATGACCTGGAGTCACACTGGCAACATGTAAAAGAGGTACTCTGATGCCTCTGCTGCCACAGCCTATATGCTGAACCCAAAAAGTGTGAGTTCCATAGGGACTTGGTTGAGTACCTTGGCTACATCCTTTCCCTGTCTGGACTGACAATGTCTGCTGATAAGGTTCAGTCCATCCATGGCAGTTGGCCAGAACCCTGCAAAGTCAGAGATATTCAGTCATTCCTTGGGTTTGTGAACTTCTGTCATAGGTTCATCCACAACTACTCTGAAATAGTCATTCCACTCACCTGCCTCACCTGCAAAAGTACTCCTTGGAACTTTGCTAAGGAGTGCTGCTCTGCCTTCCTCTGCCTCAAAGATGCCTTCACCTCTGCTCCTGTCCTCACTCATTGGGTTCCTGATGCACCAATCACTGTTGAGACTGATGCCTCTGATTATGCCATTGCTGGTGCTCTCTCCATCACTTGTACTGATGGTGAGCTGTGCCTGGTTGCACTCTACTCCTGCACCCTCACCACTCCAGAACTCAACTATGACACTCATGACAAGGAGTTGTTGGCTATCTACAAGGCCTTCTGATGTTGGTAACACTACCTCAAGGGCTCAGCCACCCCTGTTGATGTGGTCACTGACCACAAAAACCTTGAGTATTTCTCCATGCCTAAGCTTTTGACCCACCAACAGGCCTGCTGGTCTGAGTACCTTTCTCAGTTCAACCTTGCTATCCACTTTTTGCCTGGCCACTTGGGGGCCAAGCCTGATGCACTCACCTGCTGTTGGGATGTCTACCCCAAAGGGGGAATAGGGACTATGTGCAAGTTAACCCAAACAGCCTTCACCCCATGTTCACCCAAGAACAGCTTGCATCATCCACCCACCTCATGGCCCCCATCCTATGAGCTGCCATGGCCTTTGATGTTGAGAATGTTTGCTCCAACATTGTCTCCACTCTCCCTGCTGACCCTACATCAGCTGCTCACCTCCTGACCCCATCTGCTCCAAGGTGGTCTGTTGACCCCAATGGTCTCCTCTGTCCCAACAGCTGCATCTTCATCCCCAACATTGATGATCCTTGCCTTAGAGTGCTTCAGTTCAAGCATGACCACCCTCTCACTGGCCACTTCAGGCAGAATCACACCCTCAAGCTCATCCACTGGGACTACATATGGCCCAACCTCTGCACCAATGTCAAGCAGTATGTCAGCTCTTGCACTGCCTGTGGCCATAGCAAAGCTCAGTGTCACTGCCCATATGGCCTACTGAAGCAGCTCCCTGTCCCTCAAAGGCCTTGGAATTCCATTTCAATGGACTTCATTGAACATCTCCCCACCTCTGACAGTTACACTGCCATCCTTGTCATTGTGGACTGCCTCTCCAGCAAGTGGTCTTCATCCCAACACACAACTCTGTCACTTCTGCCAACTTTGCCAAGCTTTTCCTCACCCACATCTTCTCAAAGCATGGAGTACCTGCTCATGTCACCTCTGACTGAGGCCCTGAGTTCATGTCCCACTTCTTCTGCTCCCTTGGTAAGGCCTTAGATGTGTATGTGCCTTCATTTCACCTTGGGTTACCACCCTGAAGGTGATGGCCAAACTGAACACATGAACTAGACACTCAAACAGTACCTTTGTGTCTACTGCAACTACCAGCAGTACAACTGGGCCAAACTACTACTGCTGGCTGAGTTCACATTCAACAATGCACCTAGTGTGACCACTGGAGTCTCACCCTTCTTTGCTAATAATGGCTACCATCCCAATTTGTCAGTCACTGCCAACCAAGATTTCACCTCCACAAAGGCCCACAACTATGTTGCAGACCTCTCCACCCTTCACAATTTCCTCCACTCTGAACTGCAGTGCAGCAGCACTATGAAGGTCCTGCCAATGCAAAGTGCCTACCTCCACCAGAGTTCAGTGTTGGTGACCAAGCCTTAATCAAAGCCAAGTACTTCTGCTCTACTAGACCATCTGATAAACTCTCCAAGAAGTATCTAGGCCCCTTCAACATTATCACCTGACCTGGTATGCACTCTGTCACCTTGAAATTGCCTGACAGTATGTGTTCTGTACACCCAGTGTTCCACATGTCACAGTTGGAACCTGCCCCAGCAAACCCCTTCCCAAATTGGCATCAGCTGCCACCCCCACCAGTTGATGTTGACAGTGAACTTGAGTATGAGATATCAGAAATCCTCAACTCCAAAGTGGACCACTGTCACTGCTGCTGGCTAAGTTACAAGGTCTGCAGGCTGGTTATGAGGGCACTGATGAAAGGACTTCATGACTCTTAGCCACTGAGTTAGAGCATGCCCCTGAACTCATCAGTGCCTTTCATGAATGCAACCCCCACAAGGCTGGTCCATATACACCCCCAACATGACTGCCCAACAGCCCCAGCTCCCTCAGCCATGTTTCTAATCACTCTCTGATCATCTTCTGTACCCACCAAGACTTGCCTGCTTTATTCTTCCCTCTGCTTTTTCTCTATTTCCTTTTTTTTAAATCACCCTTGGTAATTATGTTTCCTTTTTCTCAATGTAAAATGTCTAAGTTTCATTTACTGTACATGAGCTACAAGAAAAAAGTCACTTCTACACTACTCCTGCATACCTTCCAACATCACCCTCTGCATCCTTGTCATTCTCCTCTCTCTGCCTTCCCTAACCTTTCTGCCCACTGCTGTCAAGACTGGGTCTCAATGGTCTCCAAGAGGGTCCGAGGGCAGAGGATGGCTAGAGTGAAAGTCTGGGTAGTTGGAGTTTAGTGTACAACTTAGTACACTAGTTTCCTGCTGAGTCCCAGAGGTCAGAACTATCCAGAAACTGTCTGGAGTTGAGTGAGATTGATGAGTATCTTATTCGATATTCAAACTGATGTGCTACGACATATGTACAAGGCTTTTATAGTACAGAGGAAAGTCCAATGCAATGTCTGGGGTGTAGTGACTACCGGAATGCAGTACAGATGAATAACAATATAGTGAGCCATTAGTAAGGTAAGTCAGTAGCTGCCAGATAGCTGGATGGTACGGGGATTAGTAAGACGTATGGGTACGGCAGTGTAGTGAGTCACTTAGAAGCATGAGAGAAACATACTAAATATGGAAACAGAAATAGAAATAGATCATAAGTCAAATCAGAGATGGAATGGAGTTTCACAACGGAAGCCCATAGGGCTAGAATGACACCTCAGATGGTCAGACTGCAGTCCAGACCTTGCGCATGCATCATGGATGTGACAGTATCCCCCTCTTAGGGCTGAGCCCTCAAGGCACTTGTTATGCTCAAGCATCGCTTTGGAGTTTTGAAGTCTGCATTGTCAGAGTCTGAAAAACTTCATGGTAAAAAGAGCTTGACGGGGTTTTGTCAAAGTCCAGATGCCCATTTCCATCCTTCTAAATGCTATGGCTCCCCCTTCCTGACTCAAACCTTCCCTCAACCCCACAGGCATCACCTGGGAAGTTCTTGACAATGAACTGCTCCAAGAATATCTGGACAATCTGCTGACCATGAAAATGGCAAAGTTCAATGAGTGACAACGTCATCAGCATGCTGCCATGCAGGCAGCAATTCAAGAAGAAGAACACTGGCAAGCTGAGGAGGTCTGGAAAGCGAAGGAGGCTGAGGAGTGTCAGAAGGCTGAGGAGCATAGGAAGGCTGAGGAGGCTGCACAGAGGAAGGCAGCTGAGGAGAGGAAACTCTGTGAGTTGGAAGTGGAGAAAAGACACCTTGAGGAGGAGATGTGCCAGGCACAGCAGGCGGAGAGCTCTACAGTGCGTAACAATATTTATCATTCTAAAATCCATGCTGACAAGTCCATACTAGTCTCAGCATGTCACATCAGTCAGCAGAAAGTCTGCAGAGCAGGCAAAAGCTTGCTCTGCCTGCATCAAGGCCAGAGAAACATGCGTGCTGGGTACTGGGCACAGCAAGTCATGGGTCTGGTGCCAGAAAATGAAGGGCAAATGCGACTTGAACCTGAAGGCTCCAGAATCCGAGAAGCTAGTGTTGACCATGCCATTGCCTTGGGGTGGAGAGAAAAGAAAATGGAGGAAGTCAGCACACTTCAGTGAGGCCGCTGATGATGAAGATGTGGATGACATGCCGGACGTTGAGGTTGTCTCGAAGCCCTGTCCCCCCCACGTACAAGCTTCATGTCAAGAACCACTGGTGGAGGTCTTGGACAGGCAGCTCAGAGAGATCATCAAGGCGATTGAGAAGAACACAGCGGCCATCAAGACGATGTCGAGAGAGGTCTGGGACCTATCTGGAGTTTTGGAGGAGTCCTTTGAGGTTCTGGAGACCACAACGACCACTCTCATCAACTGGGCGATGAACAACAATGATATCTAGTCGTTATTTTAGTTTATCCATGTCTGTACCATACTTCAGAATTTCCTGTCTCCCCCCTCCTCTCCTTTTTTTTTTGAAATATATTTTCCATTGTGTCCATCTTAGAATTGAGTGAGTGTGAGTCTTCATAGCATAGACAGAGTAAACTCTGAAAAGTCCACTTATTTCCAGGGTGGGATGGCACTCAACGGACCATCCTTGTGGGGGTATGCTCTGTGGAAATCCATGACTAAGTCAGGGGCATTGCTTAATTTGGTAGCTATGAGCCAGGACATTTCCTTGTCTGTGCCTTTGTAGCCAGCCCACCTGACTAGATACTGCAGCAGACATCGCCTACAGTAGTCCACTTTAGAGTCTAGGATTTGTTCTATCTTGTACTCTGGTTCTCCATCAATTTCAATGGGTGGAGGTGGAGGTTGGATGTGGTTGGGGATAGTATTCAGAGTTGCCAGTTCTAGCTGCAAGATGTGGAACATGGGGTGTACAGACTTCATAGCGTCAGGTAGTTGGATAGTGAAGGATAATGATCCAACATGTGTGATGATGGGGTATGGGCCTAGATTCTTTTCTGAGAGTTTCTTTGAAGGTCACATGGACCTGAAGTACTTTGCTTTGATGTATACCAAATCTCCAATCTGAAAGTCCAGAGGCAGAGATCTCTTAGCATCTGCCGGACCTTGGTACCTCTGCTGAGCTTCCTTCATTTCTTCTCATAGGAACATATGCAGGGAGTCTAAGTCCACTGCATAGTCTCTAGCTCAAGAAGATGTTAACTCTCTTTCTGGGTGTACAGTAACATTGGGATGATAACCCTTATTGGCAAAGAACGGTGAAACTCCGGTTGTAGCACTGGGAGCATTGTTGTATGCAAACTCCACGAGTGGTAGCAACTTGGACCAGTTGTCTTGTTGGTAATTACAGTAAACCCATAGGTACTGCTCCAACGTCTGGTTAGTTCGTTTGGTTTGACCATCGCCTTCAGGGTGATATCCAGAAGTGAAATGGAGCTTCATGTCCAGTGCTTTGCCTAGTGACTGGAAGAAGTGAGACATGAACTCCATGCCTCTGTTGGAGGTTACATGTGAGGGAACTCCATGCTTGGAGAAGATGTGGAGTAGGAAAAGTTTAGCGAGTTGTGGAGAGGTGATTGTATCTTTGGTGGGGATGAATATGGCTTGTTTTGAGAGATGGTCTACAACGACCAGTATAGCAGTATGGTTTCTGGAGTTTGGCAGTTGTTCAATGAAATCCATCGAAATGGAGTTCCATGGTCTCTCTGGTATCAGTGGTTGCTTCAACATACTGTATGGTTTGTGTCTCAGGGTTTTAGCATGTGCACAGGCAGTGCAGGACTTGATGTAGTCTTTGATGAAAGTCCGAGCATTTGGCCAGATGTACTCACAACAGACAAGTTCGAGTGTTCTGTTTTGTCCAAAGTGACTGGCCAAGGGGTGGTCATGCTTGTAATGGAGTACATGAAGCCTGAGGTTGTTTGCTTTGGGGACATATATATGATCATCCAGACATAAAAGTCTGGATTCATCTACCCACCAATGAGGGTTAGATGGGTCAGAGAGGTGGGGTTGACAGAGTGGATTGGACGTTAAGGTGGACTTGATATCTTCATGGAGTTTCTCAATGTCCATGATTATACTAGCATGCAGTACTGGGCTTTCTAAGTAGGTTGCCCATAATGAACTGGATAGTTGTTCGGTGGTGAACACTGGTCGGAGGTTCTGTGGGTTGGCTTGGGCGTAGCCCCTATCCCCCTCTTTGGGGTAGACATCCCATCATCTAGTCAAGGCATCAGGCTTTGCTCCGAGCTTACTGGGGCAGAAATGAATGACCATATTGAATTGAGAAAGGTACTCAGACCAATGTGCTTGGCACCTGGTGAGCACTTTCGAGGTGGAGAAGTACTTGAGATTCTTGTGGTCAGTAATGACATCAATGGGGTATGTGGGGCCTTCAAGGTAATGGTGCCAGGTCCAGAAGGCTTCATGAATTGCCAACAGCTCCTTGTCATGTGTGTTGTAGTTCAACTCTGGGGTGGTCAAAGTCTGGGAGTAGAAAGCTACTGGTCATACCTCACCATCCAGGCAAGTGACAGACAGAATGCCAGCAATAGCATAGTCCGAAGCATCCATTTTGACCATGATGGGAAGTCTGGGCTGGAAGTGAGTTAATATTGGAGCTGTGGAGAAAGCTTCTTTGAGACGATTAAAGGACTGGTGACAATCCTTGGAGAAATTCCAAGGTGCCCCCTTCTGTGTGAGATGTGTTAGTGGGACCACGATGTCTGAGTAATTGAAGATGAAATGACAGTAGAAGTTTGCAAAGCTGAGGAAGGACTGAATGTCCTTCACCTTGCGAGGTTCAGGCCAATCATGGATGGCCTTTACCTTATCCTCAGACATTGACAAACTGTTGGGGGATAAAAAGAAACCGAGGTATTCCACGGACTTGGAGTGGAACTCACATTTCTCTGGTTTGGCATACAAGCCATGCTCCTGGAGTCTGTGGAGTACCTCATGGACATGTTTTTTGTGGTTTTCCATATTATCAGAATAAATGTCACATCTGTGATGCGTGCACAAGGTCCAGACCGAGTTCCAACCATCTGAGATGTTGTTCTAGCCCTATGGGCTTCTGTCATAAAACTCTGTTCCATCTCTGATTTGACTTACAATCTATTTCTATTTCTGTTTCCATATTTAGTATGTTTCTCTTGCACTGCTAAGTGACTCACTACACTACCATACCCATATGTCTTACTAATCCCCATACCATCCAGCTATCCAGCGACTACAAACTTACCTTACTAATAGCTCACTAATATTGTTATTCATCCATACTGTGTTCCAGTAGTCGCTACACCCCAGACATTGCTTTACACCTTCCTCTGTACTATAAAAGCTTTGTACATATGTCGAAGCACATCAGTTCGAATATCAAATAAGATACTCATCGATCTCACTTGACTCCAGACAGTTTCTGGATAGCTCCGACCTCTGGGACTCAGCAGGAACTAGTGTACTAAGTTGTATGCTAAACTCTGACTACCTGGACTTTCGCTCTAAGTCTTCCTCTGCCCTCGGACCCTCTTGGAGACCATTGAGAACTGGTCTTGACAGTATATTCAAACTCAATCCCTGCACAAGCCCACCAAGCTCCCCATGCCATGACTATGACTACCTGACTCCATTCCTGCTCCATGGCTGTTGAAGCTTTGGAACAAGCTGTGATTGATGATATGCACGAGTCTAGTGCACGTATCACATTAGCAAGCCACTGACGCCCTCCACCATCGGTGAGCCAATTTTGAAGTTTCTCCACCAGGGGTGAACCCCTCACTACCCCAACTCCTAGAACTGGCTCCTCCAATAGACGTTCCTCATCCACAGTGCAACCAACCCCAGACCTCTTTGGAGGTGATGACCCTGGAGATGGTGGTCCAGGAGACAATGGTCCCAGAGACAACAACAACAACAATGATAATGATGATGACAATGGTAATCCTTTCATCAATGCCCCAGAACAGTTAGACCCCCAACTGGCAGTCTTGCAGAACTTGGCAACAGCTGTCAACTGTCTGTCATGTTTCACCCATTGCTCCAACGATACCTCATCCTCACACACCAAAGTCTGAGAGCCAGACACTTTCGATGGAACCGACCCAAAGAAACTCCAGACATTCTTAGTTCAATGTGAACTGTGCTTTCAAGATCATCCCAAGGCCTTCCACCTGGACAGAAACAAAGTCATGTTCACCCAATCATATCTCAAAGGGATGGCTCTCGAGTGGTTCGAGCCAGATCTTTTAAACTCTGGAGACCCAGCAGACCATCCACTTTGGATGGACAGCTGGCTGGACTTCATGGCAGACCTCAGACAACCTTGGACCACATGACCCAGTGTGGGCTACTCTTCTTGTGAGAGTGCTAAGGGAAATAAGAGGGGAAAGCTGTAGGTAAAACCTAGGCTTGTCCCAAGGGGTCTTGAGTCGGAAGGAGACAGAAGAAGGGGGATGCTAGGCAGTAAAGTGGGAAATATATGGAGGGGGAACTTGAGAGCTCGTTGGGACTCTGTAGGCGGCAAAAGTTGGCTTGTAGGACGGTTTTCGGAGTGTTTGGGGCTCGATGGCAGCGAAATGGTGGTAAAGGGACTCTGGGACTCGGGGTACTCTTGAAAACTTGAAGATGGCTCGGGAGGGCTCTCTAGACTCGAAGGGGACTCTCGGATTCTCGCTGTGTGATGCCAAAAGGTGGGTGGTATATTTTTCTAAGTAGACCAGGCTTTTGTATCGTAAGGACAGTGGTATCTAAGGTAAAATCCGGCATATTTCGGATCTGTCATACGTCAAAAGTAATAACAGACAAATCAAAGTCTGATGCTGGTACAGACAGGTGCATGGCGGTGACAGTGGCGAAGGAAAAGCAAACAAAAGGGGAGAAGAAAAACATGAACTAAGACAGGGCGGCATTACCATACATCTGAGCAATGGGACCAGGCGAAGGGAGTGGCATAGCCAGTGGGGGGGGCTGTGGGGAAGTGTAGTGACATGTGATGGGTGACGAGGTTGCTGGCGGTAATAGGCATGTGACAGAGGAAGCGTAGTGTAGACAGTGACACAATCCCGTAACCGTGACAGGCGTGTGATCTGGGGGGTGTGTGATCTGGCAGGTAACGAGAGTTGGGATTGCCACCGAGGGCTCTTCGCAGCCTCAGGGAGCCTAGGCTCCCTACACTGGTTGCAGACACCAAACACCAGCTCGACCACCTCCACATGAAAGAGACACATCGTGTAAACCATTATGTGGTCGACTTCAACAGATTGGCATCACAAGTCCGAGGTTATGGAGATGGTGCTCTCCGCCACCTGTTCTACACTGGGCTCCCAGACCACATCAAAGATTAAATCAGTAGGGTTGGGAAGCCCACTACACTATATGGGTTGTGTGCATTAGCCCAAGAAGTTGACATGCACTACTGGGAGCGCAAGGACGAGATCTCTCGTCAAGCAAAGTCCTCCAGCAACAACTCCCGAAATAACTCTGGAGCTAAGACCAACTCAAACAAGGGGTCATGCACCCCCACATCATCAAGGAACCTCCACCAAACTTGACTGTCCCCTCTACCAGCCTATCACTGAGGCCCTCTCCTGGCTTTTTCCACACCCATTTCCTCCCATCTGACCCTATCCTATTGATTTTGGTCTCATCTGACCGGATAACCCTCTTCCAGTCCTCCACTGTCCAATATTGGTAGCTCAGAGCAAAGTCTAGCCTGTTCTGCCTATGTCGCTTGGACAGTAGGGGTCATTTCTGCTTCACCACAGCCTTCATGCCAGCTTTGTGCAGGTGACAATGCACTGTTTGGGAGGAGAGGGGTTTGCTCTTCATCTCCTGAAGTGATTTGGCCACCTCCACAGCATTTTCAGCCTTCCCAGAACCAATTAGATGCATGGCATGTTGGACATCAGTGAGGGTGATGATAGAAGGATGACCAGGAGGGGGTTTTTCAATGGTGGGACAATGCTGGGAGCATATTCTACTAATGGTGCTATAATGGACACCAGTAGTATTAGAGATATCTCTAAGAGATTGGCCCTGATGCAGCAGGGAGAGGATGGTATTGGTTGCAGCAGAGGGAACAGCCTTGGGCATGGTGGTTGGTTGAAAGTTCAATGTTTTGCATTGTTTGTGGGTGGCTGAACCATTTATCCAGTCATGTGATGCATTATATAAGCAATACCACCATTAAAACAATGCCTATCAGATGTCAGCAACAAAAATGTTGCAATGCACATGCTGCAGTAATTGGCTCATGGAATGGGAACCAGTGCACTTCAGGATTCCTAATATGGCTTGATAGAAAGCCCAGACCAAGGGCTATGAAAGTGCCCACCAGAAGATTTGCACAGCCACACTCTGTCAGGTGTTATACAGCCTTCAATCAAAATGTTGCAAACATTGCAACATTTTTGTTGCTCACTGTAGGTGCTTGGTAGTACCTGAGGACTCTATGGACAAAGTAAAAGGTGGTGATGTGCAATTCCAATGTGTAACCTGCCATTGGCAGAAAACTAAAGGTGCTCCCAAGCCATACTTTGTAAGTCCATTTGTTCTACCCCTGTTTTACCATTCTATAAATGCTTTCTACTGCAAAGGGGAACCTATCCTGCCCAGTCCTCCTCTCCTTATAGGGGGATTCCAACACAGCATGACCTCTCAGGTAGCCTACCTCCCAACAGCCCTACTCCACCTCCACCTAGAGACCCTGGAGGTTGCCCATTCCCAGGTCAACATATTGCATTCCTTCCTGCAGTCTTACCTTCCCTCAGGGTGGCTATAACTTCTCTCAGTTGGGTTTCAACCTGGGTTCCCCTGAGTCCATGGAACTTTATGAAAAGGCTGCATCTGACTTGGCAAAGACCCTCTCTCCATATTCCAGGGTGGTCCTGTTCCTGACTACCCATAGTGATGAAGAAAGAGGTGATCTCTTTGCTGGCATTCTTCATGGGCAACCAGTGGCCTCCAAGGTTCTTGAGGTAAGTTGGACCAACTGTTCTGCTTGAGCCCCAGTTAACTTTGGGCCAGTGTCTCCAACTCCTTCTCAACCCCCTAAAGGATATTATCAAGGGTTCTGACATAATTTTTAATGTCTGTGGGTCTGTGGTTAACATGGAAAAGAGATTCCATCATGTCAAGAAGGCTGCCCAAATGTAGGTTTCTCTGTCTGATGATTACTCCTCCCTGATATCTTCCAGTTTCAACCCCAGGTCCATGATACTATTTGATGCCCCCCATCTCCAACTGGCTGCTACAGGCCCCTACCTGCACAGCCTCCTGGACAACACCATTATTCAAGGCTATGATGTGTCAAGTGCTGCACTCTTTGCCCTGCATGACTCTGCAATGTTGGGTAGGCATTCCAACATTGTATTGATTTTTTGGAAGTCAGGAGACATGGTAGTGGAAAATTTGGTCTGGACTGACAAGAATATCAGGCCATGGGATAACTACTTGCCAGTCCAATGTCCACAATGTGGAAGCATGCAGAAGTGGGTGGGGGGGGGGGGGGGGTTCTGCAAATAAGATCCTGTCTTATGAGTGCAAATATGTTGATGTGGAAAAAATATGGGGCCTGATGGGACATCCCTCCCACCCCAATCTTACACTTTTGCAATGCCTAAAGATGCCCAACAACTTAATCAAGGGAAAAAAGAGGGATTTCCTGACTAAAGTTGACATTGTAAGATACATACCATCCTACATACATGTACTCTAAATACCATTGAGATTTGTGCTTGCTCCCATGATGAGTTCCAATGCAAATTGTCACTTCACCCTTATATGTGAATTTTAGGGGATTCAAGGGTGAGCTCACTTCAACCTATCCCCATTCCCATTGGAGGGGAGTGGTGGTCCCCCTGATGGGTTAGCTGACCTGACTTTCAGAGTCATTTAGCTGCCCACAACAATCCACTAGCATCTTGTCACATTTCTCAATGAGCTCTAGTGGTGGGAAGGCTGTAATCCACCACACCCTGAGAATTGATACCCTGAGGCTGGTGTAACTTACCTCCAATGAGTGAGGTGACCTGACTTTCAGAGTCACCTAGTTGCCCGCAGCAATCTACTAGCATCTTGACAAATCTCTTGTGTTGGATCAAGCCCCTTTCATGGAGGTCAGTCATCCACTAGCCATGTTGGCTGATCTCCTTTCAGGGAAGTGGGTCACCCACTAGTTGCAATGGCCTATCCCACTTTCAGCAGGGTCAGTCATCCACCAGCCATGCTAGCCTATCCTACTTTCAGGGGGGTGCCACCAGCCACACTGGCCTGTCCTACTTTCAGGGGGGTGTGCCATCTACCAGCTAGGTCAGCTGATGCCCCTTTCAGGAGCATGGGCCAACCCCTCAGCATTGTCAGCCTATCCCACTTTCAGGGGGTGGGTCATCCACCAGCTAGGTTGGCCAATCCCCCTTTCAGGAGCATGGGCCAACCCCCCAGCCATGTTGGCCTATCCCACTTTCAGGGGGGTGGGTCATCCCCCACCTAGGTTGGCCTATCCCACTTTCAGTGGTGTTGGCCATCCCCCAGCCAGGTCAGCCTACCCCACTTTCAAGGGGAATGGGCCATCCCCCAGCCAAGTTGGCCAACCCCACTTTCAGGGGGGTGGGCCATCCCCCACCCAGCTCAGCCTATCCCACTTTCAGGGGGGTGGGCCATCCCCCACCTAGGTCAGCCTACCCCACTTTCAGGGGCATGGGCCATTAGCTCCATCAGCTGAACCCATCTCAGGGTTGGTTGGCTGACATTGTCTGGTCCCACTTTTAGGCTAAAATGTACATGTCAGGTATCCCACTTTCAGGACTATCGTTGACTGAACTATGTGGAGATGGAGTGCATACCAGGTTGGGCTATGCTGCACTTACACCCTGATGACATCTGATTCCATGTGTCCTCTGCTTTGCCTTCTCCTCCTGACCTACTTTGGTCCCCTCCAAATACCATGAGTTCACCAATGTCTTTAGCAAGGTGAAAGCAACTGAACTGCCTCCAAACTGTAGCTTTGACCTGAATATTGACAATGAGGAGGGGGCCTCCCCACCCATTGGCACAATCTACTCCCTCTCACCACCAGGGCTCAAGGCTCTCCACACCTTCATTGATGAGCACCTCAGCTATGGCTTCATCAAACAATCCACCTCTGCCCACAGTGCACCTGTCCCCTTTGTCAAGAAGAAGGATGGCTCCCTCTGCATCTGCATTGACTGTTGAGGCCTCAACAAGCTCACAAGAAAGGACTGCTACCTGCTCCTGCCCATCTCTGACCTTCTCAGTTTGCTGAGCTGCACAAAACTCTATACTAAGATCAACCTCCACCATGCCCACCACCTTTTCCACATTGCCAAAGGCAATGAGTGGAAGACTGCCTTCCACACCTGCTATGATTCTTACAAGTGGGGGGTAATGCCTTTCAGTCTTACTAACACATTGGCCACCTTCCAGCAGTTCATCAACAGCATCTTTGCAGACATGCTTGATGTCTGCATTGTGGTCTACCTTGATGATATTCTTATTTATTCCCACAACCTGGAGTTGCACTGACAACATGAAAAGAGGTACTCTGATGCCTCTGCCACCATGGCCTATACACCAAACCTGAAAAATGTGAGTTCCATCAGGACTCAGTCAAGTACCTCAGCTTCATTCTTTCCCCATCTGGACTGACAATGTCTGCTGATAAGGTTCAGTCCATCCATGATTGGCCTGAACCCTGCAAGGTCGGGGATATTTGGCCATTCCTCAGGTTCATGAATTTCCACTGTCAGTTCATCCACAACTACTCCAAAATAAGTCATTCTGCTCACCTGCCTCACCTAACACTCCTTGGAACTTTTCCAAGTGGTGCCACTCTGTCTTCCTCCACCTCAAAGATGCCTTCACCTCCACTCCCATCCTCACTCACTGGGTTCCCAACATGCTGATCACTGTTCAGACTAATGCCTCCAACTATGCCATCATGGGCATCCTTTCCATAACCTGCCCCAATGGTGAGCTGCATCTGGTCACATTCTACTCCCACACCCTCACCACTCCAGAGCTCAACTATGACACCCATGATAAGGAGCTATTGGCTATCTACAAGGCTTTCCATCACTGGCAACATTTTCTTGAGGGCTTGGCCACCCCTGTTGATGTGGTCACTGGCCACAAAAACCTTGAGTGTTTCTCCACATCTAAGGTTTTGACCTTCCAACAGGCTTGCTGGTCCAAGTATGTACCTCTCACAGTTCAACCTCACCATCCACTTTTGGCCTGGCTGTTTGGGGGCCAAACCTGATGCACTCACCCACCAGTGGGAGGTCTACCCAAAAGGGGGGATAGGGACTATGCACAAGTAAACCCACACAACCTTTGCCCTATGTTCACCCAAGAACAGCTTGCAGTGTCCCTCCATACCACCCACCTCATGGCCTGTGTCCTACAAGCTGCCATGGCCTTTGATGCTGAGAAGCTTCACTCTGACATCATCTCCACTCTCCCTGCTGTTTCCCACATCAGCTGCTCAATTCCTGACCCCATCCACTCCAAGATGGTCCATCAACCCTGACAGGCTCCTCTGCCTTGATGGCCACATCTTTGTCCCTGATGTCAATGACCTCCACCTCTGAGTACTTCAGTTTAAGCATGACCACCCTCTTGCCAGCCACTTCAGGCAGAACTGCACCCTCAAGCTCATCCACTGTGACTACATATGGCCCAACCTCTGCATAGATGTTAAGAAATATGTCAGTTCTTGTACTGCCTGTGGCCACAGCAAAGCTCAGCACTAGTGCCCATACAGCCTACTGAAGCAACTCCCTGTCCCTGAAAGGCCATGGAATTCCATCTCAATGGACTTCATTGAACACCTCCCCACCTCCAATGGCTACTCTGCCATCCTTGTTTTCATGGATAACCTTTCCAAGCAAATGGTCTTCATCCCAACACACAACTCCATCAGTTCCACTGACCTTGCCAAACTCTTCCTTGCCCATGTCTTTTCTAAACATGGTGTACCTGCTCACATCACCTCTGACCAAGGCCCTGAGTTCATGTCACACTTCTTCCACTCCCTCAGCAAGGCCCTAGACATGCACCTCCATTTCACCTTGGGCTACCACCCCAAAGGCAATGGCCAAACTGAACACACAAACCAAACCCTTGAGCAGTACCTACCTCTGTGTCTACTGCAACTACCAGCAAGACAACTGGGCCAAACTGCTACCACTGGCTGAGTTCACACTCAACAATGCACCTAGTGCAACAACCAGAGTCTCACCCTTCTTTGCTAACAAGGGCTACCACCCCAACTTGTTGGTCACTGCTGACCATGACTTCACCTCTGCAAAGGCCTGTGATTATGTTACAGACCTCTCCACCCTCCATGACTTCCTCTGCTCTGAAATGGCCACAGCACAGCAATGCTACCAAGGTCCCACTGACATGAAGCACCTTCCTCCACCAGAGTTCTGTGTCAGTGACCAAGCCTTTGTCAAAGCCAAGTACTTCACTCTACTTGACCATCCAACAAACTCTCCAAGAAGTATCTAGGCCCCTTTGACATTATCATCTGACCTGGTACACACTCCATCACCTTGAAACTACCTGACAGCATGCACTCTGTACACCCAGTGTTCCATGTATCACAGTTGGAACCTGCCCTGGCAAACCCCTTCCCAAATCAGCATCAGCTGCCACCTCTGCCAGCTGATGTCAATGGTGAACTCAAGTATGAAATATCAGAGATCCTCAACTCAAAGATAGACTACCAATGCCATTGTTGGTTAAGCTACAAGGTCCACTGAGCCAGTTATGAAGGTACTGACAAAGAAACTTTGTGGCTCCTAGCAACTGAGTTGGAGCATGTGTCTGAACTTGTCACCACCCTCCATGAATGGTACCCTCACAAGGATGGCCTGTATACACCCCCAACTTGAGTGCCAATGGCACTGACCCTCCTCTGCTACATCTCTGACCATCCTCTGTACCCACCACTGCTTTCCCACTCTATTTGACCTTCCCTCCACTTTCTCTCTGTTTTCTTTTCTAAGTCACCTTCAGTACTTATGTTTCCTTTTGCTCACTATGAGACATCTAACTTCCTAACTACTGTACATGATTTACAAAAAAAAAAAAGAGAGAAAAGCAAAAAACAAAAGTAATACACTATTACTCCCATGTGTTGTTGTCATCTCCCTCCTCATCTCCCTCTGCATCCTCATCATTCTTCTCCCCATCCTCATCAACCATCCCACTTGCTGCCAACTCACTTTGCTCAGTGCCTGAGTTACTCCCCTCAGCTCCCAACCCAACTCTGCCTGGTGACACCCTAGCCCATCCTTCCAAGGGACATGGTGGAAATGCCATCATGTGCTGCACATAGGCCTGCACAGTGGCAGCCTGCACCTCCATAGCTATGGCCATCTGCTCCATCACCACTGCCTGCCTTGTACTATGAACATACACTCATTGTACAGTGGTTTGGGTATTCCTGGACTGAATCCAACTCAATCTGCCCATTCCTGACAGCTCCCCAACCAGGTATGAATGGGCCACCCCAAAGTGAGGCATCCTCAGCACTGGTACCTCCTCTATTTCATTGTTGTCATTGTCATTGCTGGCCTGACCCTTTTTTCTGCCTTCATCCTGTGAACTCCTGGTCCCAGCCCTCTTCCTTGATGACCCAGCTGCCAGTTTGACCTCCTCAGTCATCACCCAACTGCATTTCTTCTTCCTCTTCCTACATAGCCCACATGACTATCCACCTGCTGTGGCCTGACACTCACTTACCTCCCCCCATTGTCAACAACCCTCACAGGCCACCTGTCTCATTGCCACCACCACCCTCATGGTCTCCATGCTAGTCCCAGTCATGGGGCTGTAGGCAACAACCTGCCCAGTGCTAGCTTTTGTGTTAGGGTGTTAGTGGTACTCACCTGGCCACCAATGATCCCCTGCTCTTGCTTTGAAGCTCCCCTACCTGCCCCTTCTCCTTCACAACACTTTGTCACATGCCCTCTGCCTCTGCCACCTCAGCCTGATGGGCTGCCTCTATGGCCTCTTATCTCTCCTTCTCCTTGTCCTCTTTGTGCTCTTGCCTCTCTCACTCCTTGCAATTCCTCCCACTCCTGCCTCTCATGCTCCTCCCACTCCAGCCACTCTCTCTCCAACTGGGCCTCTTCCACCCTTTGTCAGTGGGCCTCAGCCCACTTCCCCTCCTTGATGCCTCACACCTACTTTTCTCAGCCTCCTTGTCCTGCTCAGTCCCCTTGGAGTCACTCATGTGGACCTTGAGGTCTGCATTGGGGACTTGAGTCCAGTCCTGGGCTGGTGCATTGGTAGATTGTCAGCTTGAGCTTGGTTGTTGAGACATGATAAAAGAACAAGGGAAATATGGGGGAAGAGGCTTCAGCATTCAAGATGCACCTTATATGTGGGCCATTCAGTCTCTGACACAACCCTGTTGTGGCAATCAGCCCCACCTCATGGCTGGTAGCCAATTACAAAATCAAACCTCATGTCACTCTGGCCACACTGCCTCATAGCCTTCAGGGGTTCTGGCCATCCTGCATTGTCACCACCCCTTCTGGACCCCTCCCTGTGCTGTTGGCCCTTCTCCACTCTACTCTGCCTCTGTCCACTCACTCTGGCACCCATATGGCACATTCCTGCCCCATTCTCTGTCAGGACCACCACATGACTGGCATCCCTCAGTCAGGTGATGTCCTCCCTTGCCTTAGAGGTTACCATCCTTTTGGGACAACAGACCAGTCTAGGTGTCAAGTTTGTGCCTACTCCAATGATCCCCAACACTCACAGAGGCTGTGGGAAGTGTATGAAGGTAGACTGACATGGGCTGATGCTTGGATGACAAGGGCCAACAGAGAGCAACACTGGCTGAAGAGTGGTCAATGGTCACAACAGAGGTTTAAGAGAGGGTGTTGGGTTCAGCTTGTGTGCTGCCCTCTTGTACAAGCCCAGCCCTCAGATTTCAAATAGAGACAGAAGTCAGGGGGAGCCCAACAGAAGACAGAGAAGGCTGGTTGAAGACCACAGAGAAGGGAGAACTAAATCAATATTCATACTGAGGAGACACTGCTGAGCACAGTGGGCTTATATATGGTTAGCATGCCATCAAGGTGGTACATTATTGGAATGCCAGTACTAACATACAGAGTACAGTAAATTTTCAAGGGGCAGAAATGTCAGAAAGCTTCAGTTGGAGGATGGGTACACATACAACAGAGGTGAAAGATGGGATGAAGAAGAAATACCTAAAAGGAATAGTGTGGACAGAAAACCTTCAGAGCACCCACCAATAGCCAATCAGATGTTGGACCAAAAGCCTAAATGAGTAGTGACCCTGTGCTGACCCATGTGGTGTGGTAGCTGCACTGTGCCTAGGCTGACCCATCAACCCAAAAGGAAGGTGACCCCTAAACAGAGGGGAGGTGTCACCTGACCAAGAGGCACCAGTCACATGGTGGATCTGATGAGTCCAACAGGGTCCAACAGAGGATTGGGTGGGAGTGTGTCATGCAGTCTCAGAGTGAGTGGACAGGTGCAGAGTGGAGCAGGGAAGGGCCATCAGTGCAGAGAGAGGTCAAGAGGGCAAGATCAGCACCTGTCCAGAGGCATGCTACTGCACCACATGGTTCAGCACAGGGTCAATTCCTGTTTAGCTTTCAGCCTACCTTCTGTTTGGCTATTGGTGAGTGCTCTGAAGACACTCCATTCCACACTATTCCTTTTAGATACTTTTTGTTTATCCTGTCCTTCATCTCCCCTATTCATACACACACTCTAACAGAGACTTTCTGACACCTCTGCCCCTTGAAAATTTACTGTACTCCATATGTTAGTTCTGACATTCTGATACTGTACTGCCTTGATGGTGTACCTACTGTATATAAGCCTGCTACACTCAGCAGTGTTTCTTCAGTATGAATATTACCTTAGTTCTCCTCCTCTGCAGTCTTCAACCAGCCTCTCTGTCTTCTGTCAGACCCTCCCTGACTATTCTCTCTCTCTGAAATCCAAGGGCTGGGCTTGTGCATTCAGTTGGACTTACATACCCTTATGAGATTGTCAGGGCTACATACACAAAAAATGGTGTGGCCAAGCCCTTTCCTTCCATTTGGCATGGGCCAAGCAATGTCCTCCATCACTACCATACAAACAGTGGTTATGATGGGTACCCTTGCTGACACTCCTGGACCCCTACCTGTTGCATATCCTTCCTCATCATGCCCATCCTCTGGTAGTGGAAAGCAGCCCAGCAGAAAGCAGACCAGGTCAGCAAGGGAAAAAGCCTCCATGGGTGCCTATCAAGGTACATAGTTATCACATTTCTAATTCCCTGTTTTCGACTATTTTGCAGTATCATCATCAGCTAGTGGGCAGTCAAGATGGGAGGAACCCAACTGTCCAGATATTTTGAAACCCCATTGCCTATTTGTGACAGCCTGGCAGGAAGTTGATACAAACACAGAGAGAATCAAGTCTGGATTGTGGACCCAGGCTATTGCTTCCCAAAGCTAATGCTCTTCATCAATGTGTCTACACCAGAGAGAAAGAAGACTTATCTCCTTAACTGGCCATCCACCCATCCACTTTGGAATAATCAGGTTGATACTCACCCACCATCAAAGTTCCTGTCCCCTCAGATGTGAAGGGATTTCCTCAACACTATTGATACTGACCCCCTCCCCTTGACAAAGACTGCATTGACAAAATTGGACATGTGAGATATTTTGGGGTAAGTTATCATTAAATCAGCCCAAGGTTTGGCAGGGGCACCACAGGAAACTACATGGCAAGGAATGCAGGGGAGTGTTACCTTGGTTTTCACTCCTTCTCTTTGTACTCATGTGCTATATGGATACCAACTGCATCCCTTTCAGATCCCCCCCTCCAGTTCATGCAGTCCCTTCTTTGGGAACTGTATGAACTTTATGTGCTTGATCAGGCCCTTGTCCCTGATTTCTGGACTGCATCTGACTCCAAAAAAGAGTGGTTGACCTGTCAGAGTCTCCTCTATGACATCTTCCCTGGCACATGTGGTCTTGCAATGTGGTCAGAGTCTTTACCCTGTCACTTGTGTGAGTTAGGCCTGTGTCTTACTAATGTGCTGACCTCAATGCCATATATCAGCAAGTTTTGCCAGTTATTGTCTGTGTGGCCTGGAGCACCTGCATGTCTGCAGTCCCCTGTTGAGTTGAAGGGTCAAGATGATACAAAGGTGTACAAGGTTTTTTCTCTGGAATGCCATTTTTACATCCAAACAGCATTTGATTTTCTTGGATGGCAACCCTCCTTCCCCCACATATTTCAACTTGTCTAAACTTGTTTTGCTGCATGTGGTTTTGTTTAGGGCTATTTCAATGTTCTAATAACACAAACATAACTGATAAATATGTTTTTGGTTAATGAACCTTAATGATTTGGGACTCCACAGATATTCTCACCCTTCTTTGATAGCAGGAACTCATCTGCCTCTGATGACCCAATGCCTCCATTGGTTGTCATTACTGCTTATCACATCCTTGTCTGTTGTCATGCCTGTGCCTCTGCCCTGTGCTACTCCTGACCTCTCCATACCAATGGCCCCTCTCTGCTCTGCTCTGCACTTGCCTACTCACTCTAGCTTCCATGTGGCATGTTCCTGCCCCACTCTGTCAGACCCCATTGGTCTCTGTTGGCAGCACCACATGACCATTGCCTCTCAGTCAGGTGATTTCCTCTCTCTACTCAGGGGTTGGTTTCCTTCTGGGTCAATGATCCAGTCTAGGCACAATGCAGCTACTCACCACATGGTTTGGCACAGGATTGATTCCTGTTTAGGATTTTGGCCTACCTTCTGATTGGTTATCAGTGAGCACTCTGAAGACACTCCATTCCACACTATTCCTTTTAGATACTTTTTCTTTATCATGTCCTTCCCCTCCATTGTCTGTACACAAACTCCAACTGAAGTTTTCTGACATTTCTTCCCCTTGAAAATTTACTGTACTCCATATGTTAGTCCCAACATTCTGATACTGTACTGCCTTGATGGTTCACTCACTGTTTATAAGCCCACTGTGTTCAGTGGCAGTTCTCCAGTATGAATATCACCTTAGTTCTCCTCTGCAGTCTTCAACTGGCCTCTTCATCTCTGTCAGACTTCCCCTGACTACTCTCTGTCTCTGAAATCTGAGGGCCAGGCTCATACAAGGGGGCAGCACATGACCTGAACCTGATGCCCTCTCCCAAACCTCTGCCATGACACTTGGCCACACCTGCCAGCAAGCATTGTTCTTTGTTGGACCCTGTTGGCCAATCATTGGCCCATGTCAGTCTACTTTCATACACATCCCCTAGCCTTTGTGAGCATCAGAGATCATTGGAGTAGGCCCAAACTTAACATCTGTGTGCTGTTGGTTATCCTTATATCAAATTCTCATTACAGGTGTGTAGTCATTGCCTCTGTTGCACTCACTTGTAATCTGGTGACCTCACATCTCAGATCTTTTGCAGTGACTTGGAGCCCAGCATAAGTACACCATTGACTTCATGTCCCAGTCCTCAGCTACTGAATGGCAGTTCAGTGCCCAAAGCCTTAGAGGCATTGTGATGCTCACCCTTCTGTGCATCATGCATCAGATATGTAATTCTAATATTGTGAGTTTTTCTTGTCAGGGGCTTCCTCACATTCATAGTGACCTATCTCCCTACAGAGTTCTTTGATCCTACATCCAGTTGTTTGGCTTCCCAGTGCCACTGAGAACCCCTCCTTGACCTCATCTGATGATCACACATCAGTTTGCATCCCTTGCTCTCTGGTATGTTCAATTTTATCTGTGATATTATTATTATTCAAACTGGCTTACTGATCTTCACTGCAGGATCCCTCCATCACATTGGCTTCAACAAATCAGCTACCTGATGTAGTTGTGAATGCTCCCTCATCATCATCACATATGTAATCAGGTGTCACTTTGTATTCCTAGCACTGTGGTATGTAAACTTGATCTGTGAAACATATTCCAGATTGGCTTATCCTCTATGAAGGGCCTTAATGGTTCAGCTTCTGCTACAACCAGCTGGCCACCTAACTCATCCTTTAAGTGTGACCTCATTGACTTCACCTCCATAGACATTTCCATGTCCCCTCCCACTGCAGCTGCTGTGTTGCTCCCTGCCAAGTTCTTACATATCTTACTCTGTTGTCACCTGCTCATCTTTGCTAATGACGGATGGAGCATGTTCCACCTCTGTTGAACCCATTTTGGACTCCATTGCCTTCCATCCTCTCAGAGGCCTTGTGCTCAGATGCACAAGGCCCAAAGAAGCATGCCAGACTGCTGACCCCACTTCCACATGTCCCCCTCATTCATCAACTCTCAGCTGCCCCCTATGACTATGACCCTAATGAAGGGCCCAATCCAAATGAACTCCCACCAATACCTGCTTTACCTATCTCCAACCCTGTACCATGCATGTGTTAGCAGCAAAAAGGGAAAAGGGTTCCCTAGGGGGATCCTGCATAATTGACTCCTAAAGCTCTAGGGAGCTAGGGAATGAACCAGACTAGAGTCCAGTGTGAGCAACCAAAGGTCTCAACACTAGACTCAGCTACACTAAGTATGCTTCAAGGTAAACAACAGTAAACAAAGAATGGCTAATGTGCCACAACACTAGGAATTGGCCTAGAAGACTGGGAAAAGGAGTAGTGAGTAGCAAATGAGAAGGGGAATCAAATGGTAGTAAGTAAGAGATCATTTAGAAGGCAGAAGGCAAAGATAACAGGTGAAGATCACCACAAGGAACATCATGTGAGCACATACTGCCTGATACTGGGTCTTCTGATTCTACCCTTGTTGAGCCCAGGCAAACCACATTGGGCCCCACAATGGCTCAATTCTTTGACTATTGCTGGCTTCTCATGAAGTACAACCCAGGGAACCCACTTAATGGGGTCTCATGAGAACTGGTTGAATGTTTATGGCTGCTGTGTTGGATCTTCCAAGGATCAGATGTAGTGGCTTCTCATGGCTCCAAATACCTTGGGGCCACTGTGGTCTGCAAGCCCAAGCAAGAAGGGATGGATATCAAACATATGCTATGTGCAATGATTACCACAATGGGCAATGTCCAAAATGACATAATCAATCTGGTCCATCAAGATATTGGACCAGAGGTAGCACACTCCTTTCAGATCAATGGTCCCAATTGATTCAGCCAAACTTGGCTGGATGTGTTTTGTGAAGTTGCTGCTGCAGCAGAGGGAAGAGGAGCACAGTTTCATGAAATGGCACAAAGGAAACACATGCTCACACAGAAGCTCATTTTGAGGGGAGGTGAACTGGATCTATGAGAGGGAGACTCAGACTCAGAAGAAACAATCTGTATTATGGTAGTCTAGCCTATGAGAGGGAGACTACAAGCTATCAGTAAATAGTGTAGGGACATGAAGAGGAAAGAATAATCACCTCAGACTTGGAAGACACAGTCTGTATTATGGTAGTCTAACCTATGAGAGGGAGACTACAAGTTATCAGTAAATGGTGTAGGGACATGCACATAGTTCAGTCAACCATAGTCCTGAAAGTGGGATACCTGACATGTACATTTTAGCCTAAAAGTGGGACTAGCCAATGTCAGCCAACCAACCCTGAGATGGGTTTGGCCAATGGAACTAATGGTCCACCACCCTGAAAGTGGGATAGGCCAACCTAGGTGGGGGATGGCCCACCCCCCTGAAAGTGGGATAGGCTGACCTACATGGTGGATGGCCCACCACCCTGAAAGTGGGGTAGGCTGACCTATGTGGGGGATGGCCCACCCTCCTGAAAGTGGGGTAGGCTGACTTGGCTGGGGGATGGCCCACCCCCCTGGAAGTGGGATAGGCTGACCGAGGTGGAGGATGGCCCACCCCCCTGAAAGTGGGATTATGGCATATGGGCAAAACAACATCTTGGTTGTAGGTCCTTTGGCTTCTCTGAGTTGATATTCTGTGTATATCTTCATTTCATTTCCCAAAGAATGTGATGGATTACAACCTGCAGAAAGCTATGTAATGCTCATTCTAGGCAGATTTGGCTGGGAGATGGCTCTCTCACCTGAAGGGGGGGGTCAGTTTTGCTGTGGTGGATTACAGCCTGACTAGAGCTGGAGCTTGTTCCAACAGAGAGATTTGTCAAGGTCTTGGTGGATTCACATGGGCAATTAGGTGACTACTATTATTCTTAATGTTTCATGGATGTGGTGCTTATATTTTCACAGCATGAGCAGGTGTCTTTCCATTATACTGATTTGTAACTGTAAGTATGACAGGATATTTCCTCTGTACAAATTTACAAGGTTGGGAGTGAGAATGTTACCTAGTAGTGGCTTATTTTGCTGTCAATTGTTATCAATCTACTATATTTTTTACCCAAACAACATCTTAGTTGTTGATACCATTTATATATGGAAGATATTTATGGATATTTAGAGGGTAATTTGAAGCTATGATGAATTCCCTCTTTTTTCCTTGTGGAAGTTGAATGGCATTATCAGGAATGGAGAAAGAATATGTTTTGGGTGGGAGAGACACCCCACCAGCCCCCATGGTTTTTCCACAGTCAGGATATTTGCACTCAAAGGAGATAGTTTCCCTGCTGAACCCCCCACCCACTTTTGAATGGTCCCACACTGGGGACACTGGACTGGTAAGAGGTGACCCCAGGGTTTAAGATGCTTGTCAGTTCAGAGAAACTTTTCTACCAGTAGAGCTTCTTTCTGCCATGTGATCAAAATGATGTTTGAATGCCTACCCAGCATACCACAATCATTCAGGGCAACCTTAGCTGCACTGGAAATAGGGAAGCCTTGGATGATGGTGTTGTCCAGGAGGCTTTGGAGGTAGGGGACTGTGGAAGCCAGCTGGAGGTGCTGAGCATCAAACAATAGCATGGATCTGGGGGTCAACCTGGCAGGTGTGAGGGATGAGTAAGCAGGAGATGATGAAACTCACTGTTGGGCAACCTCCTTTACCCCATTAAAACTCTGGGGATTGGTGACCACAGAGCCACAGACATAAAATATTATGTCTGCACCATTTATAATTTTACTCAGGGGCTTGAGAAGCAGTTGGAGAAACTGTAGAAGGTTGGCTTGGGGTGAGGGAGAAGAGTGAGTCAACTTACTGGCAAGACTTTACAGGCCACTGGTTTCTTATTTATATACCAGAAAAGAGATCTCCCCTCTCTTCATCACTATGAGTAGTGAGAAACAGCATCACTCTTGAGTAAGCAGGGAGGGTGTTTGCCAGGTCAGAGGCAGCCTTATCATATGCATCCATGGACTCTGGGGTGCCAAGGTTGAAAGAGAGCTGGGAGAAGTTGTAATCCCCTTGGGGAAAGTATGCTTGCAGGAAGGAGTGGAGCATGGCCACCTGGGAGTGACCTATGTCTTGGGCTAGGCCTTCCAGGTGGAGGTGAAGCAGGGCTGCAGTGTGGGGGGCTACTTGAGAGGTCATTGCATGGTGAAAGCCTCCAGGGATAATGGGGGGAGTGGAAAGAGCAGGTTCTCCCTTGGAATAGAAACCCTGAATGTTGTTAAATATAGCATACAAAGTGTAGATTGTATTCTACTTACCATGTAAGGCTTTGGGTCATTTTTAGTCTTTTGCCAATGGCAAGTCATACACATGAACTTGACATCAGCCCTTTTTACTTTTTGCAGGGATTCCTCAGAAACTATGAGGCATCTATGGCACACCACTCTATGACATCCCTCCTCATCACAAATCCACATCTCACCACCATCCCTGCACATGAAACAGAACTGTGCAGAAGGTCAGTGGGTGCAGACTACATACAGGTAAATAATTACTGCATTGTCCTTGGCTTGTATCTTGAGGGGAGGCTTCTTGGCAGCAGCCTTGGCTTTGGCTTTCTTCTTCTGCAGTACTTCAAGGTTCACTCTCAGGGCATGGCCACCAGTTACCTTCCTGGCACTCTGCTTTGTTCTGGCCATAGAAATATGACTAGGAGGGATGCAAACAATTGGAATAACAATGACATACAATGAGTATTTAAAATAAAAATGGGCTGGAGGGATACACAGTTATATTTTTTGTGAGTGGTGCTACTTACCAGGCTGGCCAAAGTTGGGTACTAGGGGGCTATACATCAATATATATTTATTAAACATGGCAGAGGGATACTTACTTGAAGGTAAGTGCTAGTGGGGGGGGGGGGTTACTTAGGGGGCTGGTTGAAGGTGGGTACTAGTGGGGCTACATGTGGGTGTGTTTTTATTAGACATGGCAGGGGTGGGAGGCAGAGGGGGTACTCATGGGGCTGGTCAAGGGTGGATGCTGGTGGGGCTACACATGAGTAGACATGGCTGGGGGAGGGGGTACTTACCAATGGGGCTGGCTGGTGTTGGGGACTGGTGGAATTATGGATACATATCGTGAGTATTTTTTTTTATTAGATGGGAGGGCGGATACTTACAGCTTACAGATGGGGCTGGTTGGTGTTGGGTGCTGGTGGAACTATGAATGAGTATCAATTTTTATTGAATACATTGGGGGAGAGGGGTACTTACAGAGCTGTTTGAAGGTGGGCACTGGCAGGACTACATGTGGGGATGTTTTTATCAGATATGGCAGGGGGGTGGGGAGTTCTCACAGGGCTGGTCAAGGGTGGATGCTGGTGGACCTGCACATGAGCATATTTTTATTAGACACAGCCAGGGGGGGAGGTGCTTACAGACAGGGCTGGTCAATGGTGTAACTATGAATGAGTATAAAATTTTACTAGACACAGTAAAGGGGAGGGGGGGAATACTTACAGAGCTGCTTGATGAGATGTGGGAATGTTTTTGTTAGACATGGCAGAGGGTTACTCATGGGGCAGGTCAAGTGTGGGTGTTGGTGGGGGTACACATGAGTATATTTCTATTATACATAGCAGGGGGAGGGGGGGAACTTATGGAGGGGTAGTCAATGTCTACAAATGAGTAGAAAATTTTATTAAACATGGCAGGGGAGAGGTTACTTATGGGGCTGGTTGATTGTGGGTGCTAATGGGGCTGACAACGAGGGGTGGGTACTTACAGAGGTGCTTGATGGTTGGCATTGAAGGAACTGTGAATAAGTATAATTTCTCACTACACATGGCATGGGAGGTACTTACAGGGCTGGTCAAAGGTGGGTGCCAGTTGGAGGTTACACATGAGTATATGAAAATTTTTGTATTGCACAGCTGGGTACTTAGCAGCTGTTGGAAGGTGGGTAACTATGTGTGGGGAATTTTTTCTTATGCATGGCAAGAGATGCTTAGCAGCCAGGCTGGGAGAGTCACAAGTGAGAGGTGACACTGGCATGCAACCAGGACAGAGGTACTTACCTGAGAAGTTGGACTGGGGGGCAGCTGAGTGTTCATGCACATGGCAGTAGCTTCTTAGGGCAATCAGCACTTGGGATTTTGCAGACTTGGTGTGCTTACCTGGCTGGTTAGTTGTGGAAAAAAAAAAGGCAGAAAAAAAGAATGGAATGGAAAGACACTGAAGGCTTGGAGGGTGTGTGCAAACTGAATAAATGACAAAAGTTGGGTTCCCATCATCACATGATAGATGGAACCACAAGGGACATTCAAGTGTTCCCATTGTCACATGATGGATGCACTTGGCAGTGTTCACACTGAGGTGACAAACAAATGCAGCCAAATAGTCATGTGGTACATGGACTTGCAGCTTGGATTATCACATTGATGTGTGCAAGCAAATATAGCCAAATAGTGAAAATACTATGAATAGTTGCTGTGAATATCTCTTTCATGTTTTCCAATCCCACCTCCCCACTCCCCTCTCCCAAAAATGCCCTAGCTCATCATTGTTGGATGTGGCATGTCCTGTCCCTCTCTTCCCTTGCTGCTCTCCACCATTAGTCTTGAGTCATTGTCATCATCATCATTGTGAGTCAATATTTTCTCAGGTGAGCAGAACTCTGCCTGATTCCTTTCACATCCAATTTGACAAATATTTTTTTACAGTCCTGTGTTCATGTATCATTGCAGTGTGTTGTCATCATCCAAGTGTTTCTTAGGTGAGCATGCCCCTTTGCCTGCTCCCCTTCACACCCAACTCACTGTTTTCTTACAGCCTTTTTATTCTCATTGTGCATTGTCACTGTGGCTCATTGTCATCCAATGTATGGTAACCAGTTCTTAGGTGAGCATGACCTTGTGCCCACTTCCCTTCATGCCCAACCCACCAAAATCTATCAGTGTTGGATGCACATTGTGCATCACCATCATGCATTGTCATATCCTCCCATCTTTTTCTCTAAAATTGTCCCATCATTGCAAGTATGTCAATATTTCTTCAGTGAGCATACCCCCATGCCCCATCCTATTTGTATTGAACTCACTAACAGATGTATCAGATTCACATCAGGCATTGTTATCATTCCATAGGTAAGCACACCCAGCACCCATGTCTGTCCTATTAGCATATATATATCCACAGATTTTTAATTCTTATTGTTTGTTGTTGTCATGTGTGGTGCCCTTCTACCCCAGGTGCTACCACCATTGCTGCCTTTAACCATCTATGTAAGCACCTCTTTTTCTCCATGCCACTGTCAATGCTTATCCATCCCCACCCCTCAATGCAACCATAGACACTTACTATTCAAAGGTAGGCAGCTTGGTCTGATCACACCTCACCTATAGGTCATCCATCCCATCTAATGTAGGTTGCAGACTACATGATGGTGGGATGGTGTCCCCCTGTCTGCAGTGCACCTGGCCAGTGCATTGTTTGATGGGGGGACTTAGCATTTGGGTTCTGGTGGGAACATGTCTGTGCCTGCTGTGCAGGTCAGCATAATATCTTGTTGGTTCTGGTGGGAACATGTCTGTGCCTGCTGCACAAGTCAGCATAATATCTTGTTGGCTCTGGTGGGAACATGTCTGTGCCTGCTGTGCAGGTCAGCATAATATAATCTTGTTTGTTGTTGCTAAACCTGTGTTTTTTAAATATGGGTCTGTGTTTTGGCATGGTAAGTCTATTTTTTTTTTGCTCATACTGTTGATTCTGACTTGGACTTCAGTTTAGAAAATGTTCAGTAAGTGTTTGGTGAATTTCTATGTAGTTACTAATTAGACAAGCTAGGGGGAGTGTGCTTGGTTGATAAGGGTTTTTTTTATGTCTTCATTGAATTTCAAGTTTTTTGCTTTCTCGAGTACCAGTTATGCTTCTAGGGGGGACCCACCCTAGTTCATAATGTTGGCTCACCCTTTGGGACTTTGTTTTGTTATTACTTTGTCTCTACTAGTTGCACTGAACTTATGTACTTGTCCATTTCTGTTTGAAATGCAACCTCTGTGCTGTGTTTGTGCATTATTTTTTGTCAGTGAGGGGTTCTAACCCTAGCCTCAAGTATCTTGTGATTATTAAGTCCTAAGTTTCATGGCTTAAAATTTTATCACTGCCCTGAGTGAACAGAGTGCCAGAGTCTGCCAACCCCCAACTACAGTACATCATGCCAACATCACCCAAGAGTCAATCCCCAGCTGCAGATCCAGCCCTGTCTGCCTTGGTGGATATTGCCCTAACATCTGTGCTTTGGGGCTACCCACTCACCCCATCTTCTGTAATACAAAGATCAGAACTCCAGAAGCCAAGGTAATGTTAACTGTTTCCATGGTATTGGGACACACTGCTTACCAGCCTGTGATAGACTCGGGGTTAGGTCCCAGTTGACCAACCTCCAGAGGTGCCTGGAAGAGGAAGTCCTTGCCCCAGCATCCTTTTCCTCCATGGAACTCCAGTTATCTGCCCTTGTCATTGCCTGTGCAATCCTCAACTCTTGTGAGTGTACTCACTGATGTGAAGAAGAACTCTGGAGCCTGAAGTCTAGTGGAAGATGTCACAGAGTGGGACATTGACAGGTTTGCTGAACTGAAGAGGAATGTTGGAGACAAGACAAAATGTTTTCCATATCCTCAGTGGGGGCTCATTTCTGACCCTGCCACCATTTTGGATGTCCATGGCAGGGTGGTGGTTTGGTATCTGCCAAGCATCATGTCTCCTGCAAGAGTGGTAATCCTGTCTCTTCCCCCTCCATCCATCTTGTATTGATTCATCAGTAGGAACATCTCAATAAAATCCATCTCCCATTGAAAGATAGCCTGGTAAAATGCTCCAAGACTGGTGGTCAGTCCAAAAGGAGGTTTGGCCATAAACATGTACCAGAGGGGGATGGCAATGAGATGTTTGGTTATGGCTGCCTTATGAATTCTCCAGCAATATTCCAGCAGGTTCATACTGTAATCCCCCATGTTCTCAGCATTTTGGGAGGCTAATTGACCCTCAGAGATTGAGGGACAAGGTCTATAAAAGTTCCTCCCTCACAAAGGCCCCAGTAAGGCAATGGCTCCAGGATATTTCTTATGCAGAGGAGTTCTGGAATACCATTGCTGAAATTGTCCTGCCTGATCTTGCCCAAGTTGGCAAGGATGCTATCTCTGTCAAGGAGGACTGGGTTGTCACCCAACCCCCTTCCCCCATTAGTTGGCCCTCCATCTATCTTGGCATAGATATCACAGTCAATCAAGAGACTCCTCCCCACCTAGACCAAGTCTCTGCACTGTCTCTGCTGGACCTGGTAGTGAACCTGGGAACTCATGATACCCAATTCATATATCTGAATTAGGCACCATATTCCATTATCAGCCAGGCACCATGATTTACCTTGCTGGCAAAGTTCTCACCCACTCTATCCCAAAATGGGGGAAAGGGGAAAGGATAGCACTTGCTCACTACATGAAGGATGCTGTCCACAACAGATTTGGGCTGCCCAGGCCACCTTTCACCCAACAGAAGCATCTCTTGGGGAATTTTTACAGACTTAGTGTAGATAACTGGCTGAGCCCCTTAGCCTTAGCTGATGTCAAGCAGAGTTTCCAAGTGAAAATTGTACATCCAGAGCATTCCCCATGCTTCATATCAATCCTGTTGAGCATGCATCAGAGAAGGTCAAAAGTCCTGTGAAAACCCTCTGGGAGAGGTGCTCAGTACACTTTCCAGCCCACCCACTGAGACCAGAAGGGGAAAGCCTGCCCACAAAGAAGTGGATGCCAGGCACCTCTACCTGCCATCTGGCAGCCAGCCTTCCACTCCCAGAACTCCAAGAACCATGGGATCCTCCCAAAATCTTGACTTCTCTGACTTCTCCAACTCTCTTGACATCCCTAACTCTGACTGGAATGATGTAGAAGGTCCCCCCCAATCCAGAAGGCACACAAAGGTCTGTACTTTGATTCTGGCCTGGTCCACCATTAAAAAATTCCTTCCAGAGTCAAAATGACTTTATCAGAGAGTGGCTGCCTTGGAGAGCAGAGTATCTCAATGTCATTTTGGAGGGGGAGCAGCTGGCCAAGGGGGGAATTTGTGAGCAGTGCTGTGAGGCAGAAGGAAGTGTCTTGTGCATGTCCTGCACTGGAGTCCATGCCTGGTGTGGCCCCTGTACTGTCAAAGCTCACAGGAACCTGCCCTTTCACAAGGTCCAAAGGTGGAATGGTACCCATTACCAGCCTACCTCCTTGATGGAACTGAGCTTCTTGTGGCACATAGGCCATGGGGGTGATCCCTGCCCTCAAAATTGGTCAGATGCTGATCCAGATAGGGCAGGCTATATGACTGGGGAGGAACCTCCCAATCACAGGTCAGTGGCATTTTATTGGAGAGGCATTCTGATGACTGGCCATCAGGAGGCCTTCCCAGTTCCAGATGACCATTGTGGACACAGATGGGATTTTTTCTCATGAGGTTTCAGTGTGTAGCTGCCCTGGGTCTGATTCTAGTGACTGGCACCTGGACTTGCTTAGACAAAGACTGTTCCCAGCCAGCATCTCTAAGCCCAAAACTGCCTTCACCTTTGATGTCCTGGATCACTTTCTGGTACATGCTCTGGAGTGCAAGACCTCTGCAATGAGTTTCTATCAGAAGCTGAAAAGGTTCACCAACAATGCATTTCCTGAGAGGGTACCAGTTGAGAACCATTTTCCAGTTGCTTGGCTAGTGTTAATGTATTTTTTTCTTTGCTGGTTAGGATAGATACAGGGAGTTGATGAGGATTTCTCAGCTGTGGAGGGATTTGAAACATAGAAAATGGTTTGGACTTGGGCATGATATGGAACAATATCCTGGAGATGGAGAACTTGCCCTCTTCTGTCCTGCCTGCCCCCAACCAGGTGTTAATTTGCCTGCAGACTGGAAAGTCCAGTATGACAGGTAAGAGAGTGTGATCCATTTCAATTGGGAGTCTGACAGCCTTCAGGGATACTGTCATGAGGCAATATGTCATAGATGGCAACTTTGTTGGAATATAAACTGCCCCCTAGGTAGTACATTCCTTAGGTGCAAAGGTTAGTCACTTACATAGGCAGAAAAGCGGACTACAGTAGAGTAAATTTTCTCCCTCCTTCCTCAGTAGCTTGGTGTTACTGAGGAACTAAGTATCTGACAAACTTCACTGCTCAGCATATGAAAATGAACAAGCCAGAGTTGGATGTGGCCTTGTCTGATGGAAGAGGGTTTATGGTTGCTGAGGTGCCCTATCAAAGTCATCTAAAACAGTCTTTGGATAGCAAGAAGGTGAGTGTCTGCAGGTCTTGGAGTTTGTTTACTGACCAGTTGGTTAGAGATCCACCTGCAGCAATCACAGGGCTATCAATGCTGCAAACATCAACAAGTCCAACCTATGATCTACAGGGATTGGTGCCACAGCTTGTGCTCAACATGGCTGCTTTGTCCCCCACTCTGTGGTAGATTTTCAGAAAGGGGAGAGGTGAGTGGACCACCTGGATTGAGATTGGAGTATTTGGAGCTTATTTGAGGCAAGGTATATGAACACAGACTACTCCATTTGTAATGCTCTTGGATATCATTCTGAGAGCATCACAAAAGCCCTGGTGATTTATGATGTAGGGTGCCAGTGGAGTGTCAACTTCAGGAGCAGGGTGAAAAACAGCCCATCTCTCCTTCCCCCAGCTCTGGAGATTGTGCCTGTGGTGGGCAAGTTCCATTTGGCTGCACACAAGCTCTCTTGCTTTCCCAGGTACAGCCTCAACTTCATCAAGGGTGCTGGCCACTTGGATGGAGAAATTCTGGAGACATTGTGGGCACCATTCAATAAGATCTCCCCCACTGCCAGGTCTATGACTCAGGCACACAGGAAAGAGGTGTATGATGACCATATGAGGGACTCTAACTGGAAGAAGCTTGTGGGAATGGGTGAGGTTTTTTTTTTTTTTGGGGGGGGGAGAAGTAAATTTATGCCCACCTCACAGTCCCCTCCTTGCTCAAGAAATATAAGAATTCCAGCAGGTGTCTGGAGGAAATGAATCAGGCTTATGAGCAGTTGACTACTGTGCTGGATCCTGACAAGGTTGCTCAGTGGGAATTGGATGCTCTTAGGGCAGAGGCAGATAGGGGGGAAGCCCTAGATATCTATCTGTTGAAAGGGGACAAAGGTTGGTGTCATGGATGGGTCAATGACTTGATCTGATATTCTTTTAGCCCTGACCTTTCATGAGGTGTGGTTGCAGCTCACGAAAAAACCCAAGTCTCCCCCTCTGGAAATGTTGGTTTGGTGGCATGGCTCACAGAAGGAATTGGCATTGAGGACTCACAGTGAGGTTCCTGTTGAGCTGAAGGTGATTTTCTTGCTGACCAGACTTGCAGAGATCAGCTGAGATCTGAAATCCAACAACTTTCCAATCCTATGTCAACTAGGCAAGAAGTCAAAATCTCTGAGAAGAGGCAGAGACTTTCTTCCAGGATTGAAAAATTCCATAGCAATGGTCAAACATTTTGTAAAGGTTTGGAGATAGATGGCACTTTCACTCCCCAGGAAGATCCTGCATTCTGTGGAACAGATGAAGAAGAACACAAGGATAGGGAGTTTTGGGATGATGATGATGAAGGGGACTGGGAAGCTCCAGAAGAAGTTGAGGGGCTGGCTTCAGAGCTCATGAGTATATGGATGCCCTCTTCCATTGGAGCTGCCAAACTGACAGAGCTGGGCCTGCATGACCTTCTCAAGGAGGAAAGGGAACTGAGGATTGGACAAGCCAATGATTGTCTGGACCAACTGAGGACAGACCTTGGAAACAAGGCCGTGCTATACTGACAAAACTTCAGGGCTGCAAATTCCACCAGGGAGGGTACCAGGACCATGAAGGAAATCCAAAAGGTGGTGGCCAGGGTAAACAAGCATGTCAGAAGTTATCAAAGGGCCAGACAGGCCATTCTCAGGCTGGACCCTGATGCTAACATGGCAGAAAGGTATCAAGAAATCCTGCCAGAGGACCTTGTGGTGAGTAAGGAGGTGACAGAGGAGAACAGGTTTGGACAGGGGACCAGTAAACTGGCCTGGTTTTGGGTGATGGATGGTGGGAAGAGCCAGTTGGATGTGGAGGCTGGGGGCTTGATGGAAGAATGTAAGTGTATTCTCATTCCATATATCTTGCTAAAAGTGTTGTACAGTTTACAGAATCAACTGACTCAAAGCAAGGGCAAGAAGGGACAGATGGAAAGAAGAAGTGTCACTATTGAGGCATGAGATGCTTTGGACTAGGCTGTGGTTTGAGTACCACAAGAACATGTGGGAGCAAAGGGCTCTGCAGTCAACAGAGCCAGGGAAAGAGGCATATGCTAGGAAGCAGATGGTACTGTGGAATGACTTTGAAAACAAGGCAAGTCTGATGTTCCAAGGTAAACAGATGGATGGTATTTAGAATGGGAGCAGATATATATGGTGTGTGTGGGAATACACTTGGTTGAGGACTTGGTGTGGAACTGGGGTGAATGGAAAACATGTGCAAACAAAATGGACAATGCCTAAAAGGGGGATGACCAAAGTTCTATCAACCACCTGCCTAAATTGGTAAGGGCCAATAAATTTTTGTCTTCTGTCTTCCACCTTCAACAACAAAATCTCTGCTGCTATACACCTCCACCCATTGACCTATTATCCAATGTTTGACTGGAAGGAAGTCTACTCTGAAATCCTCTCCTCCTATGTGGGAAGGTATAAAGAAGCAAGGGGGGACTCTCAGCTCAGGAATGAGATCCTTGCTGAGGTGAAGTCAGAGATCCTTCAACATGAACCTGAGGATTCTGTGGCATTGCCCCAACTGTTGAGAGTGGTGGGACATATTTTCCATCAAGTGGGACATGTCTGAGGTTTGTCTAGGCAATCAGGATGGTGTTTTTGCCCCACCTGGATCCTGAGGATCAGGATGATGAAATAGCCATCATGCAGCACATCCTGGCTGTCACTAGAAAGAGCCAGGAAGATGGTTGTGATGGGGAGGATGCCCAGGAGGAGAAGGCTTGCCCCACCAAGGCTGGGGACTACAAAAAGGCCTTCACCCCTTTCACTGCCACACAGAGGATCTTCAAGGATGAAATGGATGCCTATGATAGGGAAAGGAGGGACACCAAGGACCCAAAAACCATAGGGCAGAGAAACAGGATCATCCAACAGTGGTGGGAGTCTGTTTCAGATGAGAGGAAAGCAGAAGCTGGGAGGGCAGTGGAAAAATGGAACAAGTTGGGTGCCCCAAAAGGGACCCATGACTCATAAGTCCACTTGTCACTCTGTGACCATATGCTGAGCTAGCCAATAAACAGATACAGGAGAAAAAATCTCCCAAACATGGCCAGAGATTTAATTGAAACTGCGCACTTCTAGAACCATGGGGTCCCATGTGGTGATGTTTGTAGCACATGAGGCAGGGGAAGGTCAGATAAAGATGGCAGTGTAAGTTTCACCATCCTTGTTCTTTTTCAATGCTCAAGAAGGCCACCAGGTTTGAGACTGCACCAGGAGATGGGAAGAAGGCATTCACAGAGTCTTCAGAGGCTAGCAAGGATTGGGTGTTGAATGGGGAAAATATTTTGATGGATTATCTTCTGACAGCCCCTGGTAAGCATGGTGTATTGTCTTCCCACATGTCTATGCCCATTGGTCATTGTTTAGTGGAGGAAGATTCTGCTCAGAAGCAAGAGGTGGAGATATCCTTGGATGAGGATAGGAACCCCCAGATGCCCACTTGGGCAGGGCAGAAGTTGAAGGTGCAGCAGAACTTGGCAAGAGCAGTCTTCCAAGCTGCTTATGGTGGGTCTCAATTGTTGTGGGTATTGCTGGGATCTGATTGAAGTCTGGGACATAGCCAGGTTCATGAAGAAGCCCAAGGCCAAGGTTCCCTGGGGCTTGCTGATCAAGTCTCCCATGGAGTATCTTGACTCCCAGTCCATTCCAGAGGGGTTTATGATGAAAGATCCTTCAAAATGGACCAAAGCTGACCTGGGGATGCTCTGGGGTCACTGGGGAACCCTAGAGGCAGAGGAGAAGGTGATTGTATCTTTCATCAGTTGCAAAAAGGAGGATGCACCTTTGTCATGGCAGTTTGACAGGAGACCTGTGGGGCAAAGCAGTAAGAAGAGAGAATGGATGGACCCTGAGGATGACAGTGAAGAGGAAGTAGGTGGAGCAGGGATACATTGTTCAGATGCAGGGCCCTCAAGGAAGATGACAGACACTGGTGAAGTTGTGAACAAGGGGGTGGGAGTGGCTATGGATGCAGGGGATGAGGCCCCTGAAGAGTCTAGTCCTGCTTGGAATGCCAGCAAGGACTGCATTGCATTTTTGAGGTCTCTTTCCATCATGCCCAGGTACCAAGTACTTGTGAACCTGGTGGAGGGCCTGCCAGAAGAGGTAAGTGGGTGAATTTCAGGGAACACTTTGCTAACAAAACACCTTGCATAGGAATGTGGAAAGGGGAGAGAGGCAGCCCTTCCTCACTGGGCCACATGGACCTAGGGTGCCAAGTATTTGCCCCAGGAAATTCATTTGGATGGGGGGAGTTTTTGGAAGGCCCTTGGGCAATTGCAAAGCACAAGGTTTGCTTCCTCCTCATCTGGTTGGGAGGTGGTGCTGGGACTTGGTCTGCTGTTGAGGGAGTGTAGTCATGCCCAGGAAGTTGAAGAGGATGATCCCTTGGTCAGTTACCTCCAATTTTTGCTGAACTCTGAGCTTGGGATCAGGAGGGCAGAGGATGTGATGGATATAGTGGGATTGATAGTTTCCAGGTTGGAGCAAAGTTCTGCAGGTATGAAGGAGCCCAAAAAGGGGGGTGAAGGTGCTGTGACAGGTGGGGGTGATAGAGAGGATGAGGAGAAGGAAGAGGAGGAAGCTCCAGCTGTGCTACCTACTCAAAAAATGAAAAGGGCAGAGAGTGGGATTGTGACTAGGGGAAAGAAGGTGGCAAAGCAAGATGGGGAGAGGGGAAAGAAGGATGGGGAAAGGGGAAGAAGGATGGAGAAAATAGGATGAAGGGGGTAAGAACTCAGAATCAAACCAGGAAGGCCATGGGACTTTGAAGGGTAGATAGATGATGTACAGAATGTACATGTTTTGGAACCCCAAAGAATGGAATCACCACCAACTCCTCAGCCAGATGAGACAGCTAAGACTGTGGAGGGTCCTGCAGCCAGGTCAGCCAACCCCACTTCCTGGACTGTGGGGGGTCCTGCTGCAAGGTTGGCCAACCCCACTTCCAGGACTGTGGGGGATCCTATGGCCAGGTTGGCCAACCCCACTTCCAGGGGGGTGGGGCATCCCCTGGTCACATCAGCCTACCCTACTTTCAGGGGTGTGGGGCATCCTATACCAGGGTTGGCCCTCCCTGCTCCCAGGACCATGACCAGCTGACACCAAGTCAGGGTCCATCAGCTGACATCAGCCAGTCCCACATTTAGGCCAAAATGTACATGTCAGGTGTCCCAGTTTCATGACTAGAGGTGACTGAAGGGTCTGGGACATGAAGAGGAAAGAATAATCACCTCAGACTCAGAAGAAACAGTCTGAGGTGTGACTTGGAAAAAGAATCAACCCATGTATGAGTATGATTATGTAAGGCTGTGCACTGTTAAGTCTAATGTAAACCCACCAATCTCCAACATGCCCACTCAGTGTGACTAGCCTTAGAAAAAAAGTCCCATACCAGTAGAAAATGAAAGGTGCTTCTCATGTGAGAGGCCCTTGGTGAGAATGTCCACAACCTGTTCTGTGGTAGGCATATACTCAACAGCAACTTCCCCCTCCTTGACTTTCTCACAAATGAAATGATGATGAATAGTGATGTGTTTCATATGGTCATGAAAAATCATGTTGCTTATCAGCACTATAGCAGATTGATTGTTGACACATAGGGGAGTGGGAAGAGAAGTTTCAGTTGTGTCAAGCTCATGAAGTAATGTGCAGATCCAGATAACTTCTTTTGAAGCAGCTGAGACAGACATGTACTCAGCTTTGTTACTTGAATGTGCTACAGATGTCTGCTTCTTTGAAGACCAACAGACAGCCCCACCAGATAGTATGAACATGTATCCAGTGACTAATATCTTCAGTCATTCAGATCTGTAGCCCAATCAGCATCAGCATATCCTTTGAGTGGGCGTTTGGTTGCCCTAGAGTATATGAGACTGTGTCAGCAGTCTTGCAAAGGTATTGGTAGACTTGCTTTAGTGAAGATAGATGAGAGTCACCAGGGGATGATGCATGTCAGCTTAAGATGCCCACTGCATATGCAATGCCAGGTCGAGTTGCTAACATAGCATACATACATCAGTGCTCTGAGACTGCTCTGATAGAATTTGAGGTCACACTCAGGTGCAGCTAATTTTTCAAGCTTCAGGTTTGCATCCCATTGTGTCCAAGGATAATTTCTATGTAACATTTCTGGGACAGTTCTATAGTCCCCTTAACTTGATCATGAATGATTTCCATCCCTAAGATCCATTGGGCTTCACCTAGATCAGTGAGCAAATACTCAGCTGCTAAGTTTTTCTTCAGGGACTTGATGGCCTCATGGCTCTTTGAAAGGATAAGTTTGTCATCCACATACACAGCAATGATGATTAGGACACCATCCTTGACTTTGAAGGATAGGCTATGGTCAGCATCACTATGAGTGAACCCAAGAGATTTGAATACATCTCATAGGTGAGTGTACCAGGATTTCAGAGCTTGCTTCAATCCATAGAGAGCATGGTGGAGCTGCCAGACAGTATTATCTGAGCTTCCGAAGCCAGGGGGAGGGTGAAGATAGATTTCTTCCTCCAGTTTTCCATTCAGAAAAGTGGACTTCACATCCATTTGATGTATCTCAAAGTCATGCTTCACAGCTAGTGCCAGAAGGATGTGAATGGTGGAAAACTTAGCTATGGGTGCAAATATATCAGTGTAGTTGACACCATACACCTGCATGAACCCCTTCACTATGAGACAAGCCTTGTATCTCTTGATCTCTCCAGTTGGTCCTTGTTTGACCTTGTAGACCCATTTTGAGTCTATGACTTTATGGCCAGGTGAGTGTGCTATGTCATGCTTGTGCCTTTTCCCTGTGCTACTCTCAACCTCTCTCTGTACCAACAGCCCTTCTCCACTCTGCTCTGCACCAATCTGCTCACTCTGGCATCCATATGGCATGTTCCTGCCCAACCCTCAGTTGGACCCTGTCACCCTCTGTTGGGACCACCATGTGACTGGTGTCTCAGTCAGGTGATGTCCTCCCTTCATCTAGGGGTCACCTTCCTTTTGGGTCGACAGTCTGGCCTAGGCACAGCACAGCTACTGCACTGCATGGTTTGGTGCAGGGTCAATACCTGTTTAGGCTTTCAGCCTACTTTCTGATTGGATATTGGTGAGTGATCTGAAGACACTCCATTCTGTGCTATTCCTTTTAGATACTTTTTCTTTATCCTGTCCTTCCCCTCCATTGTCTGTACACACACCCTGACTGAAGGTTTCTGACACTTCTACCCCTTGAAAATTTACTGTACTCCATATGTCAGTTCTGACCTTCTGATACTGTACTGCCTTGATGGTGTGCCCAATGTATATAAGCCCACTGCACTCAGTGGTGTCTCTTCAGTACAAATATCACTTTAGTTCCACCTCCTCTGCAGTCTTTGACCAGCCTCTCTGTCTTATGTCAGATTCCCCCTGACTACCCTCTCTCTCTGAAATCCAAGGGCCAGGCTCATACAAGGGGGCAGCACACAAGCTGAACCTGATGCCCTCTCTCAAACCTCTGTCACACATGTTGGCCACCTTTCAGCCCTCATCACTCTCTGTTGGTCCTTGCTGGCCAATTGTTGGCCAACATTGGCCTACCTTTGTACATGTCCTGTGGCCTCTGTGAACATCAGAGATTGTTGGAGTAGGCCCAAAATTAACATGCTACCTCCTCATACAGTCCTATGTCTACAAATGTTTTTAGCTCCTTGGCCATTGCAGCATACAATTGATCACTGTTGGGACATATTAGAGCCTCAGCAAAGGTCATTGGTTCATTGTTGCAGGATGTGCTTGCTTGGTAAGTGGTTTGTGTTTGTTGGTGTTGACTGACTTCATCACCACTCTGCCTCACCACATCCACACCCTCTACAGCCACATCTTCAGCTGCACTCACCATGTCTCTCCCCTCCATGACTTTTCAGACAGGTAATGTTTCTCTTTGGTACACATTTATGATGAATTGCTGATCATCATCTCACACAGGTTGGCATTTAGCTCATGAAAACCTTCATAAGGCTGGTGAGGGGATGAGATTTGGATAAGGGCCTGGAGGTCCAGGTAAGGTTTTGAAAGGTCAGGCACTCGATTGAGGGGCTCTATGAGAGCATTCTGGGTGCATGGGGTCCTTTTCCTGCACATGGTTCAATCTACTATACATGCTTTCAGTTTTTACAGCTTCAGCAGGCTTGGGCACTGGTTGCACTTCATCCTCAGTCATTAAAGAGCTCCCTGCTCCCTTGATTTGCTCATCTGGCATGTCCCAGCCTCCTGGCTTGTTATCAGCAACATCTGAGCCCTTTCCAGAGTCATCAGACTCCTCAATCTCAACTGGCAAGTAGGTTTTCTCTTGAAGGGTATGGGGCATTCACCCTGGGTGTTAACACCCCCACCTCCCTGGCCACTAGACCGATTTGAGCTCGAGATCATTCTCCCCCTTTTTCTTCATCAAAGACAACATCCCTTGTCTTGATTATCCTTCCAGTGGGTCAATGCATGCACAGGTAGGCCTTTTTACTGTCCAAGAATCTGAGGTAGGTGCACTCAAGGGATTTGACTCCAAGTTTCTGACACTTTTCCTCAGGGATATGGGCATGTGCCATGCAGCCAAAAATTTGAAGGTGTGAAAGAGAGGGTTTGTTCCCAGTGTAGGCTTCATGCAGGGTAGTATCTGAGTCAAGCACTCTTGTAGGGAGGCAATTTATTGTATGTGCAATGTGTAGTACTACATCTCCCCAATACTTATTGGGTAGGCTGGCATCATTTAGCATTGCATGTGCACACTCAACCAGTGTATGGTTCATGCATTCAACTATGTCATTTTCCTGAGGTGTGTAGGCATTAGTTTTTTCATGGTGAATCCCCTTTGACTTGAGATGGGTTTTGAAGTCTTTTGAGCCATATTCACTGCCACCATCACTATGCAAAAAATTTGCCTTGTGTCTGGTTTGAGCTTCTGCATGTGCAAAGTATTCCTTGGGGAGTCTGAGGACTTCATCTTTGGTTTTAACCAACTGAATGACTAGACAGTGGGAGTGTCCATCAGTGAATGTAACAAAGTATTGATGTCCTGTTTGAGCCATCATCTCCATGGGTCCATGGACATCCAAGTAGGTTCTACAGTGAGTGAAAAAAACATGTGCAGTGTTTGGCTGTTTTGTACTAAGTCCAGTGTAGCACCATGGGGTGTGGGAATCCTGCTTAGCCTTGGTGAGATGGATGGTAGTACTTGCTCTTGGCTACGGAGTGGTCCCATGGTCATGTGATTCAGTGCAGTAGCCATTGGGGTATGTCAATTATAAAACAGCTACACCATTGCACATGTTTATTCACTTTTGGGATGGCAGTAAAATCTGAGTCAAATGAAGTGATAATTGTGGTTGTTTGGTCCTAAAAATGAAGATACACATATAAACATTATGTCTGGGTTTGAATAAGTTCACACACTTCTTTATTTCCAACCTCTACCACCATGAGATCTATCTCCCCCACCCAAAGGAATACCATCCTGACTATGCTTGACTCTGGTCATTCTCCTGCCTCTATTGCCTCCCATACTGGCCTACATTGCTCTACCATCTCTCAGTTTCATTCCAAGGAGCATTCCAGCCTGCAAAAGTCCACTGGAGGTCATCCATCCAAGCTTTCCCCTTCTAATGTCCACCATGCCACCTGCCTTATCTCTACTCAGAAGGCAGACAATGCTGTCCAGGTGACCAAAACTCTCACCAATGTCATCAACCAGCTCCTCCACCCAAATACTGTCTGCCAGCACCTAGAGAAGACTGATATGAAGGTTGTGGTAAAGCAAAAATGACCTATCCTCTCTGCCAAGTATCACAAGGCAAGGTTAGACTTTGCCCATGCCCACAAAGATTGGACTTTGGAGGACTGGAAGAGGGTGGTATGGTCTGATGAGACTAAAATTAATCACCTGGGGTCAGATGGGTGCAAATGTGTGTGGAAAAAGCCAGGGGTGAAGCTGAATGATAGGCTAGTAGAGGGGACACTGAAGTTTGGAGGAGGGTCTCTCATGATGTGGGGCTGTATGACTTGGGAGGGTGTTGGGTATGCCAACAAGATTGATGGTAGGATGGATGGAGACCTCTACCTCCAAATTTTGAAGGATGAATCACAAGATTCCCTTCAGTATTATGGTCTTCATCCTCCTGACATCATCTTCCAGCAGGACAATGACCCCAAGCATACACGCAAGCAGGTCAAGGAGTGGCTAGAGGAGCAGGATTTTAGGACTATGGTATGGACTGCACAGTCCCCTGACCTCAACCCCATAGAACATGTCTGGGGTTACCTCAAGAGGAGGCTTGCAGAGTATGAGCATCCCCCCAAGGGAATACTGGAGTTGTGGGAGAGGACTCAGATGGGGTGGAACAATATACCAGCTGAAGAGTGTCAGAAGTTGATTAGAAGCATGCCTAGGAGGGTTGAGGCAGTGCTTAAAGCAAAAGGAGGCTATACCAAGTACTAATATTCCCCAAATACCCCTCACTTTTCAAAAGTGAATAAACATGTGCAATGGTGTAGCTGTTTTATAATTGACATATCTCAATGACTACTGCACTGAATTACATGACCATGGGACCATTTTGTGGCCAAGAGCAAGTACTACCACCCATCTCACAAAGGCTAAGCAGGATTCCCACACCCCATGGTGCTATGCTGGACTTAGTACCAACAGCCAAACATTGCACACATTTTTTCACTCACTGTACATTGTATGTGGGAAAGGAAATGAGTCACACAAGTATCCACAAGCATAAGAGACAACATACAAAGTAGCCAATGGGCTGTCATACCAAAGATGTGACAGGGTCAGAAAGGCAGTGTGCACAGTAGTGTGCAGCTATAGTACAAAGATGTGAGAGCATAAAGGAAACAAGTCATACATGAGCACACAAGCACAAGAGGGAAGTGATTGGTTGACAGCTGAAAAGGAAGCAGGGTTATGCCCAGGAGTTGGCAAATGAATCACCAAATGTAGATAGAATCAGGTTGGTTCTTGAGAATTACCCAATACCCAATGAGGCACCAGACTATGATGCAGCCAATTAAGGCAAAGACAAGAGAGCTGCAGGGGCATAGGACTAGGGGTAGGCATGAAAAGGAAACTGACAGGTCAAGGTGTAACACAAACAGGTGGGTGTGGAGTGGAGCAGAGAGGGGCTGGTGATAAGCAGAAAGGTTGGGAGTGGCACAGGACAGTGGCATGAGCATGACACCACCCATACAATTGGGCCTACAGTAAATTTGGCAGTCCATCCTATGCTACTGGTCCTTTCTAATCATACTATTATCTGTGATTACTCTGCATTTTGCAACAAATGATTTTGCCTTGAATGCATCAAATGAACTGAGATTATCAATGCATTGGAGTTGCAAAGTAGGGTGTGACAGTATGTGACAGCTGCCCATTTTGCAGATGGGAACCTTTGCAATTCTGTAGTGTTTTGCACCATAAACTGGCATCACTGCAGCAGGATCTGCAATTCACATTTGTTTTCATTTCTGTCAGAGATTTCTACTTGCATGGACCCCTACCAGGCTATGCAAGATTTACATTTCTTAGATACATGGTTGTGTAGTTCTGAGACATTATGTTTGAATCTTGCAAAGGGGGTGCAATGATAGTATGGAGATTCTCCATGTCAGGTTGGAGATTTCCCCAAGGGAGGTTGGAGATTCCTTGAGTGAGGATGGAGATTCCCCGTGGGGTGTTCAAGGTTCCCCAGGGGGGCATGGAGATTCTCCAAGTTGAGTTGGAGGATCCCCAGGGGGGCTTAAAGATTCTCCATGTCAGGTTGGAGTCATAGTGTTGCTGCAGCTCAGCTTGGGACTTTTTCAGCTTATTCCCCCCAGCATGCTTGTTCCTACTCTGATCAACATGCACCCAGTCAATGGAATGTAGTTGAAAATTGTCTCCACCAGTTGCTCAAATTCCTATATGAATTAATCTCACTACTCTCAAGATATCAAACCAGCCTGACTTAGGGCTCAGCTTGAGCATAAACAGCTCAAGTCAAATATCTTTGGAATGGTTGGGTCAATCATTATTATTTTTTCTAGTGGATAGCCACCCTCCACAGATACAATTTCAGACCAAGTACATCTGACTTAACCAAACAAGTGCAAAGATAAAAAAAAATGCCAGCTTGGAGCTGAGGCAACACTAGTTGGAGATTCCCCAAGGGCAGCATGGAGATTCTCCAAGGTGGGGTGGAGATTCTCCAGGGAGGCATGAAGATTCTCCATGTCATGTTGGAGGTTCCCTAAGGGCAGCATGGAGATTCTCCATGGTGAGTTGGAGATTCCCCATGGGGACATAGAAACTCTCCAAGAGCAGCATGCAGGTTCTCCATGGTGAGTTGGAGATTCCACAAGGGGACATAGAAACTCTCCAAGAGCAGCATGTGGGTTCTCCATAGTGAGTTGGAGATTTCCCAAGGTGGGTTGGATTTTCCCCAGGGGGACATGGTGATTCCCCAAGGGGGGGTTGGACATTCCCCCAGGTGGATGGAGATTCCTCAAGGGGGGAAATGAAGATTCCCCAGTGGGAGTTGGGACTTGTAGATTCTCTTTGTTAGGTTGGGGGATTCTCCAACAGGGCATGTACAGGATGAACTATTTAATTGTTATGCTCTCTTTGTATCTTCCCTCTTTTTCCTCTCCTGTGCATATTTCAACATCCTGCAAGTAGGGGTGTGCAACCATACCTTTTTAACATGCACTCTATCCATTTTCAAACAATAGATTGCGAAGGATGATTGAATGCCAAGGAAATGATCATGTAGCAGCAACTTCTTACATTGATGAGGAGTGACAGTGATCAGTCACTTGTTAGGGCAGGCACTTCATATATATTGTTCAGGAATCATGATACTGCCAACATTCTAGCTAACAATGTATACTTAAATGGAGTCAACTAGGTCTATTGGGTCCATATCAATGTAAAGGAGGGTGGTTGAGCACCACAGGTATCATATGTCTCACAAGTTATAGAGCTGCTTCATGCAGAGGAAGGAATGTGTATGAGTCAAGTCAGTAACAATCTGTAACTTAGTCAATAGAAAGTATGGTGTATTAAAGAAAAAAATTAACTGTGGGAATGAGTGGGAAGCAAGATGCCATAGGGCAGGATTTTGTCAACAAACACTGCACCCATGCAAAGAGTTACTGTGATGATGGGGGATAAGAGAGTGTTATGTTACATACCTCAGTAGTGGATACAGTGTGTGCAGGAATAGGCATCTTCATCAGAGGGATAATGGTGATGTCACTTATGAGGAGGGCTGTCATAGACATACTCCACCACACTGTAACTGCATTAGTTGTGGTGTGGAACAGCCATAGTAACAACATGCCTGTGGTGGGTCCTTCTCTCCAGAAGCTGTGTATCACTCCCACTTACATCCTCCTGATACTCCCTGTAATGCTTTTGTGACCAATGGTGGCAATTGTGGTGGGTGTGGCACTGGCGAGCAGGTGTGGGAGGTAGGATGTTGTGCATGATGATACCTGCCTCACAAAGACTGCAAGGAGTCATCAGGTGGTGAAGAGGGAGGAAGAGGTGAGTTATGGGAAGCTGGGGTCAGGCAACTGGTATGACAATCCTGTAAGGGTGCAAACCCTCATGCTGGTACATGCTCAGATGGAGGTGAGGAAGGGGTGGGGTTGGGGTGGACACTCTTCCCTGACTCATGGCCTCACAGTGCATACCTCTAGGGAGCCCTTTGAGAAATGCCTGTGAGTCAGAAAGAAGGTGAAGTGGTTGACCCAAGGTATCCATTACCAATGGAATCCCAAAGGCTTTTGGGTTCACCATGTGCACCAATGCAAGCTGGTCCAAGTACTTCATGTCAGCCAGACAGCATGGTTGTGCAACATCAACACCACCTGCCAGCAGTCCATGGCCTGAGAGAAAATGATGAGGCAGGTTCTGGGACAATGTAATCACCATGCTCATCATCATCATCAATTCTAGTCTCCATATGATAATCATTGCCCATCTGCTCCTTCAGGAATGGGACAGTGAGAGCACAAAGCTCATCAGCAGTGAGGCATTTAACATTAAAGTGTTGACTAATAGCAGGGACCCCTGCTGGCCAGTCAACACTCATTTACTTATGGGTAAACAGTAGATCCAGCAATGTCTTCCATGGACCATTCCTCTGTCCACATGTGATCTCAACTTGATCTGCAATGACTTCAGGTAAAGATAGTAACTAGAACAACTTAATTAGGCTTATGGAGTACATGTGCAAGACTACCATAGGTAAGAAATGCCAGTTCCTATCATGAGTGGACTCCTGGGGTTTTAGTGCAAGAACATGGTCATATGACCTCCCTGATAGCATTGTAAAAGTGGCAAGGGAATAGTAGCCATAGAGTCGAGAACTTTATATCTAGAGGGTGTCAGTTAGTGTGTACCTACCCACAGTAATCATATGTACTTGATGATGGTAGTAAGTTAGTCCAACAGGATTAGATGAATTAAACCACGTACCTGCATGCTCATCCTCAGCATTGCAAGCAGAATCATGGGAATGGAGAATGCCGCTACTACTAAACAGACGTAGGCGGGCCGGCTGGTGGGGGGGCGATGGGCGCATACTACTACGAGCTGACTACCGTGTCGCATGTTGATACAAGTAATGGATTCGACCGCAGGTGTTGTGCCTCCATGGCATCAAATCTGATAAGGCTTGGCTTGAATGACTGAATATTGAGTTCATTCAATCGCGATCGCGTCGGAATTCATCACTGCACTGTCTCGTCCAAATCGGGCGACGACGTGGCATGCCGACGGTGCCGTCAGGGGACCTTGCCCCATCGCCTCGCCCTGCCCGTCACGTGGGCACGGCCGGCCTTCCCCTTCGGGCAGGTCACCTGCAAATTTCTCGCACTAAGTACCACGGATGCGCACCTCCTTGTGCCAACAGCAGTCGGGTCAACAGAGATGTCATCGTAACTCACAAAAAGAAATCCCGGAATGTCTTTCTGCCTGGCAGGTCGAGCGCCCGCTGAGTTTAAATACTTCTGCCTACTCAAAGAACAGCGCTAATCACGAACCGCCCTTACCATTGCACTTCACGTTTGTAAGACTTGTGAGCACCAATCAGCATCGATCTTGTGCTTTCCTTTCGTCCTTCTTTACCCGAGGAAATACACTGTAGGCCTGGATACCTAGAGAGTATGTTTGATAAGTTTATGACGGGTTGAACACTGCATTGACTTATTAAGGAGATGAGGTTATTGGATGTAGAAGCTGTTCTAGACCGGGAAACCAACATCCAGCAAACTGATCGTGAACATGAAGTCCTAAGGGAGCTGGATGATGGGGTTACTCGTTATGCCATAGTGTCACATCGCTGGGGTGTTGAGGTTGGTTACAAAGAGATGATTGGGCTGATGAAGATGGAGGAACGGAAGAGAGACGAAGTCAGGAAGCGCACTGGTTACCAGAAGATTATCGAGAGTTGCAAGCAAGCTGGGAAGGATGGCTACAAGTGGTTGTGGATCGACACCTGTTGCATTGACAAGCGGAGCAGCGCAGAATTGTCAGAGGCCATCAATTCGATGTATCGATGGTACCAAAACGCACAGGTGTGCTATGCGTACCTCAATGATGTCGATGATTGGGCCTTCCCTACCGTGCAAGACAACAGCAAGTTTGACCAGTCCAATGGTTGGCCGGAGTGGTTTGTGCGAGGCTGGACACTGCAAGAACTCATCGCACCGAAGCAAGTCAATTTCTTTAACAGAAACTGGGTACCGATTGGCAACAAACGGCACCTTGCATCCAAGCTGGAAGAAATTACAGGAATTCCGCGCAAAGTATTGGCAGATGGTCTGGCTGGGAAGAGTCTCAGTGTTGCACAAATCATGTCATGGGCCGCCAACAGGAAGACAACACGCGAGGAAGACCGGGCATACTCGTTGATGGGGTTGTTTGGAGTGCACATGCCGATGTTGTACGGAGAAGGGAGAAAGGCGTTTCGGCGCTTGCAGCTGGAAGTCATTCGGGAATTCAGCGATCATAGCATTCTCGCATGGAAGCCGCAGATGCCAAGGACAGGCAGCGTCCTGGCGGAGGACCCGAGTGACTTCCGGGATTGTGGCTACATCGAGAAGCTGGAACCCAAGGTATTTATCGACAGACTAATATTGGAGTATATCGAATGGAAGGGTCTCGACCACTCATCGCACCGTGACATTAACAGTCGAGCACGTCATGAGCACAAACTCGCTGTGTTGCGTGACGCAGTGCACTCCCAGCAACTTCACGCATTCGCGGTCAGCAGTGCGGGTATCCAAGTGTTTCTGCCCGTTGTCCCCTCTCGTGACTCTCCGTCTCATTTCATGGCCATACTAGCATGCCGTCACGAATTAGGCGGTCTGGTCACTATCGATTTGGTATCCTCTGGGTATAGCTATGCCAGGACTTCAATCGACACTCTGTTGCCTGCGACATATCCGGAGTTCAAGACACTCCACCTCATTCATCATCAGGACACCAACCAGACGCGCTGCGAGTTTGCACTCCACGACAAGCTTGCCTCATACCACGGGTTCACCCACCGCACCAGCTACCCGTGCGAATTCACCGGCAGTACCGTCGCACTCTCATCTCTCGCCAATGATCTCGTTGTCATAGTCTACGCCAATGACGATGCTAGTTCTTACTTCGCAATTGGCCTCGGACACTACCTTGGCCAAAAGTGGGTGCATGTTGTCGATGAAGGACCCTTCCCCACTCGAGACGAGGACCGGATCCATTTTGGCAGGACAGCATACCAACTACTGTGGAAGGACTGTGCAAAACATGCTCAGCGTATGCCCAAATGTCTACCCCCATCTGTGAGCGTCCACTTCATTATGCATGCCCACCTTCCCAGAACAATCTGGGCTGCGAGCGTAGTCTGGGGTAGCTGGGAGGCAGGCACACCCAATGTTATGGTGGACATCGTGCAATGTCCTGGTTGCTGTGATGTGCCATGTGCATTGACGACTACACCTGTGCGTACTTTCTCCTCCATGTACGTGCAAAGTTAACCGTTCGTGTTACTTTAGAATGACCAGCCGGGTGATCTTCTTATGCCTGGGTTTACGGAAGCGGTGTCTCGTTCATACTCGCTGGAGCTGGATGGGCGGTCCATTGATGTTGACGAGTATTCTGGTCAACAGATCGGGGTGAGTCATGCAATGTATGAATATGCTTGTCTTGGACTTCATCTAGATAGCTGGGTGATTACGGTGACTATGGCAATGGCAATCTCATCCGCATGGGCAATATATTTGAGGATATGCGAACCCTTGGAATTGATCTCGAGGGTTCGGCTTATTGTCCCGTGGTCTCCCACCTGTCCAGCTCCGAGCGTCCGTCGGTACGGGGTCACTTGAAGAATGCGAATGATCTCGCTGTGATACGTGGCTCATTCCGAATGGAAGAAGTGACCCTACATCAACCAAAGGCCATCTCTCTTTCTGCCAATGAACATGTTGTTCTGCTGCTGAAGACTTTGTCTGCCCGTCTTGCAGTAAAGCATTTGGTGAAAACCATCATCCAATGCTCAGATACCTATGAAGTCAGCATGTGTGGTATGCGAAAGGACTTCGGAGATGGTGGGTGTTCTGCAAATGATCGTGCACTGCTCACCTTCTGCCTCCGCCAGGTTCAACATCGGGCAGTGGTAACCGTTCCACAGGAGGGAGGGTTTCGACTCTATTTTGCAATGTCGTTAGTCCACAAGCTTGGAAAAGAGAGCGGCCTTGTGTACAGCGAAGGGAACAATTCAGAAATATCCGGTAAGCCCTTGGGACGGCTTCGTGTGGTATGGTAGCACTGATGCTATAACAGGGAGCACTTTCACGCACTGGTAAATGTCGTACCACCTGTGAGTTTTCTTTACAGTACTGACCACCTGCAGTGCCAACTTACAAGAGCCGAACCATATCACCAGTCCGCAGTGCGTCTGGAGATCTATATGATGAACTCCCTTACAGTAGTACCAGGAAAGATGGAGGAAAGATCAATCGATCAAGTTCTTTTCGCACATGTTCGGTCTTGAATACCTGAAAAATTTTGTGGGTATCTCATCTTTTCAATGCCCCGTCTCACTCACACCTTCCATTGTGTAAATATAGGTTGGCGAGATAACTTTCACGAGGTTCCTCTGGATGGTTGAAACCGATCCACCCACCAATATACTATCTGTGGGCGCTAGGGAAGGTTAGCCCGTCATGCCACGTCTGTCTACAAATTTACATTTCAGCCTAGAAGATGGTTTACAAGTACGCCTTACAAAGCCGTCGTGTGCCGATAAGATGATGAGATGTAACCTATTTAAGGGCAGCCGGCAATCCGACGCTGCACGGTCTGACCCACCCCTTGAAGCTATGTTGCCTTTGTTGCACACACGGTACCAAACTTTGCTTGAGGGGTATGATGCGCCCGAAAAAGAAGAAGTGGAGTGCGAGTTAAGGTCTATATCAAAAACTCCGAGTGCTGATGTGAGTCTTGCTCCCAGCAAAAACGAGTGGGGGCTAATTCTAACCACGCAAAGCTACTCCATCATGTAATGATTACCTTCGATTATCTGTGTTGGCGATGCCAGTGAGTATTTTATTGACTTCAAGTCATTTCCCTTTTCTGTAACTCAATTCTACTCTAGTGGCGGGAGACCTCTCCCACCAAGCCGCCTGTATTACTACAGGTCAGCATCATATCTGCTGATCTGCAGTAGTCCATGTCTTGAACACCATGTGCAGGCAGCTCAACACTCATTCCATGGTTCAAGAGATATGGGCGCTTCAAATGAAACTCGATGCAACAGAGGACGAGGATGAACAGCGAGCACTGGAGGAGGACATCACAGGAAAGGCAAGGACAACATCAATTGTTACCTTTAACACTCAGGATGATCCACCCATGAGTAGATTCTGTGGCTCTTTTGGTGTGGGATCTGTGCAGAAGTAGACCAGTTGTTACCCAAGGCAAGCTTCCCCTTCCGTCTCCGCAGATGTTATTTGACATTGTCCAGGTCATGGATTATGTTCGGAGGGAGGTGATCCCACGCCACCCCAGCTTCCCACAGGTCTCGTGGGATGTGTGGAGGCATACAAGGTGTACAGACCCAGGGGATAATCAAGCTCACTTGTTGCGGTAGGCAACATTATTTAGCCTGGAGTAACATGAATCACTGAATGTATATTATTCTAGGATCATGTATGATGCAGGATTGAGCACCTCAAAACATCGATTGTGGCTTGACGCTCGGGCTAGGGAGCAAATCAAGTGGTCAGATACAAATAGTGGCACTCCCACTTTGGACAATCAAGGTACGACTGCGAGTACGAGCTATCAAATGCCTTCCACATCAGTGGTCCACACTGTGGCGGCTTCGGTGTTGCTACAACCCCCAACTCGAAAGCGAAAACTTTCATACAGTACAGATGCGGGTGTTGATGATGAGGTAGCTACTAGAGACATGCAGAGGCTCAGGCGGCTGGCTGACCATGAGGTTGACGAGTAGTCATCACATCCTGTACTGATTTCATATCTGGTGGCTATGGTCATGTCTGTGATTTGTAATGCTAGTGCATCATCCATGGTACTATGACGTGATGCCTAGATGCAATAGAAATGTATACTTCATGGTACATGAAACTTCATTGCCTTGCCAGCCATACCCCACTGTGAGTGTATTCTGTCTGGTAAATGTGGTATACATGAAAATCACAAAGTTCAGTCAACCATACTCCTGAAATTGGGACACCTGACATACCCATTTTCACCTAAAAGTGGGACTAGTCAATATCAGCTGACTGGGGGGATGACCCACATCCTGCAGACCCTTCATCAGGGGACTGGCAATTGGTCAGGACTGGTTGAAAACTGGTTTGTGACTGGTTCTGACTAAAATCCCATTTACTGATGTTCAGTCACTTGTAGTCCTGAAACTGAGACAACCAAACATGTACATTTTAGACTAAAAGTAGGACTAGCCCATCTTGGCTGACTGACCATGAATGAGAGTCAGCTGGTTGGACCAAAAAGTAGGTTCAACTGACTTGGGAAGGGGGTGGCCTACACTCCTGGAAGTGGGGGCAGCTGCCCTGGCTGGCCATCAGTAATCTTACAAGCATCTTATTTGAGCTTATTTGTCTTGGCCAACTAAAATCCAACCATACTTCACTTCCTATGGTGTAAGGGTTGTTGTGTAGTCTTAGATTCATGCTTGCAAACTGTACCATATGGTATTCACAAGTATGAACAAAAAGTAAGACTATCCTATGTAAATTTTCCACTGCAACATATATACACTGCAGGCAGACATGTGATACCTCAGTATTGCATGTCTGTGGATGATAACTTGTGCCTAAAGCAGGCATGACCCCTAATGCCCTCCCCCTGTAGAGCCAGTATGGGCTTGGAACAAAGAAGAAAGGAGAAAGAAACAAAAGAAACAGTGAAATTAAGGCAAATGCCTACATATACATACAAGGTGTTGAACCTCACAGTGCTGGGAGCTGAGGGTTGCACCTCATAGACCTGCACACCCAGGAGCATGGAGGGTGTTAAACACTTGTGCAATGAGTATTTTACTGTCAGACAGACTGAATCTGCTGACTGAGGGGTTATGCCCTTGGTGGAGTAGCCAAAGCCCAAGATGTAGCGTCCCTTCTACATTGGTGCTGGCCAGTCTGACACCTCTCCTTTCTCAGTTTCCCCAGTCTCAGCTGGGGGAGCTCTGCTCATACCCTGTCCATCTCCTCTGGGGAGATGGGACAGGTTGTAGAGAGCTGCTGACATAGTGAATTCTTGGAGGATATACACCTCCCCTGCTTCAATCATACAGGCCTCATAGGCCATGATCCTCTCTGGGGAGATCCCCAGAACCCAGGCCTGCTGGTTGACCCACTTGACTGACTGATTCTCGCTTGGTGGTTGAGGGTCATGGATGGACACCCTCAGCAGGTCAACTGCAGCTTGAACATTGGGATCTTGGTCCCCCCCATTACCTATTCTGGTACATCTGAATAAACTTTACCCAGTCCTGGACTGGGGCATCGAGAGGGGGTGCCTCTGGGGGTAGTTTGGGGATCCCCCCTCTTGTTTTCTACCGGAGGGATGACCCCCTCCTCTGGGATGGAACAGTTGACCCCTGGCAGGGGCCTTTGATGAGCAATGGGGGCTTGAGAAGCCTCAGGATTTTCTGACACTTGATCATGAAGGGGAATGATGGACCCTTGATCCATCTCTGGTGAGGGGGTGGCCAGTTGACCCTCTAGCTGCTGTTGTAGGGCCAGTTGTTCACTGGCAGGCTGTTGCCTGGAGGTTTCTGCCTCCCTTCATGCCCTTTCTTTGTCTCTTAGCACCTCTCCCTTCTGGTGCACTTTCTGGGAGGCCCAAGTAGGCAGCCTCCATTCTTTAAGTGTGAGGTTCATCACCTCATTTGTCTCCAACTTGCACTTCTTCCACAAGTTGATATAGGTAATTAGATCCTGCACCCTACAGATGCAGGGAGCCTTTTCCTCAGGCTCATCATATGCTTGGGTGTACAGGTTGCAGATATCCTCTGCAGTGTTGATGAGTGCAATGGGACCCATGATCCCTCTGTCCCATTTGGTGGCAGTACCAGCGAAGTGTCACCTGGTTGGAACAGGAGGGGGAGTCCCCTGGTGGATGTTGTTGAGGCTGTGCTGAGCCTCTCATTGCTGTAAGCATAGAGGTTATTGTTGACCCTCACAAAGAGGATCATCCTCATGCCATCCTTGCCTTGTCCAAGGGTGAGCGCCCTACATGGGTTCTCATACCCCATAAATTCAGGGAACAGGGTTCCCTGGACAGCAGTGTCAATGACCATAGGAATGTTGTTGTATATCCCAGCAGAGGTGATCTCATCCTCTGGGCCAGGGTCAGGGACAGCCTGATTGTCTATTGAAGGCTCCTTTGCCTTCCCTTTTCCTTCAGGCTCAACCTGTGGTGCAGGTTTGGCCTGTATCCTCCCCTGTAAAGAAGAGGGGGGTGGTACTACTGGTGTCAGTGGAGGTTCCACCCAGGAAGGACCAGCCTCCTGACTGGAACCATAAACATTGCCCCCTAGGGAGGCAATATGAGCACATTCAAAGTCACATGCAGCTTCCTTGACCATGGAGGGGGCAGAGAGGTGGTGCAGGTCATCGACCTTGCAAAGGGCATGACAAAGGTCATACAAAGTATCTTCAAGCTCTTGCTCAAGGCAGCTGATGTGACAATGTAACTTGTCATAGGGGGTACATTTGACAAGCCATGTGGTCTCATCAGTGAGTGTAACTATAGCAGGCATGATACCTGCATCTGATAAGGCCATGCCTTGGGAGAGATGGAGCACATAGGCTGTCCATGTTTCACAAGTGCCATGATGGCACAAGAAAGGGAACTGGGGGTGGCATTCCCAGTACAGACAGGAACATTTGTCCCTGCAGTGTTCATGCCTGTGGGATGATGAGTGAGAAGGGGAGAGGGAGGGGGACCATGGCCTCTTGTGACCACTACTGACCATACACAAGCTGCATCAGTTGATGGGAGAATGGCAGCAGGGAGATGGCAAACCATCTGAGTACATGTCAGAATGTGAGGGAGATCTGCCTTGGGGAGGTGTGGCAGACCTGCAAGGGTCAGGGCTGGGTGAGCATGAAGGGCTCATTGAACGTTTGCAACAGTGATCACAAGGAAACATTGTAGTAGTTACTACTAGAATGGGGTGAACATTAAAAAGAAAGGAAAGAAAAGACAGTGTAATGTAAAAAGAATGGCACATGACCAGCCAAGGCAGGTACACATGAAGAGAAAATGTGATTGGGGAAAGACTATGTACTCTATTTTAATTATAGTAATCATGCTGTGCTTGAGGCTAGTTAATGTTAATTTCATCTCATTATTTTTACTTTTATTTGTTTTTGTTTTCTTACTTGTCCATTTGATTCTGTTTAGTAGTCTTGTACTATGTTCTAACCACTAAGTGGTTATTGTATGCTTGTGCATACTTCTTTTACCCTGTGGGGTAATTGGTGTATGTTTTGTATGCCTTGGAGTTTGAGGTATCTGTCTAGAGCCTCAAGTTCCTTACAATTAGACATGGGTTCCCATGTCATATCACCAAGGTTCCACCTCACAAGGAATTCCACCTTGTTATGTGCCCACCAGTGAGTGGTTATTTCATCAACTGACCACTCTTCCTCATTGGTCATACTGACATTGTAGAATGCATGTGTGTTGTGCCTTGGGAACAGAATGTCATCATTCTGTTCATATTTTTGCAGTAACCCAATGTGGAATGTTGGGTGTATGTGTCTCTTTTGTAGTTGTTCAGGCAACTCCAGTGTATAGGTATTGTTCATGCTATCACAGCACAGTACCTTCATTGGTCCAATATATTTGGGCATGAGTTTCCATGCACATCCTCTTGGGACACTCAAATTCTGTGTGGAGAGATACACCAGGTCTCCTTCTTGAAGGTTAGATCCTTCTGTTCACTTCTTGTTAGCATGGTATGTCTGTACTACTCTGCTTTCAATAATGGCATCATGGGCCATTTCTAGACTTTCTAGAGCTTGCTTGATGAATGTCTTTACCCCTGGGGCCACTGAGGGTGTACCCTCCCTGATGTGCTGCATCATTTCAGGCATACAGTGACTCCAAAAACCCTTTCCATGTTTGACCTCATAGCAGTGTTTGAAGTATACCACCAGACACATGAAAAATCACACTAGGCTTTGGGAGTCATAAATAGTACATACTCTTGGCTACAAGATTGCCCTATAGGTCATGTGATTTCATTCACACAGTCCTGAGATATGGGCATTTTGAAACAGCAAGTCCATGGAAAGGGTTTTTTTCACTTTTGAATTGGTACCTAGGATCTCATGGAAAACATGCTATAATTGCTATTGTTTGTTGATACAAACAAAGACACACATTTAAACAATATGTCTGAGTTTAAAAAAGTTCACACCCTTCATTGCTTTCAACCACCATTATGGTCAGATCCCTCTCTCTTACCCAACAAAACACCATTCTCTCCTTGCTAGATTCTGGCTATTCTGGTGAAGCTATTGCCAAGAAAATTGGTGTTAGCCCCTCTGCTGTATCCAAACTCCATTCTAAGAGGTGTTCCACACTTCCTAAGGCCATTGGAAGGTGTCCTTCCAAACTTTCTCCTGCCAATGTTTGCCATGCTCAGCACCTTATCACTTCTGGCAAGGCTGAAAATGCAGTTCAAGTCACCAAATCCCTTTCCAATATCATTAACCAGCCTCTCTCTTCCAGTACTGTCTGTCTTCACTTGAAGAAGTCTGGTATGAAGGCTGTAGTCAAGACCAAATGCCCTATTCTTTCTGCTAAACATCACAAGGCCTGCTTGGATTTTGCCTATACCCACAAGGACTGGACTATAGAGGACTGGAAGAGGGTTGTATGGTCTGATGAGACCAAAATCAATTGCCTGGTGTCAGGTGGATGCAAGTGGGCTTGGAAAAAGGCAGGTGAGGGGCTCAGTGATAGGCTGGTACAGGGAACTCTCAAGTTTGGAGGGGGTTCCTTGATGATGTGGGGTTGTATGACTTGGGAAGGAGTTGGCTATGCCACAAAGATTGATGGTAGGATGGATGGGGACCTTTACCTTCAGATTTTGAAGGATGAGCTTCAACAAACATTGGAGTATTATGGTCTCAATCCATCTGAAACAATCTTTCAGCAAGACAATGATCCCAAGCATACTTGCAAAAAGGTTAGAGATTGGCTAGAAGAGCAGGATTTTGGGACCATGGTATGGCCTGAACAGTCTCCTGACCTTAACCCCATTGAACATCTCTGGGGTTGCCTAAAAAGGAGGCTTGCAAGCCATGAAAACCCCCCTAGTGGGATTCATGAGCTATGGGAGAGAGTTCAGGTAGAGTGGGAGGGGATACCAGTGGAGGAGTGTCAGAAACTGATTGAGAGTATGCCTAGAAGGGTTGAGGCAGTGATTAGAGCAAAAGGTGGCTATGCCAAGTACTGATAATACCCTAATACCCTTGTACATTCAAAAGTGAAGAAACCCTTTCCATGGACTTGCTGTTTCAAAATGCCCATATCTCAGGACTGTGTGAATGAAATCACATGACCTATAGGGCAATCTTGTAGCCAAGAGTATGTACTATTTATGACTCCACCAAAGCCTAGTGTGATTTTTCATGTGTCTGGTGGTATACTTCAAACACTGCTGTGAGGTCAAACATGGAAAGGGTTTTTGGAGTCACTGTATACTTGTAGTTTAGTTCAAACAGTGTGAACCCTGTCAAACTACTTATGCTTGAGTTGATTGTGAACTCGACCAGGGGCATCTTCGATGTCCAGTCTCTTTGGTCAGGTTGGACCATTGCTCATAGCATTTGTGCTACATTCCTGATTGTTCATTCAGATGCACCATCAGTCTGCAGGTGAAATGCTTTGACATTAGGAGCTTAGCTCCTAGCATTCAGTGCATTTCACACCAGAATGCTGACATGAACTTTGTGTCTTGGTCTGAGACTATCATCTCTGGCAGTCTGTGCAGGTGGACTATCTCTTTTATGAACACTCCTGCAAGCTCAGATGCTCAGATGGTCATATTTATTGGTACTAGATGTACCATTGACATCAGGTGACACAGGACTACCCACAGGTAGTCATGTCCATCACTAGGTGGGAATGGTCCCATGAAATCCATCACTATTGACCCTCAAGGTCTTCTAGGCATGGGCAGGCTGTGCAATAGGCCTCTTGGCTGTTGATTGTCGGCCTTCATAGTTTGACATATCAGACAAGTTTGGCAGAACTTGTCCACTTCCCTGCTGAGTTTCAGCCACCAGTACCATCTGCAGATATAGTCCACTGTTTGTTTGGGGCCAAAGTGGCCCAGCATTCTATGTGCTTGATTGATTATTCAGGTGATAACACCATCACCCTTGTACTCAATGTGTGGAAGGCATAACACCTTCTCTCCCTCATGATTCTTTGTGTAGAGGAGACCATTCTCCTCCTCAAACTGAGGGTGATGCGATGGTTGTGTCATTACCTTTGCAAGCATAGGCTCATTTCTGTATCCTTTTCAGATAGCATTCATGAGTTCTGGCATCTCACCAAGTGTTACTGGGAGGGCTTTAGTGACCTTGGCAGATTCAAGTATTGATGGGTCATCCTGCATGCTTGTGTTAGGAAGGTCCTTGTTACTCTGTTCTGCAGCTGAGGCCATTTCTTTAGCCTCTTCGCATTGCTTTTCTGCTTTCTCTTTCAGATGATTGCTTTTTTGAGGGACCTCTCTCTCTTGTATTGCTGATAAATTCAGTTCCTGCCATCTATCCTGGGGGAGATCATCCCCCTCTGGATCCAGGCATACATCTGTGCCCACCCATTCTATTTCTTCATTGGAGGCTATGTCACCTCCTTCTCATTTGTAGTATTGAGATAGGCAATCCACTACATGGTTCTTTGTGCCCTTGGCATAGATGATGTTTGCATCAAATCAAGACATGTAGTCCAGCCAGTGGACTTGTCTGCTTGACAACTTCCATTGGGTCTTGAGGTAGCCCAAGGCCTTGTGATTGGTGATGATCATAAATTAATCCAAGGAGTTTATCCTCCCATTTTAGTAGTGCTTCGATTATTGCAAGTGTTTCTCACTCAAACATCCTATAATTCTGCTGAGCATCACTCAGCTTCTTTGACATGAACCCTGCTGGTCAGCAGGTTTTTCATTCAGGCCCTTGCCCATACAGTGCACCTACTCCATAGAGTGATGCATTGCACACAAGCCTTATCAGCTCTTCTCTTTGTGGATCAGTAGGTTGTAGGATCAGATACTTGCATGCAAGGTTCTTGATCATTTGGAAACACCTATTGTGGATTTCCCTCCACTGGAATGGATGTTCATTTCATTGAATTCTGGTCAAGGGCATTGTATATGCTGATATGTCTGGCATGAATTGTGCCAGGTATTCAACTAGTCCAACAAATTGTTGGACTTCATTGAGGGTTTTAAATGTCCTCCAGCTCCTGATCTGAGACATTTTGTCTCTATTGGCATGTATGCCTTTAGAGTCTATGACATGCCCTAGGCAGTCAAGCTTTTCTGCATATAGATCACACTTGTCCTTCTTGAGGTAGAAGTCAGCTTTCTCTAATAACCCAAATGCTATTTTGAGGTGCCTTTCATGGTCCTCTATTGTGTTGCTATAGATGAATATCTCATCAAGGTAGACATACACAAAATATCCTATGTGGTCTCTAAAGATCACAGTCATTAAATGTTGGAACATTGCAGGGGCATTGCAATCTCCCTGCTGCATTACTTGACTCAGGAAAGTCCTGTATATTGTTGAGAAGGCTGTCTTCCAGATGTCTTCAGGCTCTATATGAACTTGTTTGTATGCATTTGACAAGTCGATTTTAGAGTGAAATTTCACTCAAGCTACATCCATCCAGATCTGATCTTGGTCTGGGAATGGGGTGACATCTTTCACCATATTTTCATTTCTCTTATGACAGTCAATGACTGTTTGTAACTTTCCATTTTTCTTAGGGATGCATAGCATTGGTGTGGCCTGTGGGACACTTTTCAGTACCCACCACTCCACATCTGTATAGAGTTGGATTTTATCCAACAACTGTTGCTTAAGTGCATCAGCACACTGTGGCAGGTGGTATGCATACTGCTCATCATTGTCTACCAGGGGAATCCTGTGATTTACCTCCCACAGTGGGGGTAACTTCAGGATTACCCTGCTCATCCTGTGCTTATATTGTTTGAACCACTGGTTCTGTAGTTGAGGTATATCCTCATTTTGTAATGACCATTTACTATGTTTAATTAGTGCAAAGTGTTTGCTTTTTGGGCTGTTTGGCTCTTTTAGCCTCTCAGACACCCTTCCTCTCTTCAAGCCCTCATGAGGCCGAGGCTGTGCAGGGCATGAGAGTCAATCTGTAGGACAGGACTTGCCTGTCATTGTTGCTTCAGGCTCTGTGAGCAATGATACTTGTTCATTTCCAATGCTAATCTTTTTCTTGGCAAAGTTGATGATTGCCCTATGTTGCCTTAGGAAGGGAATCCCTATTATACAGTTGTAGTGATGGATGTTTGCCACATTGAAGTATGTTTCTACTTTGTAGTTCCCAACCTGTATCTTTGACACTCCACCATGAGTGATCTTTGAACAGCTGCCTATGCAGCCTAGTTGCAGCATCAGCTGCTGTTTGAGGGGGAATACCCTCATGTTTGTGACTTTGGTGAATGCCAGGCTGATGAAGTTTCCTGTACTTCCAGTATCCAGCATTGTGTAAGCTTTACAGCTGTTGATCATGGTCTGTAATGTTGCACATGTTCATAGCTCCATGTTTATTTTGGGACAAGATCCTACTAAATTGTTTGTATGCATAGCATACCTGAATGATCAGACCAGGGGCTTTGTTTTTGGTTCAACCTTCACAGCAACATTTATTGCTGCCATTTGTATCCTTTGACGATCCAATTGGTCATCATTAGTTATAACTAAATCACCATGTGGTGTTTCCACTATTATATCATTGGGGTATATCCTGACAGAGGTGTTTTCCTTGCCTGAGTGCCAAAGATGTGCCTCTATGGTCCATAGACCATAATGTATCCTCATATTGTCATGACCTTCCTGAGGCATCAACCTCATTGTGCATATGTCTGATAAGTTTTGAAGTCTGTCAGCTTCCAAGGACCATATGTGGTCTGCCATTATTCACATTGCACTATGTGTACAGTCAATATTCAGTCCATATCCTTCCATCTGTGCTCTGTTGCAATCATCCCAGCCATGATTGTATTCTCTTCATGCTAGTTGTGAGGGATATTGTAGTGCTACATCTAATGTAGTATCCCCCTCGATTGCAGCTTCAGTGACATGTTTGATTCTTTGGGTGCATTCTGGGCACAATATGTCCTCATGAATAGCACCATAGATGGATGACCACATCCACCTGCTTCATGTAGACAATCTGTCTACCTCTATAGAATCTTCCATTTGGAGGTCCATATCATCATCCATCACTCTGAGGGATGCACTCCATAGCAGTCCCTCTGACTCACATTGTAACTGGGTGATGCTCTATTGAGTTATCTCAATTAATCCAAACCATTCCCCATGGGGTGTCCACCATGATGGCATCAGGGTAGATTGTAATGTTACCATGCAGCATGCCCTGAAGCTGGAGGTCATCAATCATGTTATTGAGTTGCCCTTCTATTAACTGGCATTGTTCTGACAATCCTCACACATATTATTGTGCTAATATAGCTTTTCTGAGGGCATTCAGTCAATGTCCCTCTCTGTGTCATAGTTGCAAGTGTTGGAATATAAACTGCCCCCTGAGTAGCCATTCTTTAGGTGCGAAGATTAGTTGATTACATAAGCAGAAAAGCGGACTACAGTACAGTAAATTTTCCTCTAGTCTTCCTCAGTAGCTTGGTGTTACTGAGGAGTAAGTCATTCTTTCTATTTAGCTTTACCTTTACTGACCACCTGTAGACTAAGTATCTGACAGCAAGGCCATCACTCATAGTGCCACTTGTACATGCAATGTACTTTGATCTGTGTTTGACAGTTGCATACTGTTCCTTGTGGTGATCTTCACCTCTTATCTTCGCTTTCTCTCTTTTACATGGTCTCTTACTTACTACCATTTCATTCCCCTTCTCATTTGCTACTCACCACTTCTTTTCCCAGCCTTCTAGGCCAATTCCTAGTGTTGTGGCGCATCAGCCACTCTTTGTTTACTGTTGTTTACTTGGAAGCGCACTTAGTGTAGCTGAGTCCAGTGTTGACACCCTTGGTTGCTCACACTGGACTCTAGTCTGGTTATCCCCCTAGCTCACTAGAGCTTTAGGAGTCGATTAGGATCCCCCTAGGGACCCCTTTACTCCTTTGCTGCTCACAGGTTATGAGCCCCGCGCTCTAAGCCCCATATCGCAACACCTGCTGCTCCAATCGACTCCAAACTTTCACCATCGATTTCTACGGCCCTAATAACCCTAGGCGGCCTATTTTCAAATTCGGAATCCATCCACATCTCGACCAACAGCACCTGTCGCTTTTCCACCCCTAATCCCCAACATCGGCTTCTCCAGCCTCTCCCATCAGTTCTTTGACTGTCAAAACACCTCGCTTCGACTCACAAGGTTCAGCGCTCGTGCCACACCAAATTTCAGCTCGATCTGTTGGGTAGAAAGCGAGATATAACACTGGAAAGTTAAAGGGGGCTATCAGTGCGCACATACTCATACTCGAACCCTTCATATCTCATCATCCACTGCTCCGATCTTTGCGATTCGACTTTTGCCGGGTTCTCCACATCGAGGGCTTTCCGCCGATACCCTTTAGAAAAATTTTCACCGACGCGATCGGTCGCCATCGCCACATATTTGCGCACGGACCAAGCTGTCCCTCTCTCGACTTCTGGCCTATCAATCTTCTCTAAATCTTATATCATTCGACTCCTCTTGATCTCCTCTGTTCATATATACCACCCTCGAAGTCATCTATCGCCATCTTCGCTCGCCATCGTCGATCTTTGTCTCACACACATCGACCATGTCCTCTGAACAAACCCCTCGCATCAAACCCCTCAATGGGACCAACTACTCGACCTGGAGCGAAGAGATGAAGGCCTTCCTTCGTTCCAAAGGCCTCTGGAGGCTTGTTGCTGGCACTGAGGCTCGCCCCAATGCTCCTGGAGACGACCAAGACAAGTGGGATGCGAAGGCAGACAAGGCTGCAGGTGAAATCATGCTAGCTTTGGAAGCTGACCAGAGAGTGCACATTAGGACAGTCCAAGACGATCCTGTTGCTGCCTGGAATGCCCTGGCCACCCTCTATGTCCAACAGCGCCCTGGTGCTCGGTTTGCAGCCTATGACGAGTTCTTCAGCATCAGAAAGCGAGAGGACGAGTCCCTGACCTCCCTGACGGCTAGGATCGAGCAAGCCATGCTCAAGATCCAAGAGTTGCGCCCTCAGCAGTTCACACTGTCCTCCTTGGACGATGAACTCGTCTGTATGGCCATGGTTCGTGCTCTACCCTCGGACTACTCGCATTTCACCTCTTCCCTGCTCCTACTCTCGTCCTTGGACAAGTCTACTATCAAGTCTGCGTTTATGGCCGAAGATATCAACAGAAAACCTCGTGCTGAAGTGGCTGGCACGTCTGGGGACTCTGCACTCGCTGCCAGCGGTGCTAGGACCTGTGGATGTGCCCAAAGCGACCCCTGCTCCTTCTGCGAGAGACCTGGGCACTGTGAACACATGTGCTTCGCCAGACAGCGAGCCAAGGATGCCCACAAGGCCTCTAAGCGCAAAGGGAAAGGTAGGAAGGCGAACCAGGCTCAGGAATCGCCCTCTGGTTCTACAACTTCGCCTGCCACACCTAATACTCCAGATCCTGCCTCAGCAGCTGCCAAGGCTGCCATTGCGCACAGCTCTGCGCTCGATGACCACCATGAAGGAGCTGGAAATGCAAGTCTTCGCCTCTCTGCCTCCCCTTGCCCCTCCAAACTCGATGCTGATGATCACTGGACTGCAGACACTGGGGCCACTTCTCATATGACCCCACATCGCCACTGGCTGCGAAATTATACCCCAAAACGCGTCCCAATCCGCCTGGCTGACAATACCATCGTCTACTCAGCTGGGATCGGTTCTGTGGTCTTTCATCCAGTGATAGAGGGCAAGGGAGCGAGGGCAGTCGAGTTTAGAGGCGTCCTGCATGTCCCAGACCTTAAATCCAATCTCCTCTCAGTCCTGTATTTAACTCGCTACTCTGGCTTCGTAGTAAACATCGATTCTGTGCGCATGGCCTTCTCTCGCCCTCCTGGGGCTCCCCTATTCGTTGCCAGCATCTCAGACAGCAACACTGCGCTCCTGGATGGCTCCACCATTCCATTCAGTCACTCGGCCTCGCCTGCAACTACCCTGCCTCTCGATTTGAGCCTGTGGCATCGTCGACTGGCCCACCACCATGTGGAGGGAGTTCAGGCCCTCATACAGCGCAACCTGGTCACTGGACTGAAGCTAGATGTCAAGACTCGCCCTGATCCCATCTGTGAACCATGCTTGGCTGGCAAGATGCATGCCAATCCCTTTCCTAGTTCTGAATGGCGTGCCTCTCGTCCTCTAGAGCTTGTGCACACTGATCTGCACTATGTGCCCTACAGGACCTTCTCTGGCTTTCGCTACTGGGTCACTTTCATCGATGATTACTCCAGATATCGATTTGTGATTCCCCTGCGAGCCAAATCTGATGTCTTCGATGCCTTCAAGCGATTCAAAGCCTTTGCAGAGAACCAGACAGAGCGACGCATCAAAACTCTTCGAGATGACAAGGGAGGGGAGTATATGAGCACTGCGATGCTCGATTTCACTACCCAGGCTGGCATAGAGCGCCAGCACACTGTTAGAGCTCGTCCTCAGCAAAATGGAGTTGCAGAACGCGCAAATAGGCTCCTGGCAGAGCGGATCACTGCCATGTTGGACGAGTCTGGCCTGGCAAAGTCATTTTGGGGTGAGGCCCTCGCTGCTCTTGTCCATGTGTGGAACAGATGCCCTACTGATGCTGTGGATGGTGCTACGCCCTATGAGCTGTGGCATGGGCGAAAACCCGATGTTTCCCACCTCAGGGTGTGGGGATGCACTGCCTATGTTCACCTACAGAAGGATCAGCGGCCTGCACTTGGTTCTCATATGCAGAAATGCGTCTTTATAGGTTATCCTGATGGTTACAAGGGCTGGAAGTTCTACAATCCCTTGACCAAGCGCACCATCATCTCTGAGCGAGCTGATTTCGATGAGCGCCATTTTCTGGCCTCCAAGCGACGTCCCATGACACCTGGTGCGCCCCAGCTCACTTCCTCTGACTCCACTGGTGCTCCTACCTCTACTGGCATTTATCTTGACTCTGATAATGATTCTGATGACGAGGACGATCCCCCTGCACCGGTACAGGGTCAAGGGGGAGCTGTGGCCCCTCCAGTCGCATATGCCCCTCCAGATCCTCCAGCACTCGCTCCTGATGGTCCTGATCATGCCCCTGCACCTGCTGCAGACGACTTCCACACTCCTCCAGCTTCTCCTCCACCTCCACCTCGCCCTGTAACCCCTGTAGGCATCGGTGCTCGACTCCCTGCTCGAAATCGACGACCTCCTCGCAGTTGGTGGCAGCTTAGCCCCCAGCAATTGGAGGACGAAGTAGATGATGAAGAAGAGGACGCAGATCTCGCCCTATCGACTTCTACTGCAGAACCTAGGACCTATGCCGAGTCTACTCGCCGCCCTGATGCCCAGCAGTGGCATCAAGCTGCCTTGGACGAGTTAGCTGCCCATGAGAATAATGGGACATGGTCTCTGGTTGAAAGGCCTGTGGATCGCAAGGTGATTGGTTCTAAATGGGTGTTTAAGCTGAAGCGCAATGCAGATGGCTCCATCGACCGGTATAAGGCTCGATTGGTGGCCAAGGGCTACAACCAGCGACCTGGCTTCGACTTCCTGGAGATCTTCGCTCCTACTGTTCGTATGCCCACCATTCGAGTCGTCCTGGCTCTAGCAGCTCTCCACGACCTCCACCTTCGCTCTGTCGATGTCTCCAATGCCTATCTCAATGGGGAGATGGACTGTGATGTTTACATGGAGCAGCCTGAGGGTTTTGCCCAGAAGGACCCCAGAAAATATGTCTGTCTGCTCCAGAAGGCGCTGTATGGGACAAAGCAAGGTGGTAATCGCTGGAATCGCAAAATGCGCTCTGTACTTGAGTCCCTTGGTTTCCAGCAGACCTACTCTGATGCAGCCATCTATATCCTGCGCAAAGGTGATGTGCGCATCATACTACCAGTCTTTGTCGATGACATGACCTTTGCATCGAAATCTCTCTCTGCCATCGAGGAGATGATCTCTGCCCTGCGCAAACACTTCAAATTGCGCGATTTAGGACCTACCACTCAACTCCTGGGCATTAAAATCGATCGAGACCGCCCTCGTCGATCCATCACCCTTTCCCAGCAGCAGTACTGTCTCGACATCCTCGATCGCTTTGGGATGGCTGATTGCAAGCCAGTTTCGACTCCCATGGACCCAGGATTGCGCCTTTCTCGTGATCACTGCCCTGAGACGCGAGAGGAAGCTTCCCAGATGCGTTCCTTTGATTATCAGGGAGCTGTTGGCGCACTGATGTACCTTGCCACCACCACTAGGCCAGATATCGCATACACTGTCGGTGTACTCGCTCGATTTAACTCCAACCCAGGTCTAGCTCACTGGGCTGCAGTCAAACACCTCCTGCGCTATCTGAAGGGCACTGCAAGCCTCTCCCTTACCTATTCTCCTGATCCCTCGACATCTGAGCTATTCTCGACCTATTCTGACGCAGATCATGGTGGTTGCAAGGATACTGGTCGTTCTACTGGCGCATACCTCATCAAAATTGGTACTGGCGCGATTTCTTGGAGTTCAAAGCTGCAGGGCATCGTTGCATTGTCCTCAACTGAGGCAGAGTACATCGCTGCTGTGGAGGCTGGCAAGGAGGTGGTCTGGCTGCGAAAACTGCTTCAGGAGATGGGCTTTGCTGTCTCCCAGCCCTCTGTACTGCGCATCGACAACCAATCTGCGATCCAAGTTGCCAAACACCCTGAGCATCATGGGAGGATGAAGCAACTGGATTTGCGGTGGTTCTGGCTGCGAGATATGGTGGACAGGGAGGTGATTTCACCCCAGTTTGTGCCCACTGACCAGATGCCTGCTGATCTGCTGACCAAGCCTCTGGCTCGAGTCAAGGTGCAGCAGTTCTGCAAGATGATGGGACTTGCACCAGTAGGGGGGAGCTGAGCTGGCAGAGGTGTGCAATCAGGGGGGAGTGTTCCTTGTGGTGATCTTCACCTCTTATCTTCGCTTTCTCTCTTTTACATGGTCTCTTACTTACTACCATTTCATTCCCCTTCTCATTTGCTACTCACCACTTCTTTTCCCAGCCTTCTAGGCCAATTCCTAGTGTTGTGGCGCATCAGCCACTCTTTGTTTACTGTTGTTTACTTGGAAGCGCACTTAGTGTAGCTGAGTCCAGTGTTGACACCCTTGGTTGCTCACACTGGACTCTAGTCTGGTTATCCCCCTAGCTCACTAGAGCTTTAGGAGTCGATTAGGATCCCCCTAGGGACCCCTTTACTCCTTTGCTGCTCACACATACGATGTCCATCATTTACTCCTCTATGGTATTCATGCCTAGCATGGCTTTCTGGTATTTCAATCACCCTTGTCAGGGAGTGATCTCCACTCAGTAGCCCCTCAGCTACATGGTTGACCCTGTGTCAACATTCATCACATGGTCCTTTGTGTACAACTCCATATAACACTGACCATTCCCATCTTTCTTCTCAAGGGTTATCCTCACTAGGGCTAAGATTGTTTTCTTTGGTCCACATTGTACTATCCTCCATCTCAGAGTGTACTTCTTCCACTGAAGAGGTTTCTTCTTCATACTGCACATGCATCATAGCACAGGACACCATGTCTTTGGAGCTCAATGCTTCATCTTCCTGATGCATTGCTCCAAAGTATGTGATGGGCTTGTCATCATCATTTATTTCTGAGTACATCTCATACTCATACTCATCATCAAGGCTCTCCTTTTCATCTAATACTTCTTCCTTGTTCTTTTCTGTTTCCTGATCATCATCATTGATCTTCCCTTCATTGGGTTCTCCTGACTGAATCTCTTCAGAGGCTTGTTGTCCTTCATCCTCTTGAACTTTGACTGAATATAGTTGCAGTTTCACTGCCACCTTACCCTTATCCTTTCAAGGGTGAGGGCAGTCTGGGGCTATATGCCCCACTTCAAAGCAGTTATAGCATGTTATGCCATGCATAAACTTCTGGGGTTGTCTCCCCTTCTGTTGCAGAGTCACTCACTCTTTTTGATGGAGTCTATTCTCCCCATCTTTCTGGTGGAGCTGCCCACCCTTCTTTTCAACTTTGGTGCCTCTTGGCATGAAATTTGTCTTTTGACAATATAGCATATTTCCCTTTTGGAAGTACAAAGTTGTCTTTACTTGACAAGCTTCCCATGCTCTTATTACCATGCGGTTGTGAGCCATTTCATCCTTGGGAGGTCTTCCCTCCAGAGCCAATGTGGCTCATTCTCATATGCATGTTCACAGCCTTTTGTGCTGTTTCCATGCACCACACTTCCTTGAGGATTTCCTCAATTGTCAAATGTTCTGTGGAAATGCTGCAAGCCTTGAATATAGACTTTATTATAGAGTGCAGTAGTCCCCACAGGAACTTCCTTCTAAACAAGTAATCATCAGGGGGCTGCACCATTTGGTGTGCATGATGTTTTAAGTCATTATAGTATGCAAGGGCCCCCTTGTCATATTCAAATTTTGTCTGATCATATTTGTCAGCTGCATTCTGTGCTGACACTTTGTGGATGAATTGTTTGGTAAGTCCACAGATTAATGCCTTAAAAGTCCAGTGCTGTATCTGTTGATTTGGCGAATCAACTTCTTGATCATACCACTGTAAGGCCAAGCCTTCTAGGTACAAGTGGGTGTACAGTATACAATCTTTGTTGTGATCAGGTCCAGTGACCTTAAATGTATGGAAGTACTTTAGAATCTGGCCCAGCCAGTCATTGAATTTATCTAGGTCATCTTGACCTCCATACTTGCCAGGCTTTGGTGGGTTCATTGCCTTCACTTCAGGTCCAACCTGTCTTGTCATGTACTGAGTTGCTCCCAGATATGCTGAGTGTATCTGTTCTGCATGAAGTCCATGTATCTTGTATTCCCAGGGGTGAATCCTCTCAGGTAATCAGGCCTATTCCCTCATATGATGCATTATCCCCTGATTATGGGAACTCCCTCATAACCTTGAGGGCCCTCTTCACCCTTGTTGTCTGGGTCATCATCATCAGGGGGTCCCCCTCCTGGGGGACCACCATCAGGAGGTCCACCTCCAGGGAAGCCTTGCCTGGGAGGGTTTCCCTTGCACTCATTTTGCTCAGAGGGGTCCCCTCTGTCATTGTATCTTCCAGGAGATCTTCCTCCATTACTTCCTCAGCCATGCAAGTTGCTGGTCAATTCTGGTCTATCATCTCTCCCAGGAGAGTTTTCTCCAGCATTCACAGCCATATTTCTAGCTGCAATGGCACAATCTCTTGCCATTTGGTGAAGTATGGTGGTTCCTCACTCGCTTCCATACATCTGGTGGATTATATCTGAGTCTTGCCTTGAGAAGTACACTGGACAATTCAGCATTTCAGGGGCAAAGCCTCTCCTTCTGTTATCCATTCTTTTGGCCAGAGGGTTTCCTCTCCTTATTGGCATGCCTGGCCAGAAGTTAGGGATTGCTTCTTCCCTCTTTATTACCAGTTCAACTTCTATGTCTGGAGTAGTTGTCCTACTTGCATCCCTGGCAGCAAGTGCCCACCTATATCTTTCAAGTTCTTGCACATGATGTGCTCTGGGGTTTATTCTGTGGTTATCAAAGCCTTTGGGACCATATCCATATTCCAGCCATTGTCATTGAAGACTTTTGAGAAAGTCATTCATGGCCTCTAAGGCCATGTGAGGGTCGATGGGGGCATCCCTCTCTATGTTTTCTCTCTTTGGGGGTGTTTCACCACCATCATATATTTCAATTGGAGGGCTTTGAATCCTCCACACTAAAATGGGCTTGGAAGACATCCATGAGTTATCCAACTCAGGTTGTTGAGGAGTGAGAGGGCTCATCAAGTCTCTGATGACCTCTGCATTCTCTCTTGTAGCTTGCTCAATGCTACTTCCCAACATTGTTGAGGTATTTAAACCTCCAGGCATATGCATGTCTGGTGCTCCAGTGCCAAGTTGTTTAGTACTTGTTCCTTTGTCAGCACTTCCAGCTGGTGGCTGTGATTCCTCTATATCTTTATTGTTCTTCTGCTGGACCTTGGTTGGTCCTTTGGGAGCTTGACATTTACTGTCATCTGGGGGAGGGTTCCTGTTGGAATATAAACTGCCCCTGTTAATATCATACTTAGGTGCGAAGGTTTTACTGCTTACATAAGCAAAAATGCGTACATACAGTAGGGTAAATTTTCTCCCTCCTTCCTCAGTAGCTTGGTGTTACTGAGGAACTAAGTATTTGACAGTTCCCTCCATCAGGTGGCTTATTTTGGCCTAACTTTGCTGCATGGGAATATGTGCAAGTAGTCATGTGACTCATATCATGAATACTTGACAAGAGTTCAAAAATTTGTAAGGGTTGTTGTGTAGTCTTACATTCATGCTTGTGAACTGTACTGTATGGTATTTGCAAGTATGAACAAAAAGTCGGACTATCCTATGTAAATTTTCCACTGTGACATATATACACTGCAGGCAGACATGTGATACTGAGGTATCACATGTCTGTGGATGATAACTTGTGCCTAAAGTGGGCATGACCCCTAACATATGGCTCAGCTAGTAAAGTAAACACTTCAGGATGCATTGTTGGTCATTTTTTTATCAGAGTGGAGTGTAGTACTAATCCTCATGTTAGTATTTGTGATGTGGTGCAAGTTGAGTTAGCCAGATAAGCTATGGTAAGTGCAGATAAGCTTATATAAGACTCATGTAAAAGAGTGGGATTGGCCAATGTAGCTGGTGGGTGGTAACCATATGTGAATGTACTGACATCAATCTCCCAATAGTCTTCACTGCAAGAATTACACTATCTTTTCCACAGAGCATGTGTCTGTAATTCCAATAGCCCTGAGTTGTGTCTCATTCACCATTCTGCTGCTTATGTACATTTCTCCACCATACATCCCAAACACTGAGATGTCAGTGTCATGGAAATACATGGCATGCAGAACAGTTGTTGGTAATTCAATGCTGAAGACATTGGTCAGCATATACTGTATTTGGACTTGTCTGTCATAAGTTGCAGTGACCAGCTGATCACTCCTGTTGTGCCAGCTAATAGTCATGACTCCTTGACCTATTGCTACCTGCCTTGCCAGGGTTTCCTTGAATACAGCTGTTGCCAAGGTCAAACCTTGCTTCCAGAGCAAGAGATACCCAAGCTCAGTACCACAGCAGAACATGTCATTTCTCTTGTCTTTGGGAGTTAACCATACCATGCAGGTGATTGGATCCCATGCATCACATGTCTGAAAGGGCCTATGGAGCTCTGCTTTAGTTTGTAGTCCCACATTCATAGTCTGTTAAAACCTATAGTTGCAAGTATTTTCTCTAGGCCATATACATACATAATTGTTGCTGACCTCTGCCTGTTAGGAGTCTACTGTCACTTGAGATCACTAGACAGAGTACACCATCTTGATGGGCTGTAAGGCACCCCCCCAAGAGCATAGTTCTCATGGCTATTGCTGTCTGACCTGTCTTTGCCATCTACATATTTACCATATGTGGAATAACAGGAAACTAGCTAGGTTTATGTTCATTTTTTTCCAACACAAAATTATTCACCCTTTTTGTTTTTCCCAGCAACATCATGGTCAAAGTTGATGGATGGCCCTTATTGTTGCCCAGTATTTTTTCATGCACTGCAATGAGTACCATTTGTTGCCATCCAACAACCTAAAATAATTAATGTAGGCAGACACTTGGCCTCAGTGCAGCTATCTCATCATATAAGTTTATTGTTGGGTGATGGATGTTTCTTACAAGTCAAGAACTCAGAACCAAGCCTATGCAATGCCAGTTCATTCAGTGCATGAAAATATTGTCAGGTAGTAACTGATTTCTCATTTGGTGCATGGATGCATTGTTGGGCAGTGACTGATTTAGTGCTTTTGTCAATCACACTGGTGAGCAGTTCTATTAACATATTGTCAGGCAGGGACAGATTTGTTGTTCAGTGCATGAATGTATTGTCAGGTGGTGAACAATTTAGTGCTTTTGTCAATCATGTGGTGGGAGTTTTGTTATGCCTCCCTGTCCCTTAAAACATAACATGTCAACACCAGACTGTCATGAAATCCAATTCCAGCCCTCATCATTCAATGTGCCTGCATACCTTTTCTAGATTTCAACCCTACCTGTCAGTGGACCTTAGGCCTTCTTCCACTTCATCTACCCATCTCACCCATAGCCAGGCTGCAACTTGGGACAAATCCAGCTCAATGAATGAGGTATGTAGGTGGTCAGAATTACAGTTCTGTTGCACAGACTTGTTCACAGAGCTTCCACACTGCTGTGGACTATTTTCTATGTATGGATGTCATTTAAGTGCATCAGCAAAAATCCAGGTTTGGTACAGAGGCACAGACCCACAGATGGTACAGGTTTTCCATAGACCAAGTACAGACCCCTACAGACCCTACAGACCCTACAGCCTCTACAGACCTCACAGACCCACAAACACCACAGATCTAAACTTTGATTTGCCCCTATCTCATCCAAAAATAGTCATATTGATGATATAATCATACTGACATGATCATGACATCACGCACTACAACTCTTGTTATGACATCATAACTGTACAGCCACTTTTTTATTTTTACAAACTGGGACTCCATGAGGAATTTGCATATATCTCACCCTAAAAAGGAGACTTTACTAAGGTAACAATATTCCCATGGTCCTGTGGTCATAGGCTAGAACTTTGGTTATGACATTATGGCTGTACAATACTCTGTATAGTAGAATTCTAGATTGGGCTGTTGTCACGCCCCGTTCCACTGCTCTGGACTACCGACCCTCCCCGCTCTGCTCCGCACTTGCCCGCTCCCTCTCAGCACCCGTACAGTGCGCTCCCGCCCGGTTCTCTGTCAGCCACTGTCGGTCTTTGTCGGGCCCACCACGTGACTGTGGTTCACCAGTCAGGTGACACCTCCCACCCTTTTAGGGGTCACCTTCCTTCTGGGTCGACGGGCCGGCCCAGGCACGGCACGTCTACCGCACCGCATGGTTCGGCGCAGGGTCGCTACCCATTTAGGCTTTTGGCCTGTGCACTGATTGGTTATCGGCGGGTACTCCGAAGCCCCTCCGTCTGTACTATGCCTTTTAGGCATTTTTCCTTTGTCCCGTCTTTCACCTCCGTCATGTGTACCATTCTCTGGTTGAAGTTTTCTGACATTTCCGCCCCTTGAAAATTTACTGTACTCCGTATGTTAGTTCCGACCTTCCGATCTCATACCGCCTTGATGGCGCGCTTGATGTATATAAGCCCGCCCCACTCAGCGGTGGTTCCTCAGTACGAATATCAACTTAGTCCTCCCTCCTCTGCGGTCCTCGACCGGCCTTCTCTGTCTTCTGTCGGATTCTCCCCAACTCTCTTCCCTATCCGAAATCCAAGGGCTGGGCTCGTACAAGGGGGCAGCGCACGAGCTGAACCCGATGCCCTCTCCCAAACCCCTGTCGCGACTGTCGGCCAAACTTTGGCCAACGTTGCTGTTCATCGGCCTCCGTCGGTCAAGCATCGGCCTACGTCGGCCAAGCTCCGTATACTTCCCGCGGCCTCTGTGAGCGTCGGGGAATGTCGGAGTAGGCTGGGACTTGACAGCTGTGGTAGCTACTAGTAGCAGTCAACTTTGAAGTCTGCACACAATGTGCAGGCAGAGTTTGAATCTGAGTTTGAAATTTGTAGAGGGGTGCCACACAACCCACATGGCCAGCATTGAAAGTTGCTGAGGTAAGCAGAAAAGGATATTTAAACCCAGCTCACTCTGGCACCACATCTCTTTCCACTACCACCACCATCCCTCCTCAATGTTGTCTTTGTCACCTTTGTCACCTTTGTCATCTTTGTCATCATCCCTCCCTCACCACCCTCCTTTGCTACCACCACCCTTATGGTGGGTACCCTCTCCCTGCTAATAGTAATAAGTGACCACTTAGTATAGATAAATATGTATATCCCTGTACCTTGACATGTAATTTATGTAGCTTATGACAATATGGTTCAATTGTTGGTCAACTACAACATGTGTGGGTGCTTAGAATCTGTAGTACTGAAATAACCTGGGGTAGGTTTGTATAGACCTTTATAGAGGGGGGTGATCTTGCTGATGATAGCTGTACAAAACCAGCCTACAGGGGACAACTTACCATGTAAAGAGGATAACAGCAGTGAATACATCAACCTGTGCAGAGTCAAGGAATTACTGCTAACTGACAAGGGACATCAACAAAACCACCCCCTCTATACAGGTCCTTACACATATCCATATCTGTACAGACTGTACCTCTCTTCATACTTTTACTACACTTATTTGCTAATACAACTACTACACTTTTTTGCTAATGCAACTACTACACTTTTTTGCTTATGCCACTACCATCTTTTCTAATACAACTACTATGCTTTTTTACTACATCAGCAACATGGCAAAATTTCTGAGGATCTGGGAAGACCTGATGGTTTGAAAAATTCTGAAAAGTTCTGAAAAAGTCTGAAAATTTCTGGAAAAGTCTGAAAAGCTCTGATATCAGAAATTCTCAGAAAATTTCAGACTGTCAGATCTTCTCAGACTTTTTCAGGCCATCAGAACTGCCATCAGATTTTTTCAGACCATCAGAATTTTTGCCATCTTGCTGATGTAATGTCACTACCATTTTTGTTAATATATGCTGCTCTGCTCTTTTGCTAATAACACTACCATTTTTTGCTGATACAACTACTATGCTTTTTTTCTAATGCCACTACACCTTTGAGCTAACACTTACTATCCCTCTATCACACAGAAATCAAATCAAAAGCAGTAATATATTCAAATTCAAGTACTACCACATATTAGCCTAATAGTACTACACTTTCCTAATACTACCATTGACTACCCTTTCTTCTAATAGTGCTACACATTTTCACTAATACTACTGGACTGATTGGTTAAATGGCAGGTGCTACACATGGTGCTATCTGTGGTTCAAGATGAGTGTCTTTTACTTACTGGTTGTCATCACACCACAGTTGCCAAGCCATTTCCTAAGACAAGAGTCATCCTTTTGGAAAAGTCACAATCTTTGGTCTCTTCAGTGTATGGATGGGTTCAAGCGTGGTATGTGTGACATTGTCACTGACAGTATGTCTGGACTGGATAGCTGGCATGAGATTGGGCAACATGAAAGTCTGAAGCAATGCATGAGTAGTCGGCAGGGTCATCTAAACTAGCTGGTAGCATTTGCAGGGGTGAAGAAGATAACTAGTGGTCTCACATTCTGTCAATATGAGTCCAGGGAAGCATCGATACCTGTGGGGGTTGTGGTGAGGAAGTTTAACATCAGTAACATCTATCCTGTACATTTGACTCATTGCATCATGTCCTGCTTGGAGATGGGCGATATGCTTTTCGCAGTCATACTTCTCTCTCAGCTGCATCGGTGAAGATCACTGTAGATGACTGCTGGATGGATGTGCATAAAGTAGTCGAGCAGTTTGATGGTAGGCTGTTGTCGCATGCATAAGTGGCACATGCAATACTAGTCAGCGAAAAGACTAGCTGATCATTGAATGTGCTCACCACTTGCTGCATCATTTCCTGAGTCCCTGCTTGTATTGACTAAAGTGCTTTGAGAAGCTACAAAAATCCCCCTAAAGGACCAAACCCAGCACAAGTGAACACCAAGAGTACTTGTCAACACTGTTGGTGCCACTTAAAAACCATGTTCGTCATGTGCAGCATACAGCGAGAGCATGACAGAACGAATGAGAAGGATGACGGAGTACAGAGTCATGAGTTTTCACGCAGAACCAAACCCGTTGCAGAAGATGTCATTACATGCTGCACTACTGACTACAGCAGCATGTCTTCCTGTATTTTTCCATCCTCCTCACCATAGTAGTTAGTTGAGGCTTCTGTGTCGAAAATATCTTCAAAATGAATATTCTAGGTAATTGGATTAGCCACTCTAAGCATGGAGAACACTGATCCGAAATTAAAATACCTTAAAAATCGGAAGCACATGAACCACCTCCACCAGCAACTGATCACTAAAGTGACTGAAATGAGTTTTTGCGAACTGTGTGATAATATCATCCACTGCAACCACTTCAGCAGGAAAGAATTTGTCATAGTATAGCCCTCCTACCGCTGCAAAACCAAATCTGCAGTATGGATCATATGGGTGGTGACCAGATTTCAGTGGCACATGACGCTCGATGATAGCAAAAGGGTGCCTATCATTACCGCTGCGATCTAGTTGCCTTTGATCACAAAAGAGAGCTAGTATGCATGCTGGTTTGCATCCATCATTATGAGTGGAATCTGTTCCTTGTGGTGATCTTCACCTCTTATCTTCGCTTTCTCTCTTTCACATGGTCACTTACTTACTACCATTTGATTCCCCCTCTCATTTGCTACTTGCTACTTCTTTTCCCAGCCTTCTAGGCCAATTCCTAGTGTTGTGGCGCATCAGCCACTCTTTGTTTACTGTTGTTTACTTTGAAGCGCACTTAGTGTAGCTGAGTCCAGTGTTGAGACCTTTGGTTGCTCACACTGGACTCTAGGTACTGTGTACCCTCATATCTCTATTTAATCTATGGTTGCTCACACTGGACTCTAGTCTGGTTATTCCCCTAGCTCCCTAGAGCTTTAGGAGTCGATTAGGATCCCCCTAGGGACCCCTTTACTTCTTTGCTGCTCACAGGTTATGAGCCCCGCGCTCTAAGCTCCATATCGCAACACCCGCTACTCCAATCGACTCCAAACCTTCACCATCAATTTCTACGGCCCTGATAACCCTAGGCGGCCTATTTTCAAATCCGGAATCCATCCACATCGCGACCAACAGCACTTGTCGCTTTTCCACCCCTAATCCCCAACATCGGCTTCTCCAGCCTCTCCCATCAGTCCTTCGACTGTCAAAACACCTCGCTTCGACTCACAAGGTTCAGAGCTCGTGCCACACCAAGTTTCAGCTCGATCTGTTGGGTAGAAAGCGAGATATAACACTGGAAAGTTAAAGGGGGCTATCAGTGCGCACATACTCATACTCGAACCCTTCATATCTCATCATCCACTGCTCCGATCTTCGCGATTCGACTTTTGCCGAGTTCTCCACATCGAGAGCTTTCGCCCGATACCCTTTAGAAAAATTTTCACCGACGCGATCGGTCGCCATCAACACATATTTGCGCACGGACCAAGGTGTCCCTCTCTCGACTCCTGGCCTATCAATCTGCCCTAAATCCTATATCATTCGACTCCTCTTGATCTCCTCTGTTCATATATACCACCCTCGAAGTCATCTATCGCTATCTTCGCTCGCCATCATCGATCTTTGTTTCCCACACATCGACCATGTCCTCTGAACAAACCCCTCGCATTAAACCCCTGAATGGGACCAACTACTCGACCTGGAGCGAAGAGATGAAGGCCTTCCTTCGTTCCAAAGGCCTCTGGAGGCTTGTTGCTGGCACTGAGGCTCGCCCCAACACTCCTGGAGACGACCAAGACAAGTGGGATGCGAAGGCAGACAAGGCTGCAGGTGAAATCATGCTAGCTTTGGAAGCTGACCAGAGAGTGCACATTAGGACTGTCCAAGACGATCCTGTTGCTGCCTGGAATGCCCTGGCCACCCTCTATGTCCAACAGCGCCCTGGTACTCGGTTTGCTGCCTATGACGAGTTCTTCAGCATCAGAAAGCGAGAGGACGAGTCCCTGACCTCCCTGACAGCTAGGATCGAGCAAGCCATGCTCAAGATCCAAGAGTTGCGCCCTCAGCAGTTCACACTGTCCTCCTTGGACGATGAACTCGTCTGTATGGCCATGGTTCTGTTCCTTGTGGTGATCTTCACCTCTTATCTTCGCTTTCTCTCTTTTACATGGTCTCTTACTTACTACCATTTCATTCCCCTTCTCATTTGCTACTCACCACTTCTTTTCCCAGCCTTCTAGGCCAATTCCTAGTGTTGTGGCGCATCAGCCACTCTTTGTTTACTGTTGTTTACTTGGAAGCGCACTTAGTGTAGCTGAGTCCAGTGTTGACACCCTTGGTTGCTCACACTGGACTCTAGGTACTGTGTACCCTCATATCTCTACTTAATCTATGGTTGCTCACACTGGACTCTAGTCTGGTTATCCCCCTAGCTCACTAGAGCTTTAGGAGTCGATTAGGATCCCCCTAGGGACCCCTTTACTCCTTTGCTGCTCACAGGTTATGAGCCCCGCGCTCTAAGCCCCATATCGCAACACCTGCTGCTCCAATCGACTCCAAACTTTCACCATCGATTTCTACGGCCCTAATAACCCTAGGCGGCCTATTTTCAAATTCGGAATCCATCCACATCTCGACCAACAGCACCTGTCGCTTTTCCACCCCTAATCCCCAACATCGGCTTCTCCAGCCTCTCCCATCAGTTCTTTGACTGTCAAAACACCTCGCTTCGACTCACAAGGTTCAGCGCTCGTGCCACACCAAATTTCAGCTCGATCTGTTGGGTAGAAAGCGAGATATAACACTGGAAAGTTAAAGGGGGCTATCAGTGCGCACATACTCATACTCGAACCCTTCATATCTCATCATCCACTGCTCCGATCTTTGCGATTCGACTTTTGCCGGGTTCTCCACATCGAGGGCTTTCCGCCGATACCCTTTAGAAAAATTTTCACCGACGCGATCGGTCGCCATCGCCACATATTTGCGCACGGACCAAGCTGTCCCTCTCTCGACTTCTGGCCTATCAATCTTCTCTAAATCTTATATCATTCGACTCCTCTTGATCTCCTCTGTTCATATATACCACCCTCGAAGTCATCTATCGCCATCTTCGCTCGCCATCGTCGATCTTTGTCTCACACACATCGACCATGTCCTCTGAACAAACCCCTCGCATCAAACCCCTCAATGGGACCAACTACTCGACCTGGAGCGAAGAGATGAAGGCCTTCCTTCGTTCCAAAGGCCTCTGGAGGCTTGTTGCTGGCACTGAGGCTCGCCCCAATGCTCCTGGAGACGACCAAGACAAGTGGGATGCGAAGGCAGACAAGGCTGCAGGTGAAATCATGCTAGCTTTGGAAGCTGACCAGAGAGTGCACATTAGGACAGTCCAAGACGATCCTGTTGCTGCCTGGAATGCCCTGGCCACCCTCTATGTCCAACAGCGCCCTGGTGCTCGGTTTGCAGCCTATGACGAGTTCTTCAGCATCAGAAAGCGAGAGGACGAGTCCCTGACCTCCCTGACGGCTAGGATCGAGCAAGCCATGCTCAAGATCCAAGAGTTGCGCCCTCAGCAGTTCACACTGTCCTCCTTGGACGATGAACTCGTCTGTATGGCCATGGTTCGTGCTCTACCCTCGGACTACTCGCATTTCACCTCTTCCCTGCTCCTACTCTCGTCCTTGGACAAGTCTACTATCAAGTCTGCGTTTATGGCCGAAGATATCAACAGAAAACCTCGTGCTGAAGTGGCTGGCACGTCTGGGGACTCTGCACTCGCTGCCAGCGGTGCTAGGACCTGTGGATGTGCCCAAAGCGACCCCTGCTCCTTCTGCGAGAGACCTGGGCACTGTGAACACATGTGCTTCGCCAGACAGCGAGCCAAGGATGCCCACAAGGCCTCTAAGCGCAAAGGGAAAGGTAGGAAGGCGAACCAGGCTCAGGAATCGCCCTCTGGTTCTACAACTTCGCCTGCCACACCTAATACTCCAGATCCTGCCTCAGCAGCTGCCAAGGCTGCCATTGCGCACAGCTCTGCGCTCGATGACCACCATGAAGGAGCTGGAAATGCAAGTCTTCGCCTCTCTGCCTCCCCTTGCCCCTCCAAACTCGATGCTGATGATCACTGGACTGCAGACACTGGGGCCACTTCTCATATGACCCCACATCGCCACTGGCTGCGAAATTATACCCCAAAACGCGTCCCAATCCGCCTGGCTGACAATACCATCGTCTACTCAGCTGGGATCGGTTCTGTGGTCTTTCATCCAGTGATAGAGGGCAAGGGAGCGAGGGCAGTCGAGTTTAGAGGCGTCCTGCATGTCCCAGACCTTAAATCCAATCTCCTCTCAGTCCTGTATTTAACTCGCTACTCTGGCTTCGTAGTAAACATCGATTCTGTGCGCATGGCCTTCTCTCGCCCTCCTGGGGCTCCCCTATTCGTTGCCAGCATCTCAGACAGCAACACTGCGCTCCTGGATGGCTCCACCATTCCATTCAGTCACTCGGCCTCGCCTGCAACTACCCTGCCTCTCGATTTGAGCCTGTGGCATCGTCGACTGGCCCACCACCATGTGGAGGGAGTTCAGGCCCTCATACAGCGCAACCTGGTCACTGGACTGAAGCTAGATGTCAAGACTCGCCCTGATCCCATCTGTGAACCATGCTTGGCTGGCAAGATGCATGCCAATCCCTTTCCTAGTTCTGAATGGCGTGCCTCTCGTCCTCTAGAGCTTGTGCACACTGATCTGCACTATGTGCCCTACAGGACCTTCTCTGGCTTTCGCTACTGGGTCACTTTCATCGATGATTACTCCAGATATCGATTTGTGATTCCCCTGCGAGCCAAATCTGATGTCTTCGATGCCTTCAAGCGATTCAAAGCCTTTGCAGAGAACCAGACAGAGCGACGCATCAAAACTCTTCGAGATGACAAGGGAGGGGAGTATATGAGCACTGCGATGCTCGATTTCACTACCCAGGCTGGCATAGAGCGCCAGCACACTGTTAGAGCTCGTCCTCAGCAAAATGGAGTTGCAGAACGCGCAAATAGGCTCCTGGCAGAGCGGATCACTGCCATGTTGGACGAGTCTGGCCTGGCAAAGTCATTTTGGGGTGAGGCCCTCGCTGCTCTTGTCCATGTGTGGAACAGATGCCCTACTGATGCTGTGGATGGTGCTACGCCCTATGAGCTGTGGCATGGGCGAAAACCCGATGTTTCCCACCTCAGGGTGTGGGGATGCACTGCCTATGTTCACCTACAGAAGGATCAGCGGCCTGCACTTGGTTCTCATATGCAGAAATGCGTCTTTATAGGTTATCCTGATGGTTACAAGGGCTGGAAGTTCTACAATCCCTTGACCAAGCGCACCATCATCTCTGAGCGAGCTGATTTCGATGAGCGCCATTTTCTGGCCTCCAAGCGACGTCCCATGACACCTGGTGCGCCCCAGCTCACTTCCTCTGACTCCACTGGTGCTCCTACCTCTACTGGCATTTATCTTGACTCTGATAATGATTCTGATGACGAGGACGATCCCCCTGCACCGGTACAGGGTCAAGGGGGAGCTGTGGCCCCTCCAGTCGCATATGCCCCTCCAGATCCTCCAGCACTCGCTCCTGATGGTCCTGATCATGCCCCTGCACCTGCTGCAGACGACTTCCACACTCCTCCAGCTTCTCCTCCACCTCCACCTCGCCCTGTAACCCCTGTAGGCATCGGTGCTCGACTCCCTGCTCGAAATCGACGACCTCCTCGCAGTTGGTGGCAGCTTAGCCCCCAGCAATTGGAGGACGAAGTAGATGATGAAGAAGAGGACGCAGATCTCGCCCTATCGACTTCTACTGCAGAACCTAGGACCTATGCCGAGTCTACTCGCCGCCCTGATGCCCAGCAGTGGCATCAAGCTGCCTTGGACGAGTTAGCTGCCCATGAGAATAATGGGACATGGTCTCTGGTTGAAAGGCCTGTGGATCGCAAGGTGATTGGTTCTAAATGGGTGTTTAAGCTGAAGCGCAATGCAGATGGCTCCATCGACCGGTATAAGGCTCGATTGGTGGCCAAGGGCTACAACCAGCGACCTGGCTTCGACTTCCTGGAGATCTTCGCTCCTACTGTTCGTATGCCCACCATTCGAGTCGTCCTGGCTCTAGCAGCTCTCCACGACCTCCACCTTCGCTCTGTCGATGTCTCCAATGCCTATCTCAATGGGGAGATGGACTGTGATGTTTACATGGAGCAGCCTGAGGGTTTTGCCCAGAAGGACCCCAGAAAATATGTCTGTCTGCTCCAGAAGGCGCTGTATGGGACAAAGCAAGGTGGTAATCGCTGGAATCGCAAAATGCGCTCTGTACTTGAGTCCCTTGGTTTCCAGCAGACCTACTCTGATGCAGCCATCTATATCCTGCGCAAAGGTGATGTGCGCATCATACTACCAGTCTTTGTCGATGACATGACCTTTGCATCGAAATCTCTCTCTGCCATCGAGGAGATGATCTCTGCCCTGCGCAAACACTTCAAATTGCGCGATTTAGGACCTACCACTCAACTCCTGGGCATTAAAATCGATCGAGACCGCCCTCGTCGATCCATCACCCTTTCCCAGCAGCAGTACTGTCTCGACATCCTCGATCGCTTTGGGATGGCTGATTGCAAGCCAGTTTCGACTCCCATGGACCCAGGATTGCGCCTTTCTCGTGATCACTGCCCTGAGACGCGAGAGGAAGCTTCCCAGATGCGTTCCTTTGATTATCAGGGAGCTGTTGGCGCACTGATGTACCTTGCCACCACCACTAGGCCAGATATCGCATACACTGTCGGTGTACTCGCTCGATTTAACTCCAACCCAGGTCTAGCTCACTGGGCTGCAGTCAAACACCTCCTGCGCTATCTGAAGGGCACTGCAAGCCTCTCCCTTACCTATTCTCCTGATCCCTCGACATCTGAGCTATTCTCGACCTATTCTGACGCAGATCATGGTGGTTGCAAGGATACTGGTCGTTCTACTGGCGCATACCTCATCAAAATTGGTACTGGCGCGATTTCTTGGAGTTCAAAGCTGCAGGGCATCGTTGCATTGTCCTCAACTGAGGCAGAGTACATCGCTGCTGTGGAGGCTGGCAAGGAGGTGGTCTGGCTGCGAAAACTGCTTCAGGAGATGGGCTTTGCTGTCTCCCAGCCCTCTGTACTGCGCATCGACAACCAATCTGCGATCCAAGTTGCCAAACACCCTGAGCATCATGGGAGGATGAAGCAACTGGATTTGCGGTGGTTCTGGCTGCGAGATATGGTGGACAGGGAGGTGATTTCACCCCAGTTTGTGCCCACTGACCAGATGCCTGCTGATCTGCTGACCAAGCCTCTGGCTCGAGTCAAGGTGCAGCAGTTCTGCAAGATGATGGGACTTGCACCAGTAGGGGGGAGCTGAGCTGGCAGAGGTGTGCAATCAGGGGGGAGTGTTCCTTGTGGTGATCTTCACCTCTTATCTTCGCTTTCTCTCTTTTACATGGTCTCTTACTTACTACCATTTCATTCCCCTTCTCATTTGCTACTCACCACTTCTTTTCCCAGCCTTCTAGGCCAATTCCTAGTGTTGTGGCGCATCAGCCACTCTTTGTTTACTGTTGTTTACTTGGAAGCGCACTTAGTGTAGCTGAGTCCAGTGTTGACACCCTTGGTTGCTCACACTGGACTCTAGGTACTGTGTACCCTCATATCTCTACTTAATCTATGGTTGCTCACACTGGACTCTAGTCTGGTTATCCCCCTAGCTCACTAGAGCTTTAGGAGTCGATTAGGATCCCCCTAGGGACCCCTTTACTCCTTTGCTGCTCACACAGTCTTTGCTGATGATTTTCTGGATAAGGTCAATAACCATGGCTGGTACACCTCACAGACAATCCCTGAACAGTACCACAAATTCAACATTGTCTATGGGGCTTTTAAGGCCCGTTTTACTTACATCAAGTCACATTACAATGAGGTCATCATTGCCCCAAGTAAGGATCCAGTGAAAGCCAAGGAGGACATGAAGGCAAGATTGCATAAATCTTCACATACTTCAAGGAAAGTTTGGGTATGTACACCTTATGTTGTCAATTCCCCTTGCTCATGTTGATTCAAGTTGCTAAAAATGTGCCTGGATGCTATGGTGGAGCATCCTAAGTTGTGGAAGCACTTGCCACTAGTCAAGTACCTTGGGACTCAGGGTATAAGCTCTGATGAGTCCAAAGATGAAGCAAGGAGGATGATTAGTTATCCACACATGTATCCTCACTGGCACAGCCAGCAGCTTTCTGCACTCATGTGGGAAGCAGATTTAGCAAACTGGAATTCCTTTCTGTCATGATTGGAAAACACAAGAAAGTGGGCACACAACTCTGGAATCACCCTCATTCTGCAAAGTTCAATGATGCTGCTGCCACCCCTCCTGGGCTTCCTGTGAATTGCTATGATGCTGCCTGGCTGTCCTCGCTACATCCATGCTCAAAGAAACATCTTAGGGTGCAGGAGGAGGAGTATGACTTCACCCCTAGTTGCACAGGAGGACACACTGGTATGGTGAATTGTCAATGTCCTTTTTGCAGTTGAGCTTATGTCATTTCCAGCCAACAGTGCAGGATCTTCTGTACCACTTGGGGCAGCTGGCACTAACTTGAATGCATGACTTTACTTCCTAGTACCCCATTTCCCACTGCCATTCATCAGCCTTCACTGTTGTCATTGTACTTCCTACCCTCAGTTAACCTAGTTACTTGATTTGAAAATCTAATATTGAATCTAAACATGTTTGCTATGCTTCTGAATCTGTATGCTGTGGGCTAGTGACTTCTGAGAATTTTGGTGATGTGTGAAATTGCTACACGAAGATAGTACAATATTTCACTGAGTGGCAAGTCTCTGCCAAAGCTGACTCATATAACAACCTCACATACCTCTGCATATGCAACATTGAACTACACCTACCTGATCTCATGAAATAAGCTAACCATAGTGAGAGAGGTTTAGACAGGTTACAGCACCTACATCAGTTGTTACAGGTCGTCTTGCTCCTTGTCTTGGCTTTGTCACTTCCAACCTTGTTTTTGAGGTACATCTCGGCAAAATCTCTTGCAGGCCAGGAGTCTTGATAGCAGCTGGGGATGGGGAATTGCTTGCAGGCCTAAAATCAAATGGAAAGAAAGCATGTAATACATGGTGCAAGTCACTTACCACCTCAAAGAAGGCCAAGAGTGATTCCAACTGCTGAAGATGATATGGAGAATTCATATCCAAATGTTTTTTGCACACAAGATGCAGCCCTTTCTATAGAGGTAAATGTTCCTTGTAGTGATCTTCACCTCTTATCTTCGCTTTCTCTCTTTTACATGGTCTCTTACTTACTACCATTATATTCCCCTTCTCATTTGCTACTTACTACTTCTTTTCCCAGCCTTCTAGGCCAATTCCTAGTGTTGTGGCGCATCAGCCACTCTCTGTTTACTGTTGTTTACTTTGAACCGCACTTAGTGTAGCTGAGTCCAGTGTTGAGACCTTTGGTTGCTCACACTGGACTCTAGGTACTGTGTACCCTCATATCTCTACTTAATCTATGGTTGCTCACACTGGACTCTAGTCTGGTTATCCCCCTAGCTCACTAGAGCTTTAGGAGTCGATTAGGATCCCCCTAGGGACCCCTTTACTTCTTTGCTGCTCACAGTAAATTTTAGATTAGTAGAGATTTGGTGAAGGTATGATAGTAGATTTTTCATACAGTACCTGAATGGAGTCATACATGTCATCCCCCCATGCCAGGACCTCCCACAAAGCATACCTGCCACTGTTTGGCTTTGAGAGCGAGCCACGTGGTGGAGGAATAAGATTGTTGGTACACTCTGTCTTCTCCACTGGAAGTTGGCTCTGAATCAAGTGCTCAGACTCAAAATCAAATACCTTGCAAGCAGTAACTTCAGAGCTACTTGGGCTGGGACTATGCTCCTTTCCAAACACTTTCCTGAGGGTTATTGGTGGGAAGTATGGCTGGTAGTCCATGGAAGAATGAAGGCCAGGGAAGTTTTCATTGCCACCTTTTTTGTTAAGCATATGAATATGACTATGGTGCAGCCAAACATGGCCTAAGGTATTCCCCCAAAATGAGGGGAAATGACATGTATTGCAAATATGAGGACAGATGAAGATACTCACCTGTTCCCAACAGAAATGATATGAAACACTAGAGTAGCTACCAAAATATGAAATCCCCTTGAGATCAGAAGTCTGCTTCTCCCCTGCACATCTGCTGGAGACTTGAGTCCATCTTTTGAAGCATTGACTGCTGTGCAGCCTGCTATGCTATTAGCACCCTCATCCTGATCTACAGTTCATGAAAAATCCACATGCATATCACCCATACCAACAGTTTTCTATTGCCTTCTGGTGGCATCATCCCATTCTGAGGAAAAGTAGGGCAAGTCCTGAAGAAAAGTGCCTTGATTAAAATTGAAGAAGACCAGGGACTAGTATGAGGTTATGAAGGGAGAAGTGATAAAGGTGGATGGTGCAACAACCTCACCACCTCTATAGTCGGACCTGGACTCATACCAGAGATCTTACACTGCAAGGCTGCAAGGAGCAAGGGGTGCATGATACCATACCAGAGTCAAAGCAAGTCAACTACCAAGTTGGCTGTGCTGCAAGCACACTGCAGAGAAGCCCTAAGTGCGAGTTGGATGATAGTCTGTATAATTTCACAACCATGGTGGACAGAAGATGAGATGTCCTGCCTGGATATGATGCAACCACATCAGATGGTGGAAGGAATCTGAGATCTAATTCAGAGTTATGTGTCACTTACTGCAGACAAAAAATGTGATGTGGTGAGCCTACCTTAGGCTCGAAAAGACATGCTTGCAACATGAAAATAAAGTGTCAAAACAGGGATGCCATACCTTGTGAGGAACTTCATCAATGCAAGACGAGGAAGGCCTCTTATTTTGTGCTTAAAACTCGAAGTACTTCACAAAGGTACTGCAACTTCAACAGCTCATCATAGTTGCTATTTGAGAAAATTATTGCACCTCAATGAACCCACTTAATTGCAGTGTGAATATCTTGTACTCCTACTGGGACAGGACCACTAAGCCATCAAGCCATCATCATGTTCTCTCTATGATTTTGATTTCTTGTATCATTGCTCAAATTTTATGTCTGTGGCAAATTTCTGCTTGATTTAGAAGCCATTCCCCAGGGCCTTTGCCTGCTGTGACACCATTGCCAAGGTGATAGACTGGCATACTGAGGAGATGGCACAGCTGCAATGGACAGTAAAGTCAATTGGACAGCTCACACCATCCATGATAAAAAAAAAGCATGGTGGAGCTTCTTCAAGAGACAACATACTGTATCTGGTTCTGGAGGTGCCTGCTGAGTCAGGCAGTGTGGAAAGTGCCATGGAGACTCCAGAATACACTGATGCTGAGGGAGAGTTGGATGAAGAGGTAGAGACTTTGGATGAGTAGGGCTGGTAGTACTAAAAATGTAACTAGTCTCCTTTGTCTTGTCTGTTCTTTACCCTGCAAGTGACTTGTGTCTGCATGCAAAGTCATTGTCAAGACCAGTTCTCAATGGTCTCTGAGAGGGTCCAAGGGCATAGGAAGGGTGATAACAAAAGTCTGGGGTATTGGAGTTTTAGTGTACAACTCTTGTACACTAGTCTTGCTGAGTTCCAGAGTCAGAGCTATCCAGGGATATCTGGAATTGTGTGAGACTAATGAGTATCTTAGTTGATATTTGAACTGAGGTACTATGACATATGTACAATGGCTTTTATACATACTACAGAGAATGTTCAGAAGCAAGGTCTGGGGTGTATTGACTACTGGAGTGCAGTATGTGTGAGCAGCAAAGAAGTAAAGGGGTCCCTAGGGGGATCCTAATTAACTCCTAAAGCCCTAGTGAGCTAGGGGGATAACCAGACTAGAGTCCAGTGTGAGCAACCAAAGGTGTCAGCACTGGACTCAGCTACCCTAAGTGTGCTTCAAAGTAAACAACAGTAAACAAAGAGTGGCTGATGCACCACAACACTAGGAATTGGCCTAGAAGGCTGGGAAAAGAAGTAGTAAGTAGCAAGTAAAAAGGGGAATCAAATGGTAGTAAGTAAGAGACCATGTGAATGATAGAAAGTGAAGATAAGAGGTGAAGATCACCACAAGGAACAGAGGAGAGGGCAAAGTAAAGGATGCATGAAGTAAGGCATCATCAGGGTGCAGGTGCAGACTGAACTGCACCAAACCAGGGAGGGCACAAGCACAGAGGTAGGTGGTGGCCCTGATGAGGGAGATGTGTGGAGGAGGTGGTGAGTAAGGAGCCTTCAGTGAAGGCAGCAGAATGTTGGAAGAGAGATTGGAGGGTGTTGGTGTCAGCACTGGAGGAGCAGTCAATGGTCATGGAGGTGCCAGGGGTGTTGTTGAGAACATTTCTTCCAAAGTCAGGTTGAGCCAGGCTTTGTAGTTCTGGCATGTCCAGAGCTGGGCTACTATGCCAGAGCTCATAAGAGCCAGGGTTGGGTGGCATGTGGCCCATGGGGTCAAAGCCCAGGCTCAATAGGGGTCCACCACCCAAATCAGCCTCAGCTTCATGTGCTGTGCCCTTGGACAGGTCTGGGTAGTGGTTGGGATACTGAATACTCCAGGTTCTAGGTTGATTATCTGACTGCCCTCCAGTAGTAGTACATGCAAACTCCAGACTGGTGTCCACCCCCAGACCCTCCAGTCTGAGTCTTTGTTCTCTGTTTAGTCTAGCATTACCACATTCCTTAGTACAATTAGTTATTACTGCACATTTGTCAGACCTGTGTCTACTACTGGTGGACAGGTTCTGTCATGCCCCACTCCACTGTTCTGGACTACCAACCCTCCCCTGCTCTGCTCTGCACTTGCCCATTCCCTTTGAGCACCCATATGGTGCACTCCTGCCCAGTTCTCTGTCGGCCACTGTTGGTCTTTGTCGGGTCCACCACATGACTGTGGTTTATCAGTCAGGTGACACCTCCCACCCTTTTAGGGGTCACCCTCCTTCTGGGTCGATGGGCCAGCCCAGGCATGGCACATCTACCACACTGCATGGTTCAGTGCAGGGTCGCTACCTGTTTTAGGCTTTCGGCTTGTGTCCTGATTGGTTATTGGCGGGCACTCCGAAGCCCCTCTGTCTGTACTATTCCTTTTAGGCGCTTTTCCTTTGTCCCATCTTTTACCTCTGTCATATGTACCATTCTCTGATTGAAGTTTTCTGACATTTCCACCCCTTGAAAATTTACTGTACTCTGTATGTTAGTCCCAACGTTCTGATACCATACCACCTTGATGGCACACTCGATGTACAATATAAGCCCACCACACTCAGTGGTGGTCCCTCAGTACAAATATCAGCTTAGTCCTCCCTCCTCTGTGGTCCTCGACCAGCCTTCTCTGTTGTCTGTCGGATTCTCCCTGACTCCCCTCTCTGTCTGAAATCCAAGGGCCAGGCTCATACAAGGGGGCAGCACATGAGCTGAACCCAATGCCCTCTCCCGAACCCCTGTCGTGACTGTCAGCCAACCTTCGGCCAATGTTGCTGTTCATCGGCCCCCATCGGCCAACCTCCATGTACTTCCCATGGCCTCTGTGAGTGTCAGGAACCATCAGATTAGGCCTGGACTTGACAGGTTCCCAGACTTTCCTTAGTCACTCACTTACTAACATTCATACATAGCCTCTCAGTTATTACCAAGACTATCTGAACACTGGTAGTGCTCCCTCCAGACTAGTAGTATAAATACTTAGTTAGATCTGTACTGTAGAGTCAGTCAGATAATCAACCTAGAGCCCAGAGTATTCAGTATCTCAACCACTACCTGGACCTGTCCAAGGGCACAGTGCATGAGCTGAGGCTGATTTGGGTGGTGGACCCCTCTCAAACCTGGGCTTCAACCCCATAGGCCATGTGCCACCCAACCCTGGCTCTTATGAGCTCCAGCACAGTAGCCCAGCTCCAGACATGCCAGAACTATGAAGTCCAGCTCAACCTGACTTCAGGAGAAATGTTCTTAACAGTATTATCTGACTCAACTTGGACAGGTCTCCAAGAACAAATGAAGTACCTTCTCTGGAATCTCAGCTCTACAGACCAAAAGTCCGAACCACACTCTTTTACCCTATTCCTGTATCTTCTCCAGAATCTTTGAAAGCTCCCTAGGCAGTTTTAGGTGTTGTCACCAACTCCATGCTTCTTTTGGCACCCCACCCAGCAGCATCACTCTGGCAATGTTTATTGCACCCTCATTTGGGTTCCCCAGCACAGCATGTACCTGGATCACCACTAGCTCTTCCACTGTGATCTGTTGATCGATCAGAAACTGAGTAGTAACCATTTCTGGCCTGCTTTGTCAGGAATGCCAACCCCTAGGCCTCTATGTTCCACACTGGGACACCTCTGGCTCAATTGTTTGCCTTTTGAGCATCTGTTTTTCTGTCTGGTCTGCTGGACAACTTTGTCTCAAGTAATGGCACACCTACTTTCCCACCTGCTGGCCTTTGTAGAATCCAGCTGGACTTCACTGGCACTCAGCTCTGGACCTCCATGCTCCCTAGTCATATGATGCTCCCATTCATTCTTCACCTTTTTCCCATGACTTCTGTTTTCTCCAGTCTCTGGAACTCCACCAGCCCTGCCTGCTGATGAGGTGTTGAGCACCAAGACTTGTTTTAAGGGGCATTACCCTTCTTGGGAAGGTTGAAAACAAGGGTCTACTCAAGAAATTGTCCTTTTCATTTAACATCCTCAGTAAGCAAAAGAGACACCTTCTCTCAAAGAGTAACCCATTGCTCTTGACATCACCCTCTTGAACCACCTATGTCTCCTTCTACTCCTTCCCTCCCTACTCCTCCTCCTCCAGTGGCATTTCACCCAGAGCATCACCCTACTCCCCTACCAACATCTCCACCAACATCTTCATTTCCCCCAGGTCCCCTCTCCCCTGGGCACTCCCTGACCCCACCCCCCTCCAGGTACTCTCTGGGGCTTTCAGGGATGCCCCACTCCCTACAGCCCAGGTCCTCTTCATGGCCCTGGCTGTACTAGGGGCCACCTGCTATGTTGTTGGCAAAATGGTAACAATGGCCTAGCCAGCACTACCAACCAGGACTCAACCTCTGGCCTCTCCCAGTTTTCATCTTCCAGCTGCTCTTGGCCTTCATTCTGCTACCCTAATCAGGTAATACCTCTGTACAAGCTGTACATATCCAATCTTCCCATGCCCTTTGCACCCTTGTACAAGCTCCCCCAACTCCCAACACTACTGGCCATTTCTGGCCTATGGGTCCTTGAGGGCTCAGACCCTAGAAAGGGGGATGGACCAGCCAGTCACATGACCACCCACCCCTTGTGACTTTTTGACAAGTACACCCCTGG